>OY482665.1:55208659-55559170 GCA_960531205.1 Andrena bicolor
GTGCAAAAAGTTCTGCAAAAATATATGCTCCCGCTTTTTAAAAAAAAATCACAAACATTCGCCTCTTTTTGGCCTCCTGACAACTTACGTATAACCAATTAACTCGTCTTCCAGATCTAATTGGTTAATTTTTTCCAAATGCCCCATAATTTATTCGATTGAAAAGAACTTGAAATCTTTTCTCAACATAAAAGCTAAGGTTCCTCTGTGTAACCAAATTTCCGAATATAAAACTATTTCGATGCCATAAACACACATGCCAAATACTTTTGAACGGAATTATTAACACATTCGCGAACGTACTTTTTTCGTCCATTACGGAAATGAATGTACGTTGAGAGCTAGCCGTTTTTTTACAATAACATCAACGAATTTTTGCGAAAATTCTTTGCACAATATAAAAGCTTCTGCCAGCACATGAATGCGTGAAGTACCTACGGGTCAAAATAGACCCGGTATCCTTCACATGGTGACTGGGCAGCCCATTTGCCGTGCAAGGTTTAATCAGGTATATACACAAAGAATGTAATAAACAGGTCTAGTCAGTATATTAACTTACTAACCTGGGTGACCCTTTTACCGAGATAAAATGCAAAATTGTTAGTGCGTCGCGTATATTCGACGTTGCACTGCCAGGCCAGGACAAATTCGGTGTTGCAAGATGCAGTTCTAAAATATCATTTGCGTTCAAAGTGTTTAAAACACCCAAAATGTGATTGTTACTTATTCTAGATTCTCAACTTATTTTGACCTGTGGACCCCTTTTAAGTTTAATATTTTTCTGTGGCCTCCACCCATAATACGTAGTTGTGCGGGGAAAGAGAAATGAAAAAATGACCATTAAAAATTGCACCCTTTATTTTAAAATTACGAAAAGGATTTTTAATGAAAATAATTATATCATTCGTTTTAAAAAAAAAAGATATGTAATAAATTAACGTTTACTTTATTCGGTGTGATCCTTGTGACTGATGCATACTACTTAAAAAGTTTTGGTATTTTGCTTGATATTATAAATAAGCATAATAAGTAATGAAGTCCCCAGTTAATTTTAAACTATTGTATTGTTATTGCTTGACTTTCACATTGCAAGAAACCCGAAAAATTCCGGGTAGTTTAAACTAGTTTGGATATAAAATTAAATAACCACGTCGGCTGTGAATGGTATTCCGTCATTCTGTATAACCCTACGATATTTATCGCCTCCTATTGGCGGATGATTGATCCGACAGCAATCGACGACGAGCAACAGGCAGTTTAAACCGTGCTTGAATCTATCCCCGTTAACTCGACCTCGCGTCCACCGTCCATTTTTCTGCAATTTATTTTCCGTCAAAAGGTGGAAGCAATTATTTTTGTATATCGCATCACGGGTTTTTGTTTTTCCCCGCAACAGTTTTGCCCTTTTTTCCTTCGCCCGTCCGAACAATTCGCGTTTGAAATACGCTTTAGTTCGTGACTACCAGAGAACGAAGCAAAAAGTGGAAACACATTATAATAAAAGAAAAACGGAAAAAAAGTTTGTACTTTTCATGAGAACCTTCTCCTTCCTTTTGTGTATTTTTCTTTGCGTCGAGTTAGATATAGGTACTTTGCAGCTGAATGCTTGATATCTCGGGAGAAATGTTTTTATTACTTCCCTTTCAATGCTTTATCTACTGGAAGCATTTCTTTTTTAATTTAGCCGTTGAAACTTTGAGAACAATGCATCGACGTGCTTCGAATGTGGAACTCTTTGTTCGAATGAATGAGGGACGATAAACGAGTGGCAGGAATTAAAAGGAACGAGCAAAATGCGAGTACACATTTCGAAATAATTGAAAGACTAGGGAAATGATTGATTTCGCGAAATGTTCGCTGGATGTAGAAGATTTAATATAAATATTGACAATTTTGTAATTGTGCGTTAATTATATTTTAGATTGTTGAAAATGAAACGACGTACTAAACTGCATTTATATAATCATAATTTTTTAGCAACGCGAATAGAAACTTGAAAGTTTATTTTGGCCGAGAGTATAAATAATTAATAATGTTTGAATATTATTGATTTTAAAAAAGGTTTTAGGGTATATAATAAATTTAGCCGACTGTTTGAAAGCAGAAACGTTAAAAATTTAGGTATTATAAATATAAAGATAAACGAAATACATTAGACATTGTTAGGAACTTGAAGTATTTTTTGTGGTATTATATAAAATGAATTTTTATATAATTAATTATGTGCCACATCTGCAATGATTAATTTCTACATTGAAATATAACATGAAAAGAATTATTATTTTGAGGACCAAGTTACTTTCAACCCCATCATAAATTAATTGCACTTGATAAGTGTCTAAAGAATTTATTTATTTTCAAAATTCATTTTCGAGGAATAAATTTATAAAGTACAATACCAGATTAATCTCAGACTTTAGAAAATAAGTGTACAGTTTCGTGAAATCAAGTTTACAATTTTCACAAAAATCAATATTTGTATCCAAAAGGAGAAAAAGTTCGTGTCAATAAATTGTAATACAAATAAATTGTCTAAATCACTGAAATACCTAAAAATATTTCAATCAAAATTCCAAATTTAAATATTAGAATTTTAACTTAATTAAGATTTCAATTTTGATTTATTATAAATTTAATTTAATTTCAAGTTGATACTTTTATAACTCAATTTCGGACTAGGTCGTAAACTGTGAAAGAATATCTGTAAATTACCGTTCACTGTATATGTATAACAAACTACAAAGTTTTCTCTCAATATTTATAAAGAGTACAGAAATTTTGAAACGCGAATATGCAAATACCTACTTTGCTTACGGAGGATATGCTCTGTTGCAAGATGCGCAGAATTTGTTGTCAGGTAATTAATTCCGCACCTGGCAACGGGCGCATAGTTTCACCCCCGGCAAAGTAAAAGTTTCGTACTGATTAATTAACTGCATACGTTGCACAGTGAATTGCTTTATTCTCTGAAAAATATTTGTAACGCATTTTCAGTTGAACTTAATTCTTGGCACCTCTGCGTGCATTAATAAACTATTTTATGCAAAAATTTAACACTACAAGCTGTACTTCTTCGACTCATTAAATTTATTTAATGAATATTTAATAGAATTAAAATATCTTCTAATATTTAAATTAACTGCAAGTATATTATCTATGACAAGCTGGGAATAATGACACATTTGAAGCATAATTTGTGTCTAAACGTTTCAAAGTAAACTGTACGTTATGGAACAATAATTAACCACGTAGTTCAACTAGTTGGATGTTTGTGGATATGATTGTTCGCACTTTAGGCAATGAAACACTCGTAAGCTTAATTGAATGTGAACTTGTGCTACATTTAATAGCAATTTTTTAGTATAGCTGCATATTTTTTGAATTCATAAAATGTAAAAATTTTACTATTACCTGTCAAAGTATCGACTTTCTATAGACACGATATCCCGTAACTGATGACACGTGAAAAAGATAGTCGAAAATGTGAAATAAACATTTTGTTATGCTAAGTATTGTTTTAAAAAAAAAATTCTTTGTATCAGCTTTAGTTCTTTACTTTTATCGAAATGTATATTCTAATATTCGAATTATTGCAATATATTTCGAAGAAATTTTATTGTTAAGTAATTTGTGTCGAAAACAAATATCAAACTTAAATTTTTTACTAAAATACATAATTAGACTCTCTTGATACCTACTTGCAAGTGACAAATTTTTAAATTTGTATGCACTCTCCTAATAAAAATGATTGGCTCCAAAGTTTACGATGATTAATGAAGCATTAATTCTACACCTATAAAATTAGTATCTGTTTTGTAGGAAAAGAGTAAAGTTTTCTAGTTGGTCTTTTTTTGTAAAATTTAATTTCACAGAACTTAATTTTTAAAAATTTAAAATTTAATGTTATCCACAAAAATTCAATTTTTTAAATATGATCGAGCAACCAAGTGGAATGCCTTAGCATCCAATTGCCCTAAAACTTATAACTAGAAATGCCTTTCTTTAGACATTATGCTAAAAGATCTTTGCAATTTCAAGTTTCCTTCGTTCAGCGAAGTCGAAATTATTCGAAAGAAACGATGGCCCGAAGGTGTAGCGGATGTAGCGAAAATAACACGAAAGCTGAGAAAATTATGCGCAGATTCCCTTCAACTTTTTCTGCGCATTCATTGTAACATCGTGGTGGGTATAATTATGACGTAGAAAGGTAAAGTATTTTCGTAGCAACGTTTCCCTTCAATCGCTAATGGTTATATGTGGAGGGAGACTTTAATTATTGCAACTAATAAAAAAACAATTGGAAGTAGTAGACTTTATAAATTATTCCACCTCGTTTTCTTCCTAGTGTTTGAGAAGAAATTAATACTGTAGGAGGGCGAGCTTAATTTAATGAATTACAAGAAAAATGTAATACTTTGTCAAAAGTAGTGATGGATATAGAACTCCAAAATCCTATTCTGAATTCGGAGTATTTGGAATTTTCTTCTGTCACTTATTGATGTAACGTAAATCCAGTAGTGGAACAGAGTTAGTGGCAGCATGCTTTTTAAAATAACATAGCACATATTTCTATTTTTGAGAAAATTGTAAATATAAAATAAGTTTCAATAGTCAAACTTTAGTTTACCTTAACTGCTAAATACATGAAAAATCAAGTGAAAATCATTTTTTCATCTCCAAGAAGTTTTACTATTTATATTTTAATTTAGGTCTCTTTATTATAGAGAGGAATTGAGTTTGAAGGTAAAAATAATAAAACCTACCCAGACCTAACCACTTTTCAGTCATCCATTCCAAATCTTCGACAGAATGATGCCTCGCACTGTTTCTGAGACGCGATTTCCCACCTTCGGCTGACAGGTAAAAGCAAAGACATGTTCGTACTTTACGAAACCAGGGCTGATAAGATTCTCTACATCGAGCTCCAAATTATTCTGTATGAAAAGCTCGCGCAATATTCTTCTTCTTTAATTTAGTGAAGAAGTAATGAGAAACTCGATGGCACCTCGTTCAGGCGTAAGTTGACCCCTATTTCAAACAATATTTCGTGAAAAAATAGCCAGAAGCATAGTGGAAAAGATTTCGCATTCGGCAGAGATATCTCGCTTATTTTTCATATCAGCCACCTCCCTCGCGTGTTTAACCTTCTCTCAAAACTTCCAATATGTGGTTGAGCCTTTCTCATTTGATAGCTGCACACTTCGGCTCGAAAAATTCTTCAAACTGCAATGGCGAAAAATGTTCAATTTCAACAGTTTCATTCAATTCCCTCAAATATCCATCTAGAAATAAAAATTCGAAAATTTTTCTATAGTTAATCTTGTTGAATGCATACAATTCAGTAATTTCTACTTTGTTGCTTATTATCAATCAATATGATATGTTGTGGGCAATATCGAATTAATATATGATGACATAAAAAGGCAATAAATTGTCAAAAAAGTGTATTTTTATTTGCATTCTCTTCATGGGGATATTTTCAAACTTTTATGTTTTTTAATATCAAGTTCTACGTGGAACAAAAGTGGACACACACAGTGAAAATCGATACCATGAATGCTGCTATATGCAGAGTACCTATTGAAAGAATGCGTTTGGGAGTTAGAATGCAAATAGTAGGTACTCAGAAACTAACAACAAGTAAGAATCTAGTACACAGAACTTCTCTGTCAATTTAGTGAGTATTATCCACAGTTTAGGTCCCAATTTCTGTGTTTCAATACCATATGGCATATATCCTATTGGCTTATTTATGGTCCCATTTCTAAAAAAATAGTCCTGAAAAAGATTATTGGAATGGAACAACAGAAAAGGGTGCCGACCAGCCCTTAAAGTTTAGAATTCATCCATAGTTTGAATTTAAAGAATTTTTCAAAAATGGTAAGCCCTATCGGAATTTATTTCAAATAATACTAAAAGAACATTCTATTCTCAACAATTACTGTATATATTTTTTTTTCGTGCGTCCAAACATTTTTTAGATAACAGCGTTCGAATATAGAGAGGTCTGTACAACGTGACGTATTGTCTCTGCGCGCGTAGTGCAGAGCTTTGTATATTCAAACGCTGTTATCTAAAAAATGTTTGGAAGCACGAAAAAAATATATACAGTAATTGTAGAGAATACAATGTTCTTTTAGTATTATTTGAAAAAAATTTCAATAGGGCTTACCGTTTTTTAAAAATTCTTTAAATTCAAACTATGGATGAATTCTTCGAAAACTTTAGAATTCACCTGATCGGCACCCTTTCCTGTTATCCGATTGCAATAATCTTTTTCAGGGTCTATTTCTTTATGAAATCGAACCACATCAGGGCGTGAGAGCAAATAAAATCGCATGTTTAAAATAAGAACCACCCCAATGTAGTATATCTTCACCATCCATACATCAATTTATACTGTATTTGTCAAACTTAAATTGTTTATCCAACTGAAATTTGATATAAAAAATATAAAACTTTATAAATATGCCTACCGCCTATTTATCATATAATATTTTAATTCGTTATCATCCAAACTTTAAAACACTGGTTGACGCTGAGTGATATCCGAAGAGAACTCGAATAAAATTCACATAGCCAAAGAATCTAAAATAAACATTTTTCATCGGAGACATCGTTTTTGAGAAAACTGGGTTTGAATATTTGTCGGCTACGCGTGTTATTTTTGGCCATTGGAACAGTATTGTAAATATATGTGTATGATAAATAAAATGCTTGGTACAGTGCTGATATTTAGTTGCTCCTATAAAAATATCGAAGAAAAATCGCATGCCTGCGACGATTGATATTGTACTAGTTTTTTTCTCCTTGGAATATCCAAGCAATCGAGAAAAACACGCGAGTTTATGGTTTGTCGTTTAACAAATTACCGTTGCAACCACATACAAATTACTATATTCAGTATGATTTACTACCATGGTAATTACCTTAACTTGTTCGAGTAAATTGAATTGTTAATGTAAGCAGTGGCATTTTCTCACTGCATCCCCCTGAAGTCCATTACCATTACTTATATCTTAAATTCATAACGAAATAACTGTATCTAGGTACTAGCAACTAAGCAACTCTCCACGCGAGCTAGGCCAACTGTAAATTCGAAACAATCGATCTTGCCGATACATAATACTAAGCGGAAAACCTGTTAATATTCACCCTAAGTAGTGGCATAATGTAAACTTGGCGTGCGACAGAACACTAACCACTCGACGCACAGTGGGACGGATCGCGAATCTAGGTGGAAAAAATTCAAGTCACCAATATTTATAAGAATCGATATGTTGGCTCTAAAATGTCTAATTAGAGCAAATCCAGCATATTATCTTTTTAATGTACACCGTTTTCGAAAATCGGTTCGTTCAAGTTCATATGTTTGAAGGCAAAAGTCAATCCTGACGAAATTGCTTCGAAATTAGAGCTTTTTTCGCATTAAGGTAAGTATAATATTTAAAAACCTTTGTATATTATAAAAATTTAATATATATTCTTAATTTAGCATATTTTGGTTACTTGGAAAAACCTCTATTAATGTTAGATATGGGGCATTGAATATGCAAAATTTAAAAGGTCTTTTTTTTTTAAAAAACTTAATTACTAACCAATGCCACAAAATGCCACTGTAATTCCATTATAATTTGTAAGGTTACTACGGATAGTTTCGATTTATGGTAATTTGAACTGCTAATATGTGCTAATGGATTGAAAATATAATTATATGCAAAAGTATCACAAGCTGAAGTTAATTCGCGCAGCGCTTCTTTTTAATATTACCATGTTTCATACGCTCGTATTAACTTAAAGATGAAAAATAATTATGTACAAAGCTATTTGCGTAAAGTGTATGTCAGTATACGTCAGAAATTTAGTTTTGTTGTAATAATAATTTAGGGATAGGTCGAGTAGTCAACTAGACTGATAATAAGTTCTGTATACTACAGTTAATTCTATATACTATAGATAATAAGTTCTATATTCTACGTAAATTTTCATAAAAATAGGGACAAATAAAATAGGGTTCTCACAAATAGGGACATATTAAACGCGTTACTACTGTCTTCAGATCCGCTTATTAATACTTTCAGGGAATTACCATGTAAAAAGAAGGAAGCTATTCCAAAAGGTACATTACATTTGCTGAAAGGACTAGAAATTTTAAACGATTCCTATTCTAATAAAAATGACGATAGTTTTAATAGGCTTTCAGAAGACTCCGATTCTAGTGCCAGCTCATCGTACGAGTTATAACCCTCTATGCGTTTGAAACAATAAAAATATGTATATATACTTCTGTATTTATCAAAAATATATTGCCCGTCTTTTTCAACCTGAAAAGTAAAAAAATTGGCCATTACTTATTTTTTTCCACCTAGATTCGCGATCCGTCCCACTGTGCGACGACGACGAACGTATAAATTAAGCTTTCAGTAAAAATATTACTATATGTATATTAAATACATAGTAGTTTTTGTACTTCTAATATTTGTTTTTCACTCCCTCATTTTCCAGATATTTTTAAGGTATTATGTATTTCTTAATACATGTACATCTTCTTATTTAGTTGTCCTTCTCAAATTATATTTGTCATCAAAAACGTTCCCACAGATTCATCGTTTCCTTATCCACTCTCTCTTCAAATGAAACACCTAGGAAAGTAAAGAAAACTCAAAACACTGTACTTTTGTTACTAAAAATGAAGATTTATTAAGTAGAGGGCAGAAATAAACAAATATATATCATTTTCTGGAATTTAGTGTTGCCTTCAAACATACTTAATGATACACCATACAAAAATAAAACTATATAACTTACTGTCACTACAATTTTTAACTATTTCATTCATTTTTCTACGCCACTCAATTGTCGGTATTGGGAAACCAAGAATTTCGATACGCCAACTAGTGGCAGAAAATTAAACTACTGCGAGTAGGCCGAAATCCGTCGAAGTTTATACGATTATCAGTGTTTATATAGACATTTTGTGAAAAACGAGTGTTTTTAAATTTTTTGAACACTAAATTTTTATTTTTTCGATTAATAAATAATGTTTGGTGGGATCCGGGCCTACTTGCAATAGTTTGCCAACTTACCACCGCAGCGCTGAAATCTTAGCCACGCCTCCATTTGGTTTCCCAATAATCATCTATTGTTTTAATAATATACACGATTCTCTGTAGAGTTCGTTATTTCTTTATCGAAATTTTACGATGTTCCATATTACGTGCCGTTTCATGTTACCCACCCTTTCTCTACGTCTTCGGTAAAAAAAAATAGCGAATATATTCGCTCTGTGTCTCAAATATTACAGTATTGTCCCGTTACAAGTGCGGGTCCCCTGTTTCGTTAGAAGTACATTTTTATCCCCATTACATCTTTTGTATTTGCTGCGGCGAAGAACAGAGGCGAGCCAAGTAATACGGTTTGCCAGAGGTTCAGCCTGTCTCCCGAGCTTCGAATTTATAACGAGACAAAACTGTATGCGACGTGCTTTAATCCTCCCAAAAATGTTAAAAATTATTTCTATGTAAATGTGACTTTGACATAACTATAGTCGGTGTAGAAAGTATTAGTACACCCTTTAAAATCGCATTACTTTTTTCAAATTAATCCAAACAACTTGTTTTTTTTTTGAGAAGCTAGAAGGATTAGTTTGCTAAGTGACGTGTTTCGTAGTTTGGAAAAAAAATGCAATTTGTCGGAATAGCAAACAAAATAGCAAAGGCTGTTTTCTCAACTTTTTTTTGTGAGCCTCTAATGAAAATTCAAAAAACCCGTTTATAGATTTCAGTAGGTTATATACGTGCCTAAAATTTCATCAAAATCGGTTAACGTTGCTCTGAGTTATGAACGTTTAAAGATCGCAGAATAAGGTCGAAAATCGCTGATTTCGGGAATTTCCCGATTTAAAGATTTCGCGAAACACGTCACTTAGCAAACTAATCCTTCTAGCTTCTCAAAAAAAACTCAAGTTGTTTGGATTAATTTGAAAAAAAGGTATGCGATTTTAAAGGGTGTACGAATACTTTCTACACCGACTGTATAAAGGTATTCTTACAGAAATGGGAATCTTCTTTGATAGACTAAAATTTAGACGAGTGGGACTATTGCCATTTTTCCCTGAGTTATACATACTGTAATCCACTATTTTTTAATGTTATTAAATGTTAATTATTAACAATTATTAGGCAATCCTGTTACGTCTATGTGACCTTTTAGGGGCTCTGGAATAGATAAATTTTTGAACGAGAAACGCGAGAATATTTTCTATATATGTACGCGTGATTCATGCTTTTACAGGTTTCTGTTCGCATCTCGCGCGCGGTTAATCTGGTTGTTAGGGAGATCTATTATTCACGCGTGTTAGCATTTCGCAGGGAACTTCGTTAATTAATACCATATCGTTATTAGTGCGTCAGCTTGGGTTGGTAATGGTAGGAAATATTATGACGCACAACAGCATGATCGATAGCAGCATAAAATCACGGGAAGCTGATGCGGAGGTCCTTTAATCGAACTTTGATGTATGGTGCTTGTAAGTTTCAACATTCCATCACGCATTTGTTCACATCCAGAGCGAGATATTTCCACCACTAAAATTAATTGGATTTCATTTTAGAATATTACTTGAAATGCAAGTTATGCAGAAAGCTACGAATTCTTAAAATGGCAAAAAATTAGTTAATCACAGTACGGAGCCCATAATTTGGGCCATTAATTAAACAAAACTTCATGAACTTTATTTACCACTACTTCATGTTTACAAGAATATATAAACTTTTGAAGATGTAGCTACTTAACTAAAAAAAAAAGTCATCCCACGCGAAATCGATCATTTTTTGCATTTCATGTCAGAAGATTTGATAAAATTGAAATTCAAATATGAGATAATTCACGCGAAAATTGGATGGGGAGGGGTTGACTGATTGTTTTGCTGGCCACAAATTGTTTTAAAAAATACCAATTGCTAAAATCATCAATTTTTGTTATCTAGTATTTTCAATTAAAAAAATCTTTCTCCCTCCAATTCGACAACTTTATATTGACTCTACAATAAGGATATAAACTATTAATTTCGATACAAGAGGGCGCTCACGATTGAACGCGATAAATTCTAGTCAAAACGTGACAGCATCCAAGAAATTTATCCCAAATCCTGAGAAGGCTTCAAACGCGATCAAAAAAACTGACCTGCACATACTGTTCTTTCGTTTCTCCTGTTCATACATTGAAAGTTCACGGAAGCATCGATTGCTCCGTTTCTGTCTATCGCGCCTAAGAACCGCGATATTCACGGACACAGATGGTAGGTGTATCTGACGGAAATCACTGTAACTAAATGAACTTGCACTAGAACTTCGTCGATTAGGAACACAGAGAATGTTATTATACCTAGCGCAAGGGAGTGCAACTACTGGAACTTTCGGAACATTAGGAAACGAGCGGCTGAAATTGTGTTAATGTTGATAAGTAGGTTATGAGTCTCGATGGAAATGGGACTCTGTTGGGGAAACTCTGATCATTCATAAAACCAAGCGCCTTCCTGATTTCCATTTTATTAACTTTATCACGTTTGCGTTTATATTAAACGCGAAACATTCCGTTTGATTACGAGAAGGGAATGAAATTAATGTCTACATTAATAAATACAAGATGTCCTTGCCAAATATATTATAAGGGTTAGTTCGTTATCCTAGAAAATAAGTAATATCAGAATTAGATTCTACGGCTCAAAAAAAACCTAAAACTGTTCAATTTATAATGAATAACGTGTAAATAACAGTGAAATGGATTTAGTTCACCTTTTTATGAATCCGGACCACTGTGCGACGTTTGGGGAATTGGCAACGCAGCTGGCTAGCCCGCAAGGACTCGCAGATCTTGCGTTCGAACTTCGATTCCCATTGCCAGAGGCTTTATTTTTCGCCTACAATATGTATACGTCCCCAAAGTGTAGTTTAGTTTTTCGAAATCCAAGACAAAAAGTAAACCGGTCTATATACGGAAAAGGTGGGATAGTTGGTCATCGGGGATACATGATCACATCAGTTTATATCACAACTCAAATAATTAAATACAAACAAAGCAAAGCATTATTATTATTTTAATAAAAAAGAAAAACTGTGATCAACTATCCCACATTTCCCCTACATAATTTTAATGCCTGAATTACGTGATTATTGACGGGAATGAAATATTGGAAATCATATGCGGTACACGTTTTAAGTTTAGATGGGTTGTCGATTCACAATGATCTTGTATACAGCGCTTCGAAGGTTTGCGCCAGCTATACTTGAAGCGAAATTAATTGATCCCTCAGGGCTACTGATAAATTCCAAGCTCCGCGTTGCATGCGCGGACTGTGTGTTTTAGAAGTAAGAAACAAGAACAAGGAATGAGACCAACAAGGTAAACATGGAGGGTATCCCACAATGAGGGAAAACCAAATGGAGAATGTGAACTAAAATTTTTTATAGTCTCCGCCTCGAGGAAATCTGGCTTGAAAATGCTTCAGGTACCTAGCTGAATTGTGGGTGTTTAAAAAGAATTGGGTATTCAAGGCAAGTGAATAATATGCAGAATCTGCGAGAAAGGATGCAGAATGGATTTAAGAGTTTTCGAAAAATACGCCACGTTTTATTTCCGCGATATTTTTCTCTCCCTACGTTCCTAACTTTCACTTTTCTAAATTCTCTTACTGTTTAACTTTCACTTTTCTAAATTCTCTTACTGTTTAACTTTCACTTTTCTAAATTCTCTTACTGTTTAACTTTCACTTTTCTAAATTCTCTTACTGTTTAACTTTCACTTTTCTAAATTCTCTTCCTGCCTATTCTTCTACAGTTCGTTTCACAGCTTTCTCTTTCACCTTTATCTCAGCATTTCTTCAGTTGTCTGTCTTTCTCTTTTTCTACTTCTTCCCTTCAGTTCTTCCACTCCTTGTTAAGGGTACGAATTGTGAAGAGACAGTCAGTCGGTATCAAGCAGTTCCTGCGTACACAGTCTGTTGTTAAATCTCCGCATTTGTTGTATTAAATAAATGGAGTGTTGTGTCAGACGGTGTTGTACTGTATCTTACCACGTACCACCCCAGTATTTTCGAGTGAGTGCGGAACTCAATGCTACAGCGTGCTGTAGCGAGTGTTGAAGCACATTTTCTTTAATCATCCATAACTCGAAAACTAAGGTATATAGAACATTGTCGATTTAAAGTTTTTACTCATATTAGTGTGTAGATTTACCCCCTGAAGTATTAACATTCATTTATGAATCACCTTGTATACATATATCAGCATTTATTATACATTATTTATTAAGTTTCAAGCACATATATTTACGTTATTGAATGTCAACAAATAAATTTATAATTTACCACCTCCTATAAGTATTTAATGCGTATTTATATTTTACAATAAGGCACCACACTATTGTATAAAATTAATAACTTTTACAGCATCGTGTAATAATTAGCCTACTCCCAGGACCATTTCTGGAAATAACGCACTGTTGGTTAAACCGCTGCTTATAAATTTCACAGTGTTTCCTAAATATTCCAGGTATCGAGGTCGCCAGCTCGTTTGATCCAGTTCTTTGTCGATATTTAAAGCACCGACCTCGATAAATGCAACACCGCGAAAGGGCAACACCTGATGTATTTTTGCATGCATTTTCCGAATTTGTAAAATTGTAATTATTCATGAATTCCGATTTTTTAAGAATTCCTGTGATATAACTATTTCGTACAATAAAAAACAATGTTTATTAATTTGTATTAATATCTAGACATTACTAATTATTAATACTAATTCAAACTAATTAGGTCAAAAATTTTCAAATTCGAACCTCCTGCTCGAAAAAAAACGTCAGCAATATGGAATGATTTTAATACCAGGCTTTGCTTCATACAACATCCATTTCAACAACGTTCATCGAATATGAATACCGTTGTAAAAAATTCTGCTCGATGCATCTCGTTGGAAGTGTCTATCAATTTTACTGCAGATATTAAAATGCATCCACAATAATAGATATTCTTTATTGCAGAAACATTGAATGTATTTCCTCTGATCAAAGGGATACATTTTTGAAATGTCTTATGCTTTGGAAACTAATTCGATACAACACGCTTTCATGCAATTCCTCGATTTAATAACATTTTCAACAGTTCGCAGATTAAAAAAAATATGGAAATTCAGTATTTGATTCCATTGCTTCGAACGTAATATTGCAGCTTAAATAAAAAAGTAAAGCAATTTCGTAGAATATAAATTTCTCGTGTGTTACATCAGAACGAAAATTTTAAATAATATTTATGCCAATTTAAAACCACACAATCACCTCAAAAAGTATACTTGTAACAAAATTATTACAATAAGTATACAAGGGTAGGTACATCAAAAAATTGGTAAAGAAATTAAATAAAACAAATTATTTAATTTGCAAGATTTACTTTTCAAAAATATGTATGGTCCTTCCAATGCTAAGAATTTTTTCATATGATATCATCACCTCACAAGACTATAATATTTCTATAAAAACAAGGATCTAAGGATTACTAATAATTGACGTACAGAATTATTCTATGAACATTTTTATATACCCTCGTACTGTAACAAATAACAGCTTTCAACACGTTTCTTTTATTAGATATACCTAATACAATTTATTTTATACAATCGTACGGATCTAGAATGAGCCGAGGTAAAAATGAGACTAATTGCCATTTTTAAGTTAAGCGTGAAACAAAAAGCTTATCATTTCTCCTTCCATCATCTACTTAAGTAATTGAATCCAGAAGTGAGATTGTTTGAACAACAATTACAGATAGAGACATGCATTTTGGGGGTGGGCGTTACGAATACGATAGTTCCGTTTACCCAGATGCGCGGTGTTCAAATATCTGCTTCGAGGATACGTATGCAGATGTCAACATAACTCGGGGAAATTAACTGCAAATTCGCAACTATACACGAGGGTCTTTGATTAAGGTTTGCCTTAGTTCTGGATTCATGTTATTAATTTTCCGAAAAAGTCAAACACTTAGACGTTTTCTACGATCAGAACGCACAGAAATAAAAGGCATGTATTGTCCCTTCAAATTTAATTCATTTATTTAAAAAACCCCGAAAACAATTGGGATGACTAAATTGAAATTACTACGCATTTAGAAAATTTCTGTTCTCGAAAACGTAAGCTCGGGTAGAAATGAAATATATTCACACCATACTATTCGAATACATCAGTATTCGAATAGTATTCGAATACTGTAATATTCGAATAGTATTCGAATACTGTAATATTCGAATACTGTAATATTCGAATACTGTAATATTCGAATACTGTAATATTCGAATACTGTAATATTCGAATACTGTAATATTCGAATACTGTAATATTCGAATACTGTAATATTCGAATACTGAAAAATTCGACAAATAGTCCCAGCCCTAGAAGGTATATGTTTTAAATCATTCAAATTCCAATCTTGATAGTCCGAAAATGTTGTATTTACAGAAAGTTCTGTTAATAATATTATATTAATAATCCATAATATAATTGACCGGTTAACAAATCAAAAACTGTAATAAGAAATCAACGACGATATCTTAATCCAATAATGGAGTGTTATATTTTAATATCTATTATCGCGATATAGAGTTTTTATATATTTATCATCAAATATTGTTCTTAAAAAGTTAACTACAATGCTAATACTCTGCCACGCATACAAGACTTGCACTGCAACTGTAAAACATTATTAAGCCCTTTTCACACGGGGTATTTAAAATATATTTACTTAGGAAATCTTAAGTGTGTTTTTAAACCGGTTAACACAGAAAAATTAGCACAAATGTATGTCTGAAACAGCAAATACAAACCACGAATCGGTCTCGTATGAAAAGGCCTTGAGCTACAAAAACACAGATGCAGATATTTCAAATACGCTAATTTCGAAGGTCGATTTAAAAAAGTTACTAATGATCGAAAAGCTTTGCAGTCATAACGAATCGCAAGTCAAAGCTTTAAAAATCGACTTCTGATTAAAACCTTGAAACACGAATATCACTCTTTCAGGCATCGTCGATAAATTCAGTACTGATGTTTCCACTGAAACTACAGAAGCTTCACCGTGTCAGGTGAAATTAAAAAGAGCACAGTGGAACGAAAGAACAAAGGGGAATAATTTCTCGAAGCCATTTCTAATTATGCCAGCCATCCATTCCAAATACGCACGGCTTCAAACATCCTATTTCTCGCTACCTTCGTAATTCTCACTGTCATGCCATTGTAATACGGACATTTTCAAAGGAAACCCCTTTTATGTCACTGTTTTACACGAACGTTGTATTTTAGCTGATTCATTTTTCCTTTGACTTTCGACGTTTAAAGCGTAAAAAAATCCCATTTAATTATTCATTTACTTGTACCCATTTGCACCAAACCATCGTTTTTATTCGTTTTTTTTATGACAGAATACAGTCATATCACGTTTATTATTATTGGAAAAAAATAATAAAAAATACTACTCAAAAAAGAGGACCAACAATTTTAAGTAATTAACTATGTCCAAAGAGAGTATTGAAAATTTGCGATTATACTTTTATATTTTATCCTTGACATAGCTTTATCAAAAAATTAGTGGTAACAACGTTTTTTCGAATTTGAATGAAAGTTCGAATGTTATGGCTTTCTATTGTTTTCCTATCACTATGTTTTCAGAGAATTCACTATTTTAACTACGAATAATGTAACTTATAGTAATATCATTAAGGACTTTTTCACGCGGGGCACTTTTGTGGTTTGTGAGTGAAGTTTTTCAAATATTTTTAGAATTGATATTTGGCATAGCTATATTCACTTTGCAAAGATAGAATTAGTTTAAAAGGTACCACAAAGGATAGAAGATGTGCAAATATATTCGAAATGCTAGTGGTGTGCCACAAATGTCATGAACTGTTAAATTAAAAAAAAAAAATGAACTATGCTTGTCAAAATGATAAAATCAGAAATAACTAATATCTTATATATTTAGAAATTATACAAAAATCAAACGGAAATGTCTGATGGATTTATAATCTGCAAGCTGAGCCGAGCATTAACTTCGTTAGTGATTTAATCAATCAGTATCCTTTTCAAGTCGAACGAGCAAAGTTGAGGTGGGTATTAATGCCTTAGTGAATGGAAAATGAATACTTCCTTCCCGAGTGAAAATTCATCGCTTCGCCAGGAAACTCATGTTCCTTCTATTTTAATGTTCCTTAATGAGATTTACCCGAGATATTTCGTCCTGAGATTTTCTCTCCTGACATTTATCGAAGATTGAAATGTTATTTTCAGAATTTCTGTCCATTTTTCATATTATAAATGACATCTTTACTTTGCATATTACTTTTTTTGTACGAAAACAAGTATTATCAATTTTTTATGAAACATATCTGACTGATTACAGATATAAAGAATGTTCCCTTTAAATTCAATTTTATTTCTTTATATAAATTAGTACCAGTGCTAAACAATTAAACAATTAATAAGATAGATTTTAATTAATTTTGGCCAAGAAAAAATAAAAAAGATGTAGGGACATCTCAATCAAAATACAGAATACAGTTTATTAAACTGTTACATCTACATTTCACACCAAAAAAATTCTCACCATTTACAAAATTTTCTACAAGGAGCACGAACCACATAATTTCTAGTATGATATAAATAATCAGAGAAGGAAATAATTTAATTTCCTTTTTCAATAAGAAAAAAGTGGAGCCACGGAGGAACGTGAAAAGTGGAAAATGGTACCGAGAATGTACACCGTTGTTTAGTAACTTTTCCACGGATTTTCCCTCGAGCCTCGTTCATCCGACCACGTTCTTAATTAATTTGCGCTCGAAGCGTAAATACGACCGCCAGGTGAAATGGGTACATTTTGCAGCACCACGTAAGCTTGGGATTTTATTATGTTGCAAACAGTACTACAATCTGAGTGCGCACATCCTCTGCCGTAGAAAAGTGTGAAATCACTTTGTGAAGTACAGGAAGCAGCGATTTCTTCGTTAAAGAAGTTAAATACATCATTTCACGTCAAATCAATGAGATTTTATAATCTACGTCAAGGATCTTGGTAAAATAGAACTCTGATGCAGTTCATTTGAAATTAGGGGATGTTTCAATCATTATTGCTTTGGTTTTAAATTTGTTTAAAAACTATAAACCATAAAGGTTTACAATTTTTGCAGTTTTCGGAAAACTAGGATCTGTAGATTAATTTTTATATTTGAATCTGTCAGTCGTACAACGTTTGTTCTTCTTTTATTTCATTCGAAAATGGGTTACTTCTCCCCTCCCAACCCTCCCTAATTTCTGCGTTTTAAAAGTTATTTTTCGTGGCTCTATGCATAGATATTTATTATTATGAAATTTTTTTAAAAAGCACCGCGGACCACGAAAAGTTCATCGTAAAATTTTCGGACCCCTATGCATAGATATTTATTATCACAAAGTTTAGAAGTACAATATAATTGCGTTTTTTGGCTCCGCACAATTTTGGAACACGGATCCGCAAAAGTTCACGGCGGTCCATCTAATTTCACGTCGACTACATCATATTTCAATTTCATCTAAATCTCTAGCATCTATCTCAAAAACGGATGTCGGTGTGAAATGATTCAAGCAACTTTTTTGCGTGATAGGATATTAAAATCGAATATTCTAATACAATCAAGAACATTGAAATCACTTCTGAAAATGCTAACTTCGCATCACAATGGATATTTATTACACTACATGGTTTTAATGAAAATCGATTAATAATTCCAACCTTTTACTGGTGGAGAATATATTTCAGTAATTCAATTTTTTTTACATCCATAGCGTTGGACACTCTGTTCCTAAAGCCACAATTATTATGTACAAACAAGTTTATGGTAGAATTGAAAAAAATAATAGAAAAAGGTGGATCGTAGAAAATGACAATTTTGGGCACCACTTGGGAACGAATGATTTATATTTGCTCTAAGGGGGAGAAATTGACCCCTGAAAATCCGTTTTTTTTTTCTATTTTGTGTTATAACTCGCGAACCGTAAGAACTGTAATAACTATAATTTACTAAATGATAGTCCTAATTAAAAGAAGTAACTTTTTCCTGAACACTTTGTTTCTATCTCTTAAAGTTCGCAAGTAATAATACAAACCAGAAAAATTTCAGGGGTCAAATTCCACCCTCTTGGAGTGAATTTGGGCAGCAAAGAAAATTGCGTTGTACTCGGGAGGACATCCCCTACATATTTACCGAGTTTCATAAATTTTTGAATTTCCGATTTTGGGATCTTCCCATGTCAAAAGTATGGGGGTTGAAACTTGGTAACCCGACATACATGAAAACAGTTACTCCTATGAAAAAAACTCATACGACCTTTTTTTTACAAGAATTTTACTAAATATTTTATTTTTGTCTGTTAGTAGGTATGTATACAAAATAATAGTAATAATAATACCAATACGAAAAGTAATTTCTTTAGATCACAATGGATAATATTAGTTATTACAAGATTGAAACACATCTATCTAATTCTACTTTTCGACCCGACACCAATCTTCGACTAATTTACTCGCAGAATTTCTCTAATTATTTTGAAGATGGATCAGTCTATGAAGAAGATGAGGAGATAACGTAATGCCCAGATGAGTTCGATCACTGTCAAATTTGCACTGGGTTCTTATAACTTTCCAATCACATTTCAGATAAATGATTATGCTTTCCTAATTACTTAAGAGGTACTCTTAAGTTCTCCCTACATTTTTGGATTCCAAGTGATGCCAACACTGACTTTTGAGAAAAAATTGCTTATATTTAAAAACTGATCTTTATTAAGTTTATACTATAAAAACTGAATATTTCTAAATTTCGGATTTAAATTTTTAATTAAATTGGCACTCATTTTGGTATTACTATATTTTTCATCACCGTCACCCCAGAGTTACCCCCTCCTTGAAAAAAGTCTACGGACGCCCTTGAGTGCCAAAGTGGCAATTTTCTACCATCCTCCTTTCAAGCCTCCAAATCTCCTTTTTTTAAACTACATATATAAAGAACTATACAAAATTTGTGTCCACTGAAAAATCTCCTTCCTATGCACCTCAATTTTTATTTAAAACATCTTCTGGTATTACTAATAATTTTGACGGTTTTATCTGGGACTCATTGAAATAAAGTGTCATGCACATGCATCCAATTCATTCTGATTTCAGACCTCTAAATATACCTTCAACTCGACCCCGCCATTGACATTCTGTTCAGGGTAGAAGCCAGGAGGGTGAAGACGAGACCGAGGAGGTGGTTCTAGTCTCACTGCCAGGCTAAGTACAACGAGGACAATGCTGGCCGCTAGACAATACTGAGGTAAAACGGGATGAGTACTCGAACGTAAGAAGAACTACGACGCTCACCGTGGTCATTGTTTCGAAAATGCGCGCTACGCCGAGGCTGATGTCTGTAATCGATTTCTCACCCGAGGCTGCGATGGCTTTCTTCGACAGGGAACCTTTTCAGAGGGCTATCGCCCGAACGGAATTTAGGCACATCGAGATCAAAGTAAGGACGTTGGTGTCTGTTTTCTTCGCAACAATATATAGTATGGAACTTACAAGGAAAGTTAGGCAGCTAAAAAATTATGCAACTTTTTTTGCAAGTAGAGTAGTTCATCCGCAACATAAACCTATTTTTTGTTGGTGTCATAGTGCAATTTTAGGGGGTGGAATCAACCCTTGAGAAATATGTAGAATTTTCTTTTTTGTCGGATATCTCGGGAAAAGAGGAGAGATATAGAAGAGAAGTTTAAACAAAAGTTGCATCTTTTTTTTGTAAAAAAACTGTGTACAAATAATTATTCAATTAAGGATTGGTGGTGGGGGTAGCTAGAAAGAAATTGGCTTTTCGATAATTATTTTTATGCAGTTTTGTGAATATAAAAAAAGATACAACTTTTGGTTAAACTTCTTTTCGACATATAAATCTTTCATCGTTTTTCATGTAGAATTACCCCTTAAAATTTCTGACACCAGTTAAAGAACAGCCTATATAACAGTCTTTCAACCAATGCATAATTTGAGAATTATTCGAGTACGAATTGGGACAATATAGACAAGGGAATATCGGCAATTTGAAAGTTCAAAAAATCTGAAACTTTGCAGAAATGTGGCTCAAATGGTGCTAATAATGTAATTATTATTTGATTCGGCAATAAAATGATTCTAAGGGTGAAAACACCCTCGGAAAGAAATTGCCAGTTTTCATATTGAACTTAGGACCGTTTTATTTCCGAATCAAATAATAGTTACGTTATTAATATTACTTGAGCTACATTTCTCCAAAGTGTCAGATTTTTTATAATTTTCGAATTGCCAAAATTCCCTTATTAGTAAACTGAACTTAAATTGCTGACCGTAACAAGTTGTCTTCCTTTTTAGAAAGACGTGGTAGTCAGGTTGGGAGGATGAATCGAATATTGGAAAATCCAAAGGGTGGATTACGTATTCAGACACCTAGTAAAGCCAAGTGATTTTCATTTAAAGTTTCAACCCCTCGAAGATAGTGGGCTCTATGGAAACGAAAGATCAGCACAAAAGTACGTGGCTGAAAAGGTGAGTTCCATTTCGCTGAACTTGAGAACTAATTGAACCTTAACTAGATTATTTTTAGTAAAGAAACTATAATTAGTAGTAGTCCATTTTCCAACAAAGTTTGCATGATTTGATTTAAAGTCACATATCACTATTGAATTTGTAGTACAAGAAAATAATTATTTTTTAGTTTTCAGTGCATTTTTAATATAATCGCTTAACTTAATTTTTTTTATTTCTTCAGTTTATAGTGTTTGTGTTTTTTTTTTTTAGTTTCTAGTATTTGTGGATTTTGTATACATTTCTTTATATATATTTTTTTTTATTTTTTACTTTTTTGTAAGTCATTCAAACTGCACACTGCAAAGTTTTAAGGCAATTGGATTAGTGAAAGTGGGTGAAAATTGAGTTGCCAGATTTGATCCAGATTGAAGCTAAGTAAAATCATTTAAAATATGTTTCTGTTTTACTACTAAATTGTAATTTGTATTATTACATTGTAATGTTTACCCGAATTTGTTCGTAAAAAATTAGATGGTCACCAGAACGCGATGTTAATTTATTCAATTTAATTATTTAAATTATTTTTCACTCTTATTTTAATTATTATTATTTTTTAATTTTTTACTGCGACGAGCAGCACTCGTCTCTTCACCACTCGAATAATATTAAAAATCTCAGAAAAGTAGGAATCTATTAGGCGCGTGTTTACTGAATACAATAGGTGGCCCATAAATTCTCCATCGTAATATTTGTAACGTTTCCTTGGTAGACGCGTATTCTCGCATTACCTGTATGGAATAAAATTCCACTCCGCGTGACGGAAACTCATCATTTTTCTTACAATACCTGTGCTCGACGATCACGGAAGGGAACACTAAAAGAAACTCTCCATTTCCTCTAGTACTTCTAGGTATTTCCCCCACCACGTACAAAATTGCACAACCCATTCAATTTTATTGCTTCAGTGCATGATTCTGATACAATATTTAAAAAATCGTTACTATTTTAAAAAACATAAAAAGTATATATGCTCAATAATTATTCTAACGCGAATTCATTATGTTACGAAAGTTAAAAGCAAATAAAAAAAATAGTACTCAAAGAAATATGCATTCTCCTTTCTCGGAATACACCGGAATGTACGTACACAAAGTGTTTCGCGAAATTGGAAGCGTTTCGGTAACCCTGCAAATATTGACTTCCGCAAAAATTGGTTCAGACGAATATTGCGCGAAAGGCAGCTATGGATATTGTTCAAATAGTCGTGCAACTTGTAGCTTCCTCGATTTCACGTTGTCATTTTTTTTTTTTTAAATTTTTCCATTAATGAAGTGCAATCAGATAAATATATCCGTTTCAGTGTATGTTGCTTTGTAATGTACGAAGCTCTGGTACTGTAAAAATGAAGGCACATATTTTTAATCTACGATAATTCCAAATTAGGGTGTGAAAATTCCATTCAAATTGGAAACCTTGGTGTACTTAAAAACCACTGGAATTGGGATGATTTTTTTTTATATAAATTGTCCAGGATTTTTTAAGAAAATTACCTCCAATTTGGAAGAACAAAGGAGTGAGCTATTATTATCCTTATTCCGGCCTCGAAATCGCTTGAAACTTGAAGGCGACTTGGTTGCAAACGGAAACTAATCTACAGTGGCAGCGTTCCAGGTAGTTTAATGGAGTAATTGCAATGCAATGAGGCAAGTTATCGTGTTAATATTCTGGTCTTTGACAAGTGATGTCAATGGTGTACTGGAAATGATGGAGAGGTCCTCTGACTATCACTGCAGTTCAAGTTAAATTGGCATTGGATTCTGAGAAGGTAAGTCCAAGAAGACCACTGAATCATGGCAATGAACCACCAGGCATGTGTTAAGTTATAACTTACAAGGAAACCTCTTATCTGACATTTGGAAATTAGAAATGCAATATTCATTATTTCAATTATAAATTGAGGAATACTTATCGTTGCAATCGAATTTCATGGTATATAGGAGAATCAATTCTTGGAAACATTAAGTAATGTAATTTTGTAATATGATCTACAGAAATATGTAATGTTTTTTAGTAGCAATAAACACTAACAATATTGTTACCTACAACCCACATTGCATAATTTTTATATCACTAAAATTTTTTACCATATCTCATTAATAAATTGTATATAACACTCTTATAAACAAAGTGAGCTGTGAAAATAATACTAAAGTATTATTATTAAGCATTAATACTATTTGTAGGACCTAATTATACTATTTGTAGGACCTAATTATACTATTTGTAGAAATTAATTAAATTATTAGCAGCAAACAAGTGTGTATATTGCAAGCAAATCTATTTAATTTCTGAACCAAAGAACAGCACCTTTAAAAATGATAATCAAGTTTAATATTTAATGTTTACTGTAGTACGTAAAGTAATATTTATAATTCACCGATGAAACTGATTCCCGAATTTGTTTTTGGAAATATTGCTTTACGATAATCTGTTTGGATATATAAACGAGCAAACAGCATCCTGATCCAGCATTATTATTCAATTTTAATAAAATATCATCGCGTCCCTGCATCAATGATACAAGTAAACATTTGCTCTACAAGGTATTTAATTTAATTAAGAATAATCATCGGCATGGTTAATTCAATTTTGTGACGCACGACCCGACGACACATTAATATGGCGCATGTGCGCCTGACAAATTGCGCGCGAAATATTTGCATTTCTAATGAAACTCGACGCCGACAGAGATGGACAAAGAATGCAGCAGGAATTTTAAAACGTATACCGAAAAAAAGGAGCATCGCGTTTCCTCGGGGCAGCCTCCGAAGCGTGACACTATTTGCAACGTAAACGACACACGGTCGTCTTTCCAAGATGAAAAAGATCGACAAAGAGTGATCTCGAAAAAAAACAGTAAAAAAAGAGATGGCTTCTGAGGTCGACCTTTGAAAAAATCGATAGTACAGCTTACGCGTTAACGCTTTACCTGTAATTAGTTTACAATTTTACGGTATTACCGGAGACGATAAATACTCATTTTTCTCTGGATTAGCAATTAATTATTTAGCCTTACCGAAAGTATAATTAAGTGAAACGTAACAATCAATTTTGTATGTCTCGCTGATTATATTTGGCTTCGGTGATAAACGTTACTTGAAATTTAATTTAACATCGTATTGTTATAGTGTTAATGCTGTGTAAATTTAGTATGACAGAATTTAATGAAAAATATTAATGTATATTTTACATTGGAACGGTTTAATTTTGGAATCATATTCTTGTAAATGATACGAGATTTATGATAAGAAAGGGTTTTTCCATTTAATGCCACATTTTAGTGAAGATATGCTTATTTTACGAAATAAAAGCAATATTTTTTCTCCTCCGATTTTATTGTTTCTCTGTTTTAATGATAACTGATTTCAGTCCCAGCACATTTCATTAAGTATCGTTGACTTTTACACTTTAAAACATCCATTTAAATTGTGTAAATAGAGGAACTCTATAGAGGCACAGCTGGGGTAGGTATGTGTTTCAATTACGGAAGCTGTAAGCCAGCTTGCGCAATCAGGTATTAATTAAAAAATACTGTTACTAAAATCAATATCTGTTGTTAAACAATACTTTTTTATGAAGGAACTTTTTTAATTAAAAAAATTAAATCTGTTAGAAAATATAGGAAATTTATAGTGGAAGCTAAATTAACAAATGGAACGTTGCAACTCAAATTTCGTTTTCATCAAATGACGCGTGTTGGATTTTTAACCTGTATATGTAGTTTGAACGAATACAATACAAGACGCTGAAGATACTGTTTATAATTAATTGATTTATATGATATAAAAATTCTATCAAATCACCGAAATTTGCGCATTTTTTTATAAATACTTAGAATGTTATGATATATTAAATTGTCAGTTTTTATATTAAAACTTATTCGTGAATAATTAAATTTTGGTTACGTTTATTAATACATGTATTTCTGTTATGGACAATTTTAATACAAAAACTCCGTAATTGGTGTATATAAATTTGTAAATATAAATGCGCCAACATTAACAGACATTTTCCTCCTTTACTTTCTTCTTTCAAAAAATTAATTTGAAGTAGATACACATTGTCATAACTGTCCAATGCCGTTTCCTAGAAAATATAACTCAGTAAGATTTCCCACAATTCTGTCTTTAAATGGAATCAAAACATCTTTCACGGCTTCATACTAAACGTTTCAGCAATCTATCATTGCGAATATTTAATAGCGCTGTCTAAAGATACTTTCAACAGGTAGTAACTTCATTTTTTAATAGAGAATAGAAATCGCCGTATATTCTGGTTGATCCCCACATCTACGTAATAAAAAATAAAACCATCAATTTTTTTCACTACCAGAGTACTACTACTACAGTTGTAAATTAGATCTATAACTCACTCACACTGTCCTGCACGAGGAAAAAATCTGCACACTGAAAAACAACCATAATATTAAATTTAAAGCAGTTGCACAGTGAAAAGTAACTCGTCTTGCCCAGTCATGAAGCATTTTCAAATGACGAATTAACTCGTCTTGTCCAGTGATGAAGCATTTTCAAATGACGAGTTAACTCGTCTTACCCAGTAAAGAAGCATTTTCAGATGACGAGTTAACTCGTCTTGCCCAGTGCAGAAGTATTTTCAAATGATTAGTTTACTCGTCTTGTCCAGTGAAGAAGCATTTTCAGATGACGACTTAACTCGTCTTACCCAGTAAAGACACATTTTCAGATGACGAGTTAACTCGTCTTGCCCAGTGCAGAAGCCTTTTCAAATGACGAGTTAACTCGTCTTACCCAGTAAAGAAATATTTTCAGATGACGTCTTACCCAGTGAAGAAACATTTTGAGATGACGACTTAACTCGTCTTGCCCAGTGAAGAAGCCTCCCCAAATGACGAGTTAACTCGTCTTACCCAGTAAAGACACATTTTCAAATGACGAGTTAACTCGTCTTGCCCAGTGAAGACGCCTTTTCAAACAACGAGTTAACTCGTCTTCGCCGGTTAACAGGTTAAATATGTCTGTGACGCAAAAAATCACAATTTCTTTCCCAGTGTGCAAATCGTGCATTTGCCAAAATTACTATTCGGTTTCCCATCTTATCTGTCTATACAATAAAACCGAATACCACTAACTGACTCACTCACTCATCACGATTTCTCTGAAACCACTAATCATATGACCCTGAAATGTGGTAGATAAAATAGGGGTTCTCAGCCCCTACGTGCTCGCTAAAAAATCTTTTTAAAAACTCCCTCCCCTGCACCGAAAAAAATATATGGGTGTAAACCGGCTAACGCCAGGAACATTAGCTAGTACACAATGAAGGCAAGAATTCCTGCATCTCTTTGTGTATTCCGTGGTATGTCAGCCACGGATGCAATAAAATTGAAGCGGTACAAAATGGATGAGTAAAACGAACCTCGCCGATCAAATTCAAATGCATTTTCCATTTGAACCGTTTCTTTGTAACGCTCGCGTAACTTCGCGAATAACAAGCTACTCGGGAATGCTCGTTGTAAAACGCTCACCATCGCATGCAAATATTCTACTCGAAACCACTATTTGTTTGGGCAAACGCACCCGATACTTGTTTTATTTGTCGTTGTCTAGTGGTAGGTAATACTGCGGCAAAGGGAGACGGACCAAATAAATGCGTTTGTTCTCTCGTATTCGAGGCTTTTTCGCTGGCTGAGTCCGCACATAGACCAATCACAGTTGAAATGGCACGTTTAATTCCGTAACGTCGAGACCAATTTGAATTCATACCCTTTGTGACTTTATCTGGCAGCTTGCTACTGGGTGTTTCAGGAAAAGGGTGAGAAATTTTTCGCATACATAGTGTCTTGCATAAATATACCAACCCCGCCACAATTCAATGCATAGTAAAATTGAATTCTGCATTAATAATTAAACCCACGAATGTACATTAAAAATAAATTATTTTTCATATTTCAGGCTTGTGATGAAATATACAAAATAAAATTTCACATTCGAATAATTTCATATTTGCATCAATTAGATTTGTGTAAAGTGTAATATGGCACGGGAGAACAATGTGGCAGAGTTAGTAGACAATATTAGGGAGGAATGATGTGATAATATCACTACGCTGTGCTAAAACAATGTGGCAACACGATAATCTTCGAACTATGTTGAAGCAAGTTTCTAGCATAATAGTAGAGTATTATGACTATGTAATGGCGTGTTGGCCTTAAGTTTAGCTTTCTGGTGGATCCGTACCAAATAGCTTTCCATCACAGTCTGTTCTCGGAACTTGGAGCAAGTTCTCGTGTAACTACGATTCTCAATCTGGAGAATGTACCTATGTATGTATATAATGTTCATCTTTAACGACTTTGTTGTAAAACATTTGCAACACGTGCTTCTTCATTACTTTCTTTGACATAAAAATACAAAAAAATATGCCTTTGAATTTCGACCATCAAGATGAGTTTTAACTTTGCATCCACTTGCGTGGTCAATAAGTGATTTTGCTTTTGTATGCTAGTACACACGCAAAATATTTTACATTACTTCAGTGCCGAAAATAATAGTAATGATACCAATATTATAATTTCTTTAATCAAAAATGGGTAGTATTATACAGTGACGTGCAAAAGTATTCTCTTTAAAATAGAATAACTTGTTTAAAATTGGTCCAAACGACTTGATTTTATTGAGAAGCTACAAGGATTAGTTTGCTAAGTGACGTGCTTCGTCAAGAAAATGGTTATTTTCTCCCACCATCCTTTATATTTTATTCTACTATGCGGTATTTATACTTCATAGACGTAGACACTGAAAAATTGTGACTACTACTTTTTACACACCCTGTATATCATGATTTCTGACTGCTCGTATCCGCACACGTCAAGAGCGACCGAGTTAACATGAAAACAAAAGACCACGAACGCGAATTCTACGCTCCAGGGGTCAGGTCCGCGAGGTTTTGCAAAAGAATACTCGACTTGCTCGTGATGCGTTTCGCGGGACACTTGACCTCGATGTTGTGCGTGTACTCGAAACTAACCTACATAATAATAATTAAAATTTAAGCCTGTTTTCTATAAAAACGACCACAGTTATCACTAACGCGGTTATTGCGCTTCAAAAAACAAGATACCTACATACTAATATACAACGGAGTCTCCATAGTCCTAGTTAAGTAAGACTGACGTAAGCTCAGACTACCAGGAAATTGAATTTAACCCTCGTCTGACGGATACAAGGTCCGTTTTGACCCATGCTAGTTAACATTATTTATTAGCACCGCTTCCTCAGGAAAATAAGAATTTTAGATTATACATAATAAAATTGAAATCTGGACCAGCGGCGGTGGCCGTGATGGAAACACCGGTTCTCGTTAGATCACCGAAGTTAAGCATCACTGGGCGGGTACTGGGGAAAGATGGGTGACCACCACCTTTCTCCCGGTACTCCGTTCGCTGCAGGGACCCGAAGGGAGAGAGAGGAGGGAAAATAGAGAATATAGTTCGTTGGGCAATAGAAGCAAATATGCTTGAAACGCCATCTCTGTATAAACACAGGGAAAAACTCAAACAGCAAAATTGAAATCCCACTGAAAGCTTGTTCTGAGATGTGTGCGAATGAAATTCTGTTATGGCTCTAAACTACAGAAAAAAATCAAAATAATGATGTTAAAAGGTTTTTAAATATTTTCAAAGTAGTGAGATGGAGTATTATTTGTTATCTTATTAGCGGAATACTAACACATAACATGTTGTTACATGTAACCAGTAACAATGTACTCTTGTACAATCACTTTATGTGACACAAAAAAATTAAGATACCTTTTATAACATAATTTTTCTGTAGACTTTCTTACGTGTTACTTTAACCTGAAATGCTGGTGAAAAGATAATTAAGGAAGGGTCCATCAACGCTTTAAAGACCTAAAAGTTTTCATTAGCATAATCATCCCTATGTGTTTTATATATTCTTTAAAGTAGCTAAAGAATAAAATTTTTTATGTGAAATAAGTAATAAGTTCCTGAGATAGGAAACTTCCGAAGAGTAAAATAATGAACTAGATAATTAAAAACTCCATTATGAATTCATTTCTCTGTTTCAACCTATTATAAGTGAAATATTTTGTATTTCGTAATTAGGAGATTTGCAATCGGATATTGTGACACAAAGGAAAAGTTTTATACATGGAATATTAACTTTCAAAGTTCTATAATGAAGGTAGAAGTGTAGTAATAATCAACTAAAACTTTTAACTAGTTACTAAACTAACTTTCAAATATATCTACTAAAGAATTCTACTTAATAATTTTGCAATAAGCTTCATAATATCAATCATAAAGTATCACGAAAGTATCATTATTTGGAACTTATCTGCCACAAAGTCTTTTCTAACACAATAATGGAGAGGCCAAACAGATAAGATTAAAATTATTGACTATATTGTTCGAAGAAAGTATTTTCCTGTCTTACAACCATAATATTTAATTTCTGAAAAATCGTTTCCAATTTTTTTCAAAATTCGACCCACCCCATTTAAGAAATCCTCTTATTCACCTGTTTAAGATTAACACATCATTCGCGTTCTACATCAGAAGTCATTTTCTTTGCAAAGTTTTATAAAATTTTACACACCATTAAAAATAATCAATGAAATCACTCACACTATTAATACTATCAGCTTCAAAACCAACATATTCTCTGATATTACTGACTTAAATACTTTTCTCTTTAAATTTCAACCGAAATGAAATGATCATTTAAAACTTCTTTTCACTTGTGTAGGTATTTGTAATCAATACACTAATTTATTGTTTAATCAAAATTTGGTTTCATTACTAAATTCCTCATAATCTCAAGGGTCCTTCGGACAACCAACGCATCCGTGAAATTTAATTAACATGTAAAGATTCCTTCCTCTCGTTCGTCCAGGATTAACGTAATTAATTACCCACAACGACGTAATTCGCTCTTTGAAAAGTTCAACCCCGCTTTCCACGAGCCCGCGGAGTATTTGCAGAGCGGCCGCTGAACAGGATATCACGCGGACAAGTCCAACACTACACAGAAACTAAAAGCCGTGTGTACTTACCTGTTTGTCAGGCTCTTTGCCTTTGGTGGAGATGAAGCGATCGCAATAGCAACCCTCCAACAAAACAACGCCGCTGGGCCTCGGACAGTTTTCGTTTTCGTAATAGAACAGCAAGTTCTGCAACAGACATGGCAGCCATGCTCAGCCATTCGTGGCAAATGGAAATTGATTCCATTTTTCGAGTTGATTTTGTTACGTACAGGAAATAAGCAATTGCAATAAACGCGTCTGATATAAGAATTAAACCAGGAGAGCTTGAAAGTCTGTCATAATAAATATGGCTGCTAATAAAAGCCTCTTCCGTCATCTGTTGTCAATTAATGATCCAACTAAGGTCGGGGCCAGATATATTGGCCGGTGAATTCGTTTTCGCAGCTAACGCACACCTATTCTGGTGTATGTATCTCTACGCTAAGAGCTCGGTTTGGCCTACACGTCAAGAGCTTGGCGCCATCCCCACCACTTCTGGCTCACTCTTTTTCTGGCAAGGCGAGAGCGAGTCAGAAAACGTTGAGAATAGAAGAATACTCCTCACGAAACTCACCGGCCAATATATCTGGCCCCGACCTTAAATAAAAGTAGTTGTATCGTCATGACAAATAGTTTGAAAACCAACGTGCATCAGACATTTTATATTACATTTAATCTGAAAGGTACACCTGCAAACGTGGCAGAGCTTTCAACTGACCCGCATAAGAATAAAAACGACAAACGGTTTCATCGATCGTGATGGAGGATTAAATGACATTGAATTTTCTACATTAAATATTAACGCGATCCCCGTATCAGTATCCAATAGCTGCATAAAAGCCGCGTTCTTTCATCGCGTAAGATCGCTAATTAAAAATCTGTTGAACCACTGGAGGCGACCCGATTAATTCTCCAATCTAGTTGAAAGCCGCGAGATCACGCGCAATTTAAGTGAAATTAAAAAAGATGTAGTGGTCGACCACTTACCTGATATAAAATGAACCATCGTAATTGCCACTTTGTCGAGTCGGCGGTCCGCTTGTGCAAATATCCAGTCAATGAGTAATCGATATGTGCTTTCTCCGAAAGCATGATTAGCTGTGAGTCGTTTACTCTCACTGCAACAGAGAACGTGAACAATGCACATGAAACAGGAGGCTGTCATCAGTGAAACCGCAATGGATTCGTAACATTTGCTTGCCAAAGTGTACTATACATATATATATAGAATGCATTATGATTGTTGTATGGTTGTACGTAAATAATTCGAAGTGGTACGTATTTATTAGTAACGCTTATTATATATTTGAACAATGTTAAAGTATTCGAGGCAGAAAATCGCATTATCTTTGATAAAATCATGAGAATTGTATTAAACGCGATTATTTCGAAACGGAATTTTTTAAACAGGCGGATTAATAACTCAGTAAATTTTTATCGGATTCACTTGATATTTTCAGGGAATATTCGTAATAAAATTATCTTCAGTTAAGCGTACAAGTGTTTTGGTCGAATAATTCATTTAATCGTGATATGTTGATTTTTTTTATTCCTTTTCTTTCAAAGTTCGCCATTTCTTCAAAAATTAATATTTTTTTAAATCTGTACGTTAAATTGAAGGTGTTGTAATGTACTTTAAGAAAAGCTTCGAAATTTTCAATTCAGAGCAAATATTGGAATGTTACACGACCGCCCGTTTTGTAAATTTTATTGCAGAGCTTAACCCACATTTTTTCAATCTAGAAGCATAAAATATTAGTTAAATATATGTATTTTCAGTTAATAATAGGTATAGATTTTTCGTAAAAAGTTACATTTCGTGCAATAAACGCTGCAAACTTGCGTTAACAAACTTTTGAAAAAAGTTTTTTTCCGTCGGGTATTTTTTTGAAACTCTTTTCTGGGCTTCCCGCTCGTCTCGCCGAGCCACGTGCCATGAGAATTCGCCTTTATAATGTAGGCAATATCAGTTTAGTAATAATATAGACAGTGTCTACTTGTGTTGTGACGTGAAACACACTACTTTGATTTTATCCGTCAACTATACACAAATATAATAAAATACAAATATAATAAAATACAAATTAATCTGTTTCATTTTTCCATAATAATTTACTTTTTTAATCTTCCATTTATCTCCTTCGTCATACAAAAATATTCTCAAATCAGAAAACATGAGACTTCAAAGATAGTTATCCGTGATAATATTATTCTACATTAAGTACGTTATACTTTTTTGAGCGCATCGAATATGTAATTAATAATGAATTCCTGACCTCATTTTCTTTCTTTCAAGTATTCATCAGATCAATATTTCTTAAGTATTTCGTTACGAAATATTTTACTTTAGAGATTTTAAACTTTCAAGACGTTTTATCGAGGGATAGATTTGGTATACCTACACTTATTTCGTTATATCAGCATTTATTGGGAAAAAACCACATTCAAGAGTTGGCAATATCGGTCAATACTGCAGTATTTCAAAATGGAAATGTACACGTGGATTCATTTTGTCATGAAATTCGAAATGGGTCTGTAGTTCGCGTGCGGTATGAATATTCTTGCATTAAATTAACACGCAGTATACAAAATTCTGACAAGTCCGCATGCATTAGCGTCGAACATTTGGATTACAAACGTTTCAATAAAATTCCTGGGATTACAGCGCCACAAATCCTATGCATTAGACACGTTCTAACATTTACAGTTGTGACATTGCACTTTACCACAGCTGAGATTAATGAAAGTGAGGACATATGTCGTTCATAAGTATTAGGATACCTGCTGTATTTGCACGGAATGTGATACGTGGTGCAGACTTATTATTTTTCACTGCTTTTAATTTGAAATACTAAATAAAATAAAATTTGTTAGAGTTATTCAATGCAACGTTTTTCATAATTATTATTCCATATAGAGCAGGTGTCCCTATATTTATGAATACCTATACATCTTTCGAACGTGACACAAAACTGCAAAATATTAAAACAGTGAAAACATAATTCACATTTGAAGCTTAATAGTTTTTCGAAATCTATTTTCAATCCATATTTGACTTGGGTTCATTGCAAAGAATTAGCACAATTTATGAATATTTTTCAAACACAATTTACGAATTGTTAAAAATATATTTTTCAAAACATGAAGAGAATTTTTAATTTGACATCTGTTCAATTAACCACTTCGCGTAAAGTTTATGCCTTTGATTCCATCAAATGAAAGAAATGAAAACGATTGGAATAATATATATATTATAAATTTCCAGGTGCAAGTTGGAATTTTAAGTATCAATAACGAAATAGTTATAAAAGCAACAATTTGGTATTATTCGTGGCGATGACATGATAAATTATTTACAATAATTAACGGAAAACATAAAACGCATTTAACTAATTTATGCAGATTGCATTGCTCGCAGTACGTTACATTAATCACAATTGACTTAATTGATTTAAATATCAAATTATCGCACTAGAAATATCAAAATATTGTACAGATCATAGCATTTCACACAAGTTCAAAATTATTACCAGAAATTATTTATATCTGTGCTAGTTGATCTTTAGTTAACTGTGGGTCAACTAAAAACCTCATTTTTTCGAACAGAGTGTGAGTCAAGTCGTATGATATTTTCTGTTATAGAGACGATTTAAAAATTTAAAGACATTATTTAAAAAAAAACGCCCACAACTATTTCTATTTGTGTTCTTCGGATTGTCTGCTTCCTATGAAATTATATGAACTTAATTATTTAATAAAATTTGGGATATTCCGTAAATAACATAAACGTGATTTTGATACTTAAATAAAATTGTACAACTCACAACCTTTGTAGAAAGAAAAAAAAGTCTTCTTTTGAAAGAAATTTATAATCTGAGATAAACAGAAATTTTCCTTCTAAATGTTATTTAATTAATAACGTGTGAAATGGTTGAATTAAATTTATTTATTTGCAAACAAAGGTTCTAAGAATTCTTTTAATAATCTGCTATAATCGTTCAAGTATGCTTAAACTTGTCTTTTGTTAAGTGAATATAGCGTCGCAGGAGGGTGAACTAAAAACGTTAGTTTGAATTTTAAAATATTTTCCAGGTAGTGAAAGTAGAGATACTATGTACCATCGGAGTTTCGACGTCGCAGAATAATATTTTGGCTGGATTTTCAGGATTTAATAAGAGATCAAGCCGAGCACGGTTGCCTCGTACTGCTGTGCAGAATATCCGACAGTTCTCTACGTAAAAGTAAATAAAAAAAATCGTGAAACGAAGTACTCCCATGCAACGTCTGTTTTCAATGAGATAACTGCAAATATTTGTCAAATGTCCATCTAACTATGTAAACGAATTCGCATTTGTGAAACTGTGTGCGAGCAATGTGAATATTGAGAAATTCAAAAATCATAATTGGAATAAGTTGTAAGATCTACTTATTAATGTAGGTAAAAATTTATTTACATTTCATGAATAGAAAATCAGGATAAAGTCAGGTAAAAATATTATATGATATTTCGTAACAGAATTAGATTTGGATAACTTTTTCTTTAACGTGACCACTTTTTTAAACTTCGATATATGTTTTTTTTCTTTTCAAAAATAATAAAAATCAGTCGTCGGTACAAATGATGATACGACTGAAGAATTTTAAATGCAATTGCCAATAAATGTGTACACCTTTACGACGTTTTCATTAATTGCAGCAACTTCTATTGGAACAATTTTTCAAATGGTCCATATCTTAAGCGGAGTGACCTAGATATCGGAAATAAAGAAGGGACATATGAAAAAGGTGAGACAGCAAGGGAAAACAAATTGCCTGAGATCAGACAGGTTTTGCACCCAATATAGCGATGGCTATAAATTTAAAACAGCACGCAAATAGTTTCCATATCGCTGCTTGGCATTGATAGTGGCGTAACTCAAACTATTTCAATTTAACAGGAAAAGCAGTTCAAAATTTGCATTTGACTACCTAATAGTTGAATACTGATCATATACCTAATTTTTTTATAGTCATTTTTCTTTTACTAATGTATTATTTGAACTGAAACTTCTTCATATCTCCAAATAACTATTAACTGTCAATAATAAATACCTAATATCTTTTTTAAAATTTTTTTATTGTGTAAATTTAATAAGTTCTTAAAATATTAAACCGTAATTATGATCTGAATTTTATTATTGTATGTTCGTTGCTTGTAAATATATGATATTGGATCAATTTGACCTAAATTTACTTATCTGTGTAACTTTACAAATTCCGTATAAGGGTTAAACTGATATTTTTTGAGTCGTGCCATTATCAATGCCAAGCAGCGAATATTCATGTATTTGGGTACGTATGGGAAATGTGTCGTGCGAGAGACGCCCGCAGTAGAGTCTCTGCGTGGAGACCTCGTTTATCGATAGTCCTATTTGCTGCCTTACATGTACGTATTGTGACCAGAAATAGCAAGAATATGTATAGAAATCTAAATAATTTAGCCCTCGCACAATATTATTACGAATTTGTAAATTGGCTCTATAATAAAAAATATATAAAAAAATTATATTAAACGATCTTACTAAAAATCCTCTAAAAGCTAAAAAATAATTATTTTCTTGTACTACAATTTCGATTGTGATATGTGACTTTAAATAAAATCATACAAACTCTGTGAGTATTCCATTTCTTTACAATTGATTTGAACAATTCTACAGAATAATCAGAGTTTGCATGATTTTTTTTTAAAATCACATATCACCATCAAAATTGTAGTACAAGAAAATAATTATTTTTTTAGTTATTAGTGTATTTTTAATAAAATCGTTTAATATATTTTTTTATTTTATAGTTTTTAGTGTTTGTAACTACCATTGTTCACAAATTATCATAGAACATCTAAAATGGAGAACGAAAGCATTTAAAATAAAAAAAATACCAAATTGAAATTTCTCAAACCATCTTTGACTTTGTGGCTTATTTGGTAATGGCATTCAGTCTATGCAATTTCATAAAAAAAAGTCCACAAAAAATTTCATTTCGTAAGGGACTTTATAATTTAAACGATGTCCTAATGAAGAACCGGCATTGATTGGATACTTTCTCCTTTAGCGTAAACAGGTCCAAAACTGTGTGGGTAAAAGTTGGGCAACTTTCCCACGTACCTAATTGCAGCTATTACTGAAAACATAAACGCTCAGTTACCCGGAAAACTCAATCACCCGAATTTCATCCGTAATTACCTACGCATGATAGACCTCGTTTTAAATATAATTTGATCGTCGAATAGATTAAAAATAACTGCCCGAGGGTATTTATACAAAAATCATATTCCACGTAGCTCTTCGTCAAAATGAATATGCATATAGTTAAGTTTTTGAATGTAGTCGAGCAATTTAAGAAAAAAATCACTACTATCAAAAATAAACATTGAATTTGTTTTATCTCAAATGAGTATGTAGTCGTTTTGATCGCAACTCGGGAAATTAAATTCAATAACAGTCAATTAATTAGCTATTACTAACATCAATTAATAAAGTCACTGTTAATGTGTTTTTGTTTGAATTTGCAGCACTGAAAATACCGAAACATTTTGTTTATGTCTTTTTTTACTATATACGTGTATATTTCGCTCAAATGTTTTTAATTAGAAATGAAATAATTGTATTGAAATGTAAATAACACTATTTAACGTTTAAATTAAACCGCTACAATGCAGGTATTAAATTATATGCTACTCACTGCAGTCTACTTACAACAATATTAAGGTAAATAGTCGTTCCTGCCCAATAAATACAATGCAAATTTAGTCAATTAATAAATTCTCAATGAATTCTCAGCAGTGCAATATCTACATGAATGTACACATGAATACTTCTCACAAAGGAAGATCCCGAACCCGGAAATTCAAAAAATTCTGAAACTTTGTGATTACAAGGCAATTTTTTTGCTGCCCAAAATCACTCTAAGGGGGTAAAATTACCCCCTGAAAATTCGGCTATTTTCCGATTTTGTATTATAACTCGCGAACTGTACGAGATAGAAAAAAGTTTCAAGACAAAAGTTACTTCTTTTAATTAGATCTATCACTTGATTAAAAAATTATTTTGCATTTCACGAATTACAACACAAAATCGGAAAATAACCGGATTTTTAGGGGTCACTTACACCCCCTTAGAGAGATTTTGGGCAGCAAAAAAAATTACGTTGTAATCAGGAGGAAATTCCCTACATATTCACAAAGTTGAAGAATTTTTTGAATTTCCGGGTTCGGGATCAACCCTTGTCAGTATCGAAATTTTAGAATATTTGACAGGTCAAGGACCCAGTTTCTGATCAGTTAAGATGCAATGGGAGCAGTTTCTGATCAACCTAAAACATTTTACTATAAGCTATCAAATGTTCGCGTATAAATTTAAAAATAATTCATATTTATTTAGTCATTTTTTGGAATAAATTTGTATCGTGATAAACTTATTATTTGGTATTTATATACTAAATTGATCAGGAATTGGGTTCTGATCAGGAACTGGGTCCTTGACTGGTTCACTGTTCTTGATGTAAGAAGTTAAACATCAGAAAGGAGAATTAATCGTGTTGAGTATGTTCGTAACTCACCAGTTCTTTGCATCTTGGGGCTGAGCATGATCACAGGTCGTTGTCACAGGGTGCTTCCTTTCGACAATCCGATGGCGTAGAAAATGACTATGCTGTCGTGTATGTTGCACACGGACGTTTATCGCGGCGTAAGTACCTTAGGAACTCCAATTTCTTCACTCTCTTCAGCAAAGTCCCTCCATGGATCTAATAAAACAAGAAGAAGAAGACTCTTAACCTTATTTATCCTCGAAGACTGCACAGTTTTACTAGCTAAATAAATATTCTCCTTTCCTCGAATGTTACCACGCATATTCGGTCGCACTATTCACATTTTCGCGCTTTTACCTTATAATACAGAATTTTCAGAATTTGAGCATGATTATCAGGCAAAGACAATAATTTCGCAAGAAAAAATCATGAAAAAATTTCTACGATCATGCGTTCGCAAGTTATAGATGTTCAAAGTAAAAAGTTCCTTTATTGCATTGATCGCGAAAAACTCGGGCAATGAAAATCACAAAAAAACAAAAGAACGAAATTAAAGAAAAATATTTGCTGCATAAAAGCGCTCCATTGAATTTACATGAAAAATAAATTTTTGGCTTGTGCATACGTTCAAAGTAGACCACAAAATTTGAAACTTCGTTTCCTGATTTTCGCGAGAAAAGGAATTTGAATCCTTAATTCAAAAACTAGAAACTTGAGCGTTAAAATGCTGTTTTTAAATATTTTTGCGACCATTTTTCGCGGTGACTCAGCCATTTGAAAATGACCAAAGTTTTCGGGGAATTATAGTGTGCCTTTAATTTTCACCAGCAGGATATATTCAGGGTGTTTTAATTGAAGAATGCAATGAAGACGAATCCCAAAGCTAATAACAGAGAAAGAGAGTTATATAAATTTGCAACTCTGTTTTAGTTACAATAATTTATGTATTTCAACATGTCCAGATGATCAAATTTGCATATATATTATAAAAATTTCGTTGGCAACTTTGTGTTACATGTTGCTAATATCTGATTCCATATTCTCTGTTTGATCATTTTCATTATTTCTAAATGTCGTTAGAATCCCTTATACAACGTGGATCAGAATACCATTTTAAACCTAAAGAAGGAAGAAAAAATAAAATAAACAGAAATTTTGTTTGAGCTAAGCAATTTTCTAAAAATTATGTCTGACAAATAAATTTCTATTTTTTTTTAATACTCTATATTTTAGGAGATTTTTTAAATATTTCTTGAGTTATTCCCAATAATTCTCGTCGAGTATTTCAATATTTATGGAACATGTCAAATCATCATTTGTTGAAATTATTCAATCAGATAACGTCCCTTCACTTTTCAAAACAAGTTATCACAAATTCGTTTCGTTCGTTAAGCAAACAGTGTTTCATTTATAAAACTCCATAATTGAAAAATATGGACTGAGAGTGAATTTATTTGCTCTTAAAACAAAGAATCGAAGAATGGTCCATTTTTAAGTTCTGAATAATTGATTTTTACAGTATTACCAACACACGAAAAAATTGATATAATTCATGCGTTTAAATTTGTAATTATTTTGCCATTTGATATTTTTAGTCCACAGTGCCTTATTTCAAATTTACCTCGGACATCAATTTTCCTTCGTCATATTTTACTACTCGTGAAAGTGCTTTCTCTGTTCTCCAGTTTTGTACTTTTCCTGTACTAAATCTTGTCATCGTCTGTATCGTTTCAACATAACTCCAGCAGAAGTGGCATTATTTAAATTAATCAGAATATTTCAAGTCTATCCCCCCTAATCGAACGACATATTGCATGCATCCACATTCAGCGAATTATGCAGATTTATACAGCGTAGAAAACGTTAAATAGCGTTTTAACGATCGATCAGCCTGGTGTTGCTCCTCTATTTCCATCGAAGTCAGCTATATAAAATTTGCGAATCAAGTATCAGCGGATCTGTGTAATCATATAAATCATTCAAAGACGAAAATATTCATTGTGAGGATCGGATCTACTATTTATCGGACCCAATTAAAACCACGGACGTTCCCTCACTTGTTCATCACACACACACACACTCCACCCTCTGTCTGACAGTGCCCAGTGTTTGAAACGAATAAAATCCAGCAATATACCCCTACCCATCATCCCCTATTGGGATATTTGCAGTGAACTGGAAGGATTAACGACGTTTTGTTTATCGAAATATTCATATATTCGTTTGCAAATCCACATTTGTCCTCTAGCTACGGGTCTCGAAATTTTAATCTGCCCTGGTACCATGACGAATTTTCAGTTTTATTTGGGAGGACTCGGGTCCAAAATGGAACTATATTGCCATTCATACGTTTGGAATCGTTTTTTGAAACTTCATTTTGACGTAAATTTTTGAAAATGTAATATGTAATATTTGAGTAATAATGATTAAATATAAGTCAGTTATAACGATATAAAATATAATATTTTCATAAAATAGGACCACCTATTGATATGGGGTGGGCTTGGAGAAGAAAATTAACTTTAAGCTTGTTGCAACCAAGTTGCAACGTAATAGTAATGTTGGGCGACCAACTTTCAACCAAGAATTATTGTCAGTCACTGATTTTGTAAGATATTTCTCTGATAAGGCATTGTAGCATCTCTGTCCAAAGATAACTGACTTATCATCACACTTTCCATTTCAGATTTTATAAATTCGCACAGAATCTGATTTACTCACTTGGTTACAAAGGGCCATGTCATCCACTCCATGCCCAACAGATAATATATTTAAAGGGACCCTCCGATTAAAATATTGTAGAAAATCGATTTTATATATATATTCGTAGTATCACATCCCGAGAATACATTGTCAAAGTTTCACACCAAAATTCGTAACGGTATAAATTATACAGTCACATAACTAATTCGAACTCCGAACGCAGATACGAGTCGAGGACACTTTGAACACGTTTTTCTCGAAACACGATATTTCAAAAATATATATATTCGTAGTATAACATCCTGAGAATACCTTGTCAAAGTTTCACACTAAAATTCGTAACGGTATAAATTCTAAAGTCACATAGCTAATTCAAACTCCGAACGCAGATACGAGTCGAGGACACTTTGAACACGTTTTTCTCGAAACAGGATATTTCGAAACTGTAACCACGATTTCAGGAGAACTAATGAACCAATTCGAAACAACCTTGTTATAACATAATTTTTTGAAGTAGAGTTTTTTTTATCTGCATATTTGTGCGGAAAATTACCCGCTTTTTTGCACTACTTCGTTCAAACGTGCACCAACTTCGTAATGTTGGTCCTTTTTGCCTCAAAAAGGGTGGTGCGATAGCCACTGAAATAAATTTTAAAAAATTGTTTGAATTTTTTATTTTGGCACCTCTTTTTAGCAGTGCCTGCACTAAGCGCCGCCTAGAAAATGTGTCAAGACCGAAAATATGAAACAACAAATTTTTTCCACCCTAACAAGTGTAAATAAATGCCGAAAATATTTTTTAGGATATGTTATAACCTCATCTTGTAAAAAATTAATAAAGATCCCTTTAAGGAGAACACCATTGTGACGGCCGGAAAAGTAAGCAATTTTCAACATTTTTTGTTCAGGAATAATTTACAGTTTTCATAGAAAATTTGTATTACATACCTAAAAACTAAATAAATAGAAAAACACCCATGAATTTTAATATATTAATTAATCTTCTAGCCCCCCCCCCCCGGCCGCGAGCTGATCGAATGTGTAACTATGAAACAGCAGGTGCGAAATCAAATTTTATTTTTTTTTTATAAACTATGAGTGTAGTTTCCAATTTCCAGGCAATTTCTCACAGGCATTATACTGCATTCCACTTTAGAGTAGATTCGTTCCGCGCAGGGATATACTGTTGATTGGTAGGAAACCGGCAGGGAAAGTGCTTCGACCAATCGCGCAAATCTGTCGCAAAACAGTAGGAGCGTAGATCTAGTCTATATGAAATGGAGGATAGCAAGCTGGGTTGCCAGGCTTTTCCCTACGATAGTGGAGGGAGACCAGAGGCGTAGTGGAGAGGGAACACCTACAGCAGTCGCGGCATACGTGTGTGTGATGATGCCGTGGCACACATATACCACCACTAGGCGTATGTTCTCCCTCCACTACGCGTATGTTCTCCCTCCATTACTGTAGGGAGAGCATTCTCGTTGGAGTATGGGAGCCTGTAAGTCGGTACGTTGTTAAAACAAGCATGCTTTGGTGTGGGGGCAATCGACTATGTACGCGAAGCTTGTCCCAGGAACTGGTGGGGATAAGCGACGATCAGCTAACGAGGCAGAAATCCGGTCAGCTAATGGGGCACCTCTGTAATGAGTGATCGGAAGCCCTGCCTATAGGTAATAATATGCAGATGCGTTCCGAAATACGTAACACCATTAATCATATTTGCATCCATGCCAATAATATGTCTGATTTTGTGCACTTCTTTTGTAACAAACCAGCTGAATTTAAAAAATCTAAGAAATTTAGGCAAGCTCTGCATTCTCGTTATCAATGTGTTCTATTTACATATCATGTTAATCGTCCCTTACCACGAATATATTTTGTATTTTGCTAAAAGATTTTTACCCGTGAATAAATAATAATAATAATTATAATAATAATGATAATTATATAAATTATTATAATTACAATAATGATAATAATAATAATAATAATAATAATTATAATAATAATAATAATCATAATAATAATAATATTACAATTAAGAAAGGGTGAAAGGGGGTATAAATCCCCCTCCCCAAAATCGAAGAGATTCATGTCAGAAGATCAAGTGAGTATAATGACAATTCTAACAGCGAGGTGATTTCGAATTCCTGATATACACTTTGTCAAGAGTATTCAGTGGTGGATTAAAAAAAAAAAAATGCCCAGATGGCCAACGTTCAGAAGGGCCCATTTGGGGGGAAAATGAAGAGGTAGTTTATTAAAAACGGGCCAAGTGTAGTAGTACAAAAAAAAATGCAATGTTGTGATACCTATACGTAATCATAATTTTTGTTTGGTCATGGGACCCTGCGGGGGCCTTCTGTGCAGGTGCCTAGACGGCAACTGCTCATCAGTCGCCCTATTAAGGGGTCAGTCCACTGTGCTCGGCCGAAAAATTAGGCTATTTTTAAAGATTTTTTTCTCTGTAGATACAACATAGAATGATATTTATTAAGCTACTCTTATATTATACAAAAAAATTAAAAGAATTTTTTTAATTTTTTTAAAACTTTAAACGTGATTATCTCAAAATGACATTTTTTTCAACTGGTGCAGGTGATTGCAAAAAACTATTTGACCAATTAGTCTAAATTTTTCACACGTTATTCAGCACATCAGTGTGTATCGCAGGGACCTCGGAAACCGTTTTTAATTAACAATTTCATACTTTTGACAAAGCAAGATGATTGACAAATTCACCGTATTTCAACACTTAAACTTCAAATCTCCGCCACCTTGTTATATTTTTATCATTCAAAATAATTCTGCTCCCAACGATAATCACACTCATAACGACTACAACACACTTTTAATTTTTGGTTTTACATCCGTTGTTCTCCCGGAATCATCTGCATCAGCACTACATCGCATTTTCAAGGCGCTCACATCAGTGCGATATATATTTAAGGAAAAATGTTAAAAATTTAAAACAGATTTTTTTGTACTGTCAATAAATGTATTAATAAGTAGACAAAATGTTATTTACGTTGAACATTCCGTTTCCTAAATATTAAATCCTAAAGAATGACAATTTTTCACGACTTGACAGTGGAATGTATCCGTCATAAATCCGCCACTGAGTGTATTACTAATAAATATTGACATTCACGAAATATATTGAATAATTTATTTTCAACAGTCTCTATCTTAAATTAGACTTCTGAAATTATTTAAGCTTTTCTCACTGCATCGGTTTATACAATTTTTTTGTTTAATTACTGCATAAGATCTGAGGTAGAGAATAAAATTGTCACAGTCAATCATAATTTACCTATAACACGTACAACTAAGGATGTCAATGAGTTTGCAAGTTCTGAATGTGTCAGATATACTAAAAAGGTTGTACTAACAAGAGATTCGCCATAGAAAAATAAGTGGTTTATGCGAAATACAATTACAATTATGGCCAATAGTTATCGTTGGAAGAAGAATGAGAAAGAGAACGTATCTCGTCGCTACTGAATTTCTAGGGAAGAGGAAAAGTTCGGGCACCCTGGAACAATGAGAATCTGATCACCGGAAATACCCTTTGCTTTATCGCGGCGATCGGTGGACAATGGCCAATCAGTGTTGAACCCTAACAATAAAGGAGCATCGGTCTCGACTAGCAACTAAACGCTCGATTAAGATACACAAAGAAAAAATTAAACGAGAGAATATTTTATCGCATGACAAAGATTATTCATTCATTGTATTTCCAAGTAATTAATGATGCAATAATTTCCCCACAAATCCTGGATCTTTGGAATTGCAGTGCTTCGTTCAAATTTCCTAAAACATCGTTCTACTTTGATACTAGTAAACTTATTATACAAGATTAATTACATGTCGATATTTCACATTTTCAACACAAAACTATTCTCGAAAAAAGTTCTCTTCAACATTTTTCATTTATTTTTTAAACGTAAATCACCTTGTATTGGGTCAGTTTGCATTCTTCAAAATTGTTTATTTAGCACACTTATCACTCGATTCGTCTTGATTTCCATTTCCACGAAATATGAAACAAATTATAAGCTCCCACCTTCACAAGTCTACAGTCACCTTCGTATTTCAAATTTCGTTACAAATTTTGAAAATTAATAATTTTTTACACCGTTCACATTGTATATTAAAGTATACTTATATTATAAGTTTGAATTAAACTTTACCGTTAATTACGAATATTTGGATCATTAATTGTCTGAAAGATATCTTTGCAAAAGGCAAACGGTAAATACAGAGAATAAATTGGAAGATGATAGAAAGCAAGCGTAAGTATACTTTTTCAAAATCTTTATCGGGTTTTATTGGCCGATGAAAAATATTTTTGACACAAACACGAAGAATGAACGATTATTGCATTCAGATTGAACATTTTAGCCGTAAATTCAATCACTTGTCCTCCGTTTATGTCCACCGAGCGTAAGAATGAGTTTTCAATAACGTACATCCCTCGTATTTCACTGTGCCATGCTACGTCATGTTCCATAAAGCATACCAAAAAGATAAAATGCCTTGTCTGTCATTTGTAGTTTATGAATTTCACCAAAATGCAGTCAGACTCAAGAAACTGTTGTAATGATAAATAATAATGCTGCGTCTTTCTCTAATGAAAAAGAAAGTGAGGAAATTTCACAGAATAGAAGAATGAAATACTAATTATCACTAACATTAATAACAATAATTAACAATGATTGAATGTAACTAGAAAAAATTATCGCCGTCGATAATGGTCATAGGTATCCAAAATAAAATTCGGGTCATTGATAATGGTGGTTACTCGAAGCCAAAAAAAATTTAATCATTCGTAATGGTTAGTCGTAATCAAAAAGATATTAACTCTTATACCATAACTTTTAAAATTTGTCCTGTAACAGTTATGATGTCTGCTAAATATTTTAAATGTCCGTAGTCACAATATCTTCGATGTCGTTTATTTCTCATACTATTTCAACATTCCCAAAAATTTCAAACATTCTCACACAATTTAAGTTACGTTCAAAGTGTCTCCCCACTAATAAACAAGTAAATAAACTTAAAATTCATTTGTTGCAAGTCGCAGCAGATTTCTTTATAATTACTTGAAATTAAGTATCCTTTAATTATTAAGAGTGCAATATTGCGTCACAAATTTTCCACAACCACATCCAAATCACAGCGTTTCGTACATGTATCCATCAACGTCCACACTTGACTTTACCTAAAGAGAACGAAATCTGACATAATTATTTAATATTTCTACCGCGTGCCATTTGGTATTTTGAATTTGTCCATCCCGTTGCGACACAGTTCTAACCCCCGACTAAATGTCAACTGAAAATACAGAGTATTTCGCGATGGGCGGGGAATACTATTAGAAGCAAAGTTTCCCTCTAAACCTCGCGGAATAAAACAAGAAACGCAATTGTATCCGTACGGAAGCCTGAAGGCTGTTGAGGGAAAAAGGAGATAAGCCACGAGCCCGCATAATTTGTACCTTCCACCCCTGTGGCGAGCAACAAATCAGCGGTCCGTCCTTGGAAAACAAGAAACAGCTATCCGATCCAAGCAAGAAATACAGTGGCATCGAATGGCAAAGGGGGAAAGAATTGAGCGGTGAATGGTAAAAATACCGATACGGGAGCGCACGATGGTGAGGGGTGAAATACTAGAATAAAAGGCAGACACAAACCAGTGCAATGTATTCTCTCAAGTTTCGCGAATTTCTGTAGATTAGGTGTAGCATGAGGAGCGTCGTAAATTAATTCGGAATATTCTGTGTAAACATTCACAAAGGCGCCGATGTTAAGTGCAATATAGTGTACGGTTTTTGAGGGGTGTATGCATAACAGAGTCACCCTCCTTCGGTGGCGTAGTAACGGTGAGCCGAGCATTCATGTTTACGTTGATAGGGATTTTTGAGGGATGAGTCAAGGTTTGGAAAAAATCATTTTTCCCATTTTATATGATTAGTGGAGGCTATTGGAATACTTTATTGGTATTAACTGATTTTCGCAAAAAATGTGGGTTAGTCCGTTTTTGTTCTCAATGCTTCATAAGAAATGAAACGTTCCTAACACCGCGAGATTTTGATTTATATTCTTCAAAGAAGCAAATGGAGCAAACTTCAATTATGCTGAGTAGTACACACTCAAAATGAGCGCAGCGAAGTGTGCGTCACATCTCCTGCGTAAATGTCGAGAAATTTGTGTGAGCTTAAACCAAGTCTGATATTGGATGAATTTTTTAAGAAATTAGGGATTTTTAAGAGGTTTGGATAATAAATTTGAGTAGATATTCTAAGCGATTATTCTAAATAAAAATATAAAAAAATGTAGACTTAAGTTATTCAAAGTTATTAATAATTATTGAAAATATTCAACTAGAAAATCTCTGGGTAGCATAGAAACCTAGTCAATATTTAGCATTGTTAATTCGAAAATTTAGAGCAACAGAACCTGTGTGAATCCTATGTGAATACTTCGAGCATCAGAACTTAACTTTCATCTGTCATTTATAATTTATGATCCCCATACGTTGACTAACTGCAAGCGAAAGTGTTTAACTTTAACAGACTTTGGAGATTTTAGAAGAATATTTTTTAATGAAGTAATAATAAATTTACATTTCGATACAAATCTGCCAATACCAAATACTTAGAAACCCCCTCAAATAAATTCCTCTGCCAAATACTACTCACCCCTAACAGTCAACTGCGGCTCATCAATCACCATCCAGTCCCCTCAACCACATTTTGATTTACTTCCCTTAATACTTATTACCCATCCAGAATAATCACAACCATACGCTCATAATCGAAAACTGTCGCGTACTGAGCCACTCGTCCCTCAAACGTCACAAAACAAAAAAAAAACGGGTTGCAGAGAGAGAGAGAAAGTATTTTCGTCACGGTACCTGTTACTTCTCCCGATATATCTCGCCCGCAGTGCTCGGCTGATGCCGCACCACCTGTTCGTGCTCCAGATTCCCTTCGCCACCCTCTCCACTTGCGCCACTGTTGCCCGCAGAGATGTTTAAGGATGCCCTAGGCTTCGGGTAGGACGGACCTCGCCGCGAGGTGGGCCGTTTATTAGGAGGCGATTAATCGAGTATTCCGTGCAGACGACACGGGCCGAGCGAGTTGCAACGGGTGCTTGCGTGGTGTTCGAACGGGGAGCGTCGAGGCGGGGTGGCCCGTGACCGGTACCCGACGATCTCATGGTCGAGGATGCTCCGGCATCGGGGATCGCGACGTGCCTGCCCGACGCGTCGCCACGGGTTAACAGGGCTGCCTCCTCTGCTCTGTCTTTTCTCCAACCCCAGAAGCTGCGCTTACCTGTCACTGCGCACACTCCCGGTAAAAGCCACCCCACGCGACAGCATGGGCGGATCTATATGTGGGCTAATTGAGCTGCGAGGAATGGGATCAAGTTCAATACGAACGACGAAGCTAGAATCGATGCCGCGAACCGTCGATGCTACGGGGCGCGCGGGATGCTTCAACTGTCGGCGGACTTTTCGCTGTCTTCCACTTAGACGGTTCATTGACAGCGGGTTTTCGAGTCTCCAAGTAGAGGGAAGGTGGGATAGTTGATCACAGTTTTTCTTTTTTATTAAAATAATAATAATGGTTTGCTTTGTTTCTATTTAATTATTTGAGTTGTGATATAAACTGATGTGATCATGTGTCCTCGCTGATCAACTATCCCACCTTTCCACTACTGTGAAATTTGCAGGTGGTCTTTGAAATGATTTGAGTTTCGCTTCAGGGGGGACATTTTTGGTTGGCTTTGTTTATTAAAACTTCGTGGTTACGCGGGGTGTATCGCACCCCCAGAAATTTTCGAGTTCAAATGGCGCGCCTTTATGGCTTCCAAATGGGATTTATCGCGAAAAAATAAAAAAATAATAAAAGCATCGTTTTTTCCGGCACCGTGGGAAATTGTTCTTCTTCAACTACAAATTTTATCATATTAAAATTTTCATTTCTAGAAAAGGATTATTAGAGCATGATTGCATGAATGTTACGAATGTATAATTATTACTCAAAGGAAAATGGGAACTCAGAAATTACGCTGGGGTGTTGTGAACTCCATGTGACCAATTTGTAATTATAAGTTGTGATCATGGAGGGTTAAGTGGGAGCTTTGTGTAAATGGCTCAGAATCGAGGCATTTTCGGAAATTTTTTTAAGGAAAATATTTAATCGGTCTCTCTGAAACTTTCAGGATATTATATTATCAGATTAAGGTAGATGAATAAAAAAATTATTAAAAAGGAATCGCAAATAACAGGGTTTATACAAAAACCAACTTTTGAAAAAAAGCGGTTTTCGAATTCTACTATTCTAAAAAAAACGGTTCAATCGATTTTCGAATTTTCACAAAAAAATATAATTAAAGTAGAAAATAAATATCTGACCTTATGTTAAAAATGTTCAGTTTTTTGAATAGTTATGGAATTACAAAAATATACTCTACCATAATACATAATTACAGTTACTCATAAAAATATCCATCCACCCCATGCTATTAACATATTTTATTTATTTAAGTAATGTTAAATTCAGAGTTACTGATTATAATTTACATTGGTATAAAGCTTGATTAACATATATCTATTTAGTATTATCTACCACAGGAATGCCCAAAGAAATTTTTCTAAAAAAATGGAACAAGATAAGCCCTAATTTCATAAAAAATTTGTTGACTCTAGATTAAAATTTATAATTAAATCGCAGGAATATTAAAAGATCATTAAATTATTGTAATTACGTTTGTATGAATCAATTATTGAATTGGGACGAATATTTTTTTACACGATCCAGGAATAATAGATACTACTTTTTTAAATGCACCCCAAAAAAGGTATATTAGGTAATCAAGATTTATAGTAATATGAATTAAAATTACAAATGCTTACTTTGAAGTCGTTTAATATGTAAAATATGTTACATACAGTGTGGGCGGATACTTTTGTGAGTAACTTTATGTTCACACAATTTTCAAGATAAGGCAGTGATGTTAATAAATAATGACTAACATAAATAGTCTTGCTTGGGTCTAAATGGACCCTGCATCCACCTGGCAAGGATTAATCACTTAAAGTACAGCTCCGAGCTCTCTAGAGATCGTAACTTCGCATTTTTGCATGGGTATTCTGAAACATATTTTCTTGTGCTTATTCTTCGCTTTATTTATTCTTCCAATCATAATGAACAAACAATACTCTGCTTAAAATCGTCGCATAAAAAAAAAAGAGAATTTTTCAACTGTCGCCTGTAGAGGAGTTTTACAGTTTCATGTTTTCAATTTGTTTGAGCCACAGATAATATAACATAAATTATTACAATTATTCTAACTTCTTAACAGTACATCGCAAAACATATTTTAGTATAATAAATTTAAGTACTTGTAAATGCACTGTTTAAACCTCGACTAGCCAAGGAGATGAGTAGGTATATACTCTATGTATTCACCACCTAACTCTCATAAAGTAAACGTTAGCCAAAGTAACGCAGGAAACACCCCAAGCAAATAATAAAACTCAGGGCGACGAAGAGGGAGAAAGCTTCTTCGCGAATCCAATAAGTCTGTCAGAAAGTTCTATCGTTTTCCTCGACCAATACTTTCGCCTTGTTTAAAATTGATCAAGAACTTTAGTTTCAAAGTGACTACAGAAAAACTGTGGATCGAGTAGGAATTGAAAATATTATAATTAGTAAACGGTTTCGACAAACATGTTGACATTGTTCACCACACGGTTTCAAAATTAAAATCATATTTTAACATAAAATTTCTTTCAAGAAGCATCGAATAAATTTGTTAGACAATTATTATGAAAGGAGAATATACTTACTAAATGTTGTATCACTGACAATGTTTAATGTAGAATAATATCTAGAAAAAATTGTATAAAGAAATTGAAAATTCAAATAAAAATGGTACGCCAGTGCCCTGACTTGCACCAAAGTGTACGAAAATCGGTTACTTTTTGATAACTATGAACAATAAAGAACACAATTTATTAATTTATGGTTGCTTTATTAATCGAATATGCAAAAAATAAGTTGACATTTGTTGTAGACATATAAAAATAATATTATTCTTGAGCCTGCTCGTCATCATTGCTGTGAGCTGCAGTTGTGTATTAGTATTGCACAAAACAAACAATAAAATTATTGTTGTTTGTTTACAAATCAGCAATTCTAGGGCTCTTCGACTATTAAATCAGTTGACTTCGGTATTTTAATATTTATTGTTAAAATAATAGTACTGAGTAGGCATTTTTGCACCATTAAACCATTAATTTCATGTTTTAGTAATAAAAATTATTTTGTTTATTCAGTCGAATTTACGACTCGGTAGATACTGAAGTGGACTTTTAAATGCTTCGATTCTGCAATTGAACACAGTAATTGATGTCCATTACTTAGCACCAATAGAAAACAAGAAATTATTTTTAGCTGTTTATATTTTCCGCTCTGTATGTTTGCTTTTGTCATACCTCGTTCAATTTACAACCTCGTCATATATCCCTTACCATTTACACATTATTAAACATTAATTATGCTGGTATTCCTGTTCCCACCCCTTACAATATTCTTAAGGTAATCAAGTGTACCTACCCCATGTGCAAGCGATATTGCTTCAGATACGACCCCAAGCAGTCGACTTTTCTGGTTGAATTATGCATACGAAGGTGCGAAGAGGGATTTTCATCGTGAAATGTTCCCGTTCCGAAGACGGACGCCTTAGTTTCAAATGTACTAGGGTGACAGAGATGGTGAATATTCATTTCACGTGGATTTCGACTTCTTTAAATTCTAAAACAAAGGCTGTTTAATACGTTTTAAATGTGCAATCACATTTATTATAGATGAAGCGTTAGGTAGAATCTCCTAAGTCTCTTGATCTAATGCAGTGTTTCCCAACCTTTTTTGTGTCGCGATCCTCTTTTATAATATTCAAATAACATTAATAAGGTAAAGGAGAAATATTAAACATAGGTATTTCAGAATATAATTCTAACTTAAAATATTTAAAAAAAAGAAAAAATCCGTAGCGTCGCGCATGGATCTTTTTTTTTCTTCGCGACCCCCAGGTTGGGAATCATCTGCTATAATATCGGAGAATTTACATAAGTATCGGCTTCCATTTCAACACAAGATATTTAAAAAATAAAAAAAGGAATATCTACTTAAAAATATTAAGAAAAGAACTCTCAATTTTAACATCAATAGTATAGCAAGGTACTTTCTTTATAATGGAAAAATAGAAGCACATTATTCCGCGTTCTTATATCAAATGAAAAGAAATTTATTTTCTTAATTCATGAATATCGCGTATTTTTCAAGTGTTTTGACCGCCACTGACCACAACATATGTTCAATTCACAAATTAGATTGAAACACGCGGCATTAACCGGTTAACTGTCAATGTATCATATATAATCAAACAAAAATCTGGCCAAATGGAATAACTTTTTTGTTTTTCAAACGATTTGAATGAAACTTGGTATGTAATAGTTTTTGGGGTCACTGAATCTGAATTTCGCATCGGAATTGTAAATTTCAATATAGCAGACTCAAAATGGCGAACCAAAATGGCCGCCAATTGACAAACTCACTCCTAAATTCTATTTTTTAGAGGTTGGGGGTATCAGATGAAAAAAATTACCCCCGGAATCGGTTCAGCGACTCAAAAAACCCCTGTATACCAAATTTGGTGTGATTCACTTAATTTTTCGATGGTACCAGTTTGGGCCCGAATAATGAAAAGGACCGTGCCAGTTAACCGGTTAAAAGCGACCAGGAGGGGGAAACATCCATTGATCTATCTTCGGGATATCCGAATAATCCTCGCGGTTTTTTCAACCCCCAACCCCTACATTAAATTTTTCCCACAAAACGTGCTTATCAATTGATCGACTAAATCGCGACGTCCTGTATAAATGGTCTCCGGAAAGGCAAATTAGCTTGGGGTTCCGAAAATCCGTGCCTCGCCCACCCCTTGTTCCACGCGGCACAGAACTTCCCCTTCCTCGTGATGCCGGCAGCAATCCAGAACGCATCGCATGGCCGCAGGAGGAGGTTTACCGAAGATCCTTCGAGGTATCTGACGAAGGAATCTCGAATGCTACCGCCTGCCTGGAATGGGTCGGATTTCTGCACCCCCTTAGAATAGCAGGGATCTGCAGACAGTCACACGCTCGAGATTTTCATTGGCGGGAAACGCAAGAAATACCTGCAACTAAAACACCGCAGGGGGACTATAATAATAATGCCACTGTATACATATACATATAGTGATCTACGGGCTCGGAGAATTTTGTTTGTTGGTCTTGGATTGTTGGGCGAGTTGTAAGCAACGATACAACGAAAGGAAGTCAAGCCGGGATTCCACTAAGGCGGATTCTTTTTATTGAAAATTGTGTGCAATATTTAATTTGAAAGCCTGGTGTGTCGCATAACATCAACAAAAAGATGAAGTAAAATATGAGAGCAGTGGTTCGCAATCTTCTGAATATCGTGATGCTAATCAAAAAAACTGCTAGGATGGGCGAGGAATTTGTATGGAGATACTCATGAATATTAACACCGTCGATTTCGCGAAATGTGATACAATTACAAAATAGGATTTCTGAATATAAGACACAGATTCTATAAAAATACATTTGTAATAATTAAGGTATTGAGAGCAAAAACGGGCTAACCCACATTTTTTGCGAAATTGAGTTCGTAGCAATAATGTATTTCAATAGGCTGTACTAATCACATAAAGTAGGAAAAATTAGTTTCTTTTCAGTGTGGGTTATACCGTTTTTGCTCTCGATGTTAGATGCAGTATCGGTAGTAAAGCTCCCAAATCAATGCTAAAAACATTGTTGTCACTTAATTTTAATTTAATCATTGCTTTTAACGCAATTAAATTTATTCCAATACTTCCATTTAAATTTTTAGAATTCTCAAAATTACATATTATACACACAAATAGTAGTGGAGAACTATCGATGGCACTTGCGATATCGATGGTTCTCACTATCGAAAGCTCTAGATGGCTTATTTTCACTATCGATAATTATCGGTATTGAAAATCGTAGGTTAATCAATTCAAAAATAATAAAAGCTGAAATTCAGAATCCCAAATTTAATTTGTAATATAATTATCGTAAGTACCATCGATAGTTCTCCACCACTACACACAAATCCTTCCGATTCTTATTGCATGAAAAATTGCATTTCTTATTGTATGAAAAAAAGTCGAAAATGTATAGAATAATTTTTTTTTCATTTGCCTAAAGCGAATTCAAAATTCGAATTATTGGCAAAGTTACAGCCATTCGAACGGAACGGATCGCGTTGCTCTCATTTCAGAGTACAGCGGGGTTGACGTAACAAAAAGCAGTAATAGCTTCTCTCGAAACTCATATGTTTCGTAGTTCCATGTCGTATCGGATACAGGTGCAATTTATTGTTTTCGAAACGTGTGTTAACTGTTAATAGCGCAGCGCTAATTGCACTACAGGCGGGGATAAGGATTTTACGTTTCAATTACGATAATAGCAGTAATTTCGATAGTCTGCCGTTATGCGGTTAACTCTAATATCACTGTTAAGCTAGCAAACGTGTCTGTAATCTTATTTTCATGGTTAAGAACGATTTTCATGGCATCGTTAATTCCATTTACCTGTATCGAAGACAATAACAATTCGTTTTGTATTGCAATAAACTCCTTGTTTTAACGAAGGATTTACTCCGTTTGTTTTGAGTCTGTAATTAAAGAATAGGTATTGTATTGTTTTGCCATAAGAGTGAAAGGAAAATTTGTCTCGTGTTACATACAGTTCTATAAATAGATACTATAAATAAATAATCGATGACAAATTACCATGAAAGCGACGGAAAAGATTACCTTACTTGCATTATCTGTTATTCTGATTTTATAATTGACAAGTTAAAAATCGATATTCTGCGTTGAAGTAACGGACAGGTTTATTGTACACTACTTCTAATTAAAAAATTTGAAATGTTCGAAAACATAGTGTATAATCTGCTCCATTACTTTTTTAATAGCTACAAGTAACAAACCTAAATTTATAGCAATTATAGTGATCGCAATCTTTTCACATTTTCATTGAGAGTTAATGTCAGACATTCAAAAGTATAGTTCGTTTTTAACAAGATTTGGCACGTTATATAAAATTAGATTATTTTTCACGAAAACATTGCACTTTCTAACTGTTGGTGTTGCTCTATTGCCTACTAAATTTATTATTCGGCTTCGCTCGAAATTTAGATTCTGATTTTATAAAAAAAAATTTATTCAGTTTCTTTTGTGAAAATAGTCACATTCATCTAGATTAGCTAGGCATAATTTAGTAACCCCGGAGTTTACAGTTTGAAAGTTTTTAGGCGACAGACAAACACATTCTGCTTTATATATTAAGATTGCCTACCCATAAAGTAAGTAGACAATGTGAAAAATATTATATAAACGCGACCATAAAAGCGGTATAATATTTCTACAAACTCGATAATAAATGGCATGAGACTTGCATTGTCCTTTTCTCAAGCATTTTCTTCAATTTTCCACACACCTCTGCACAAATCTCTTGCAGAGATAAAACTTGGAGGTCCTGTAAATATGACGTCAACAAGGTATCAAAGTCTTTTAAACCGACTTCAAAAAGGAAAAGGTTATTAATCTTACAACATTATTTTCTATATTTATCTAAAAGGGAAGTTCGGTTACCCAAACGTTTCGATTTTTTTTAAACTGTGCAGGTTTATAGAGAGCCTCAATAGAAATATGAGGCAATTTTTCGTTTGTTTTCATTTTTGGTCCTGCAGGGTGAAAACACCCCTTAAAATTTAATGTGTAATTTCCTACTTTCCTGCATATTTTGAAAACTATAGCAGATATAAAAAAATTCTACAATGAAATTTTAACGTCTTTTTATGCTCTATAAAACTGTGCGCCTAATCAAATTGTTTGAAATGTGTAATTTAAACAGGAAAATGATCCCCACTACAAATTTTAAACAATTCGATTACATAGTTTTATACAACATAGAAAAAATAACTTTTCTTTATACAGTGGAAAATAGGAAACACTCATTAACCTTTAGGGGATGTTTGCACCCCGAAGAATTGAAAATAGGCACAAACGAAAAATTGCCTTATACTCCTACTGAGATCTTCTACAAACCTGCAGAGTTTAAAAAAAATCTGAATGTTCGAGTGACTGAACTTCCCTTGTAAGAAATAAAAATGTATAATAATTATTCTAGGTAATAATAATTTCTTAAATAGCCTTCTCGATCACCAGACATTTCGCCTTTAGAATTTTAGTTTTAAGGTGCGGTGAGGCAAGCAGCTCACCAAAATTTTCCAAAATTATGCAATGTTTTATTACCTGCAGTAAAACAGTATTACACGATTTATGTTCCAACGAATGTAACAGTCCTTTGCGTACATAAAACTGGCACCAATGTCAAGAGCTTCTATCTTCGTTACGGTAGTACCGTGAAACTTTGTACGCATTTATTTTATTATAGAGTAAACCAACCAGTAATTGACCGCATACCAGTGAATGACCATTAGGCAAAGAAATGTAAATTATAAATTTAAAAATTACTATTTGTTTATAAATAGAGTGCAGTTGCACTTTTAATATCCCATATTTTTAGTTTTGCGTATTAAACAAACATTAATAAGTAGAATTCTTAATACAAGTATGCGGTCATTTACTGGGCTTCTCATTCAACAATTCGGTCATTTACTGTTTTCTTTACCCTAGTAAATACACGTTTTTCATAGGAACCTTGTTACTTTGTTTTACCTGCTCAATCACTTTATGAAGCCATTTTTTTCCAACCACCCTCTATATCCAAATATGCAATGCGGACATCCGTCGCAGGAGTTTTCTAATTTTGGAAAGTGCCTTCAGATCAATGTTCGCTATGCAGTGTGTGACAGTCACCTCGTCGATTTATGATACACCTATAAATCGCTGTTGAAAAAAGGCAGGCATTTCCAGTTCAGGCAAATTTTCCTCTGAATAACTAAATTGAAAAATACTGAACCAGAATAAAATGTTACACACTTTTCGTATTGCAAACCTTAATGGGGCGAAAACGTAGAAAATCATTCTATAAACGCAAAGATAATGCGAAGATAAATACGGCTATCATTTGATACGCTGTATCGAATTGCTATATAATAATTCAAGCCACTGCGGGAAGCCATGCGAATCTTCAAGGTTCTCTGGTTCCCAGCCAAATCATTATGGCGAAGGAATACGATCGTGAATTCGGGATATAACTCGATACCCGTGCATATGTGTAAAATGCATATTCGTGCCCTGTTGCGTGTAGATGTAAATGTAGTTAGTTCAAATGCCCGAGGGAATTGCTACGGTGATAGGTCATTTTTCAGGTTTAACGTAGAGAGATGGATCGATGAAATCCGGGTACCAAATTTCAATTCGTGCTCTATAAATAGAAGACGGTGTATAACGTCGAATATCGATGCCAGTACAGGGATGACTTGAATCAATAAGATTACTCAACGGCAATAATTTTCAAGAATAAAATTTTTCACTCCAATTGCCACACTTTTCACGTAAAATACACGAGACTAGTGGGTGCTGTGCCATTTTTGCTGTCTGACTAAGATTTAAATAAATACTTGCTTAATATTGTTTTATGAAAGTGTAACTGGAAGATTCATACTGATTATTTATTATGCATAATAAATTGCAGTGTGTCTTACTATTTAAAAACTACTTTCTGGGTAATTTATTTTACAAATAACAAATAAATAGTTAACGATCCATCTGTTTTAGTAGGATAAATCTGTATTCGATTAAATAATTATTTCTGCAGAATGTATTGTTCGAATTCAAAATTGTGCCCTGATCTTTTCCTGTCAGAGAGGAATAATTAAAAAATTAAAATGGAAAGTATTTATTATTTCTTGTTTTACATATATAAGGGAAGATTTAATTTGAACAAGAAATAAGTACATACTGTTTTTCATTGTATGTAAGAATAAATAGGGCTTACCATTTTTGAAAAATTCTTTAAATCCAAAGTATTGATGAATTCTAAATTCTAAGGCCTGGTCGGCACCCTTTCCTGTTGTCCGATTGCAATAAACCTTTTCAGGGACTATTTTTTTACCAAATGGCACCGTTCTAGGGGGTGAGAGCAACGAAATACAACAAAAAATTCGATGCGCATAAATAAAGGCCACCCTAATGTATACGTGGGTATAAATAAATTGTAAAAAATTATTTAAAAAATCTGTTGGACCCTTAAAGTCTTAAACCCTCTTGTTTAAATGTCGGTATATTAAAAACGAATGTCGATCACTTGTCGACCTATGCCATCAGATGGCAACTCACCAGGTAACACATTTTTACATTATAAAATTAAATTGGAAATTGTAAAATTAACACGGTTTGTTTCTTTGCTTTCGACTTTATTTACTGTTTCACAATTGATTCTCAATTTCCATAAACGTGACTGCAAATTAGAAAGGTTACCTAAAAGTGATTCGATTTACCATCTGACGATTAAACGTGAGTAAATCGCGAAATAATATACCAGACTTAACGTTTATTAATAACAGGAATGTGAAACTATTCATTTGTTTAAATGAAAATTTTAAACAAATGTGAACAGCAACTTCTGCCGAAACATATTCCAAAACTTAATTCCTAGAATTTGTTACTATCATACCGGAATATTTCTTTTTTTTTTGCTTTTCCTTTTCAATTTTATAAGAAATAAGTTTATTATACATTCTTCGGTATAATTTCTCCTCACATAAATATAAATGGTTTTCTTTAATCTTGCATCAAAAGCGATTATGCAAAATGCAAATGACGATTATTACAGATAATCATAAAATATTTGTTTCCCAAATTTCTAATATTATTTCATAGTATATAGATATAGTCATAATAAAAATTAATGAAAAGTCTTACATTTAAATTAAAATAATTTACTATTAACTTGGCTAAGGGTGGGCAAATTTATTTTCCGTTTTCTGGGAAATATTTGCAGGGATTACAAATTACAATGTTATACCTCTATCATTTTAATCACATGTTGTTATTCAATCCCCATCATTAATAATAAATATCACGGATTGTCTTTTTAAAGTAGGATATTTTGTGGGATAGTAAACAGAGGGATTATAGATATTTTTCAGGAAAGCATCCACTGGCTTTGAAAGCAGGTTTTTAACAAAACCGCAAAATTAAAATGTCCACACTAAATTCTCACATATGTAAGTAATCTATTTTTATTCTGATCAAATTATACTCGATTAAACTAGCAACCTCTAACAAGATAATGAAACGTTCGAGTATCATCTATAGACAGGGGTTATAAGTTTGACATTTCATAACGGCTTTATTATTGCAAATTACCTACAAATACCTTTTCATTGCATAACTGATCCTTGTGTCTTTTTACAATGTTCAAACTAAATTTTATTATCTATTATTTCCTTTAGAATATTACATTACCATATTTCCAAATATTGTACGAATATAAATTTCTGATTGTTTACAAATAGATCAACAGCTTATTCAAAATCTCCAACGAAATTATCAATTTCTCAGCAAACTAAAGATTTTAATGATGATTTTCATTGATATAAAATGAAAATAAATTCAAAATTGAGCAACATTTTCACTCAGTAAACGAACGCGTATGTAACGATAAGAAGTTATTATTACGAATATGCTAAAATTCGAAATACGTCTGTAAGCATATGAAAATAATTTTAAATTCTAATTTCCATACATCAACTTCTTTATTGACTAAATGTTTTCGCAAATGCTCATTTAATGAACAATTCGTTGATCTTTTGCAAGCATTCATATATCATAATTTTCTTCTTACAAAAAAGAGCTATCCTCATACCTTACTAAGTGGTAATACTTTTCAACAAATAAATAGATTCCATTGAAATATCAAGTTACTTAAGCATGACCGAACTAAGTAAATATACTTGCAAAGTTTCTGATGCAAATAAAATCTCAATATTATCTGTCTGATCCCAGATAGCACACAGACGTATGAAAGGCGTCCATTTCAGACTTTCAAGATGTTTTTACAACGCCTCATAGACGTCTTAAAAATTTGGCAGACTTCTAGCTTACAAAGCATTCGCACCAACCTAACACTTTCTTGCAAACACTTTTAATTTCTAGGTAGATATATATCTAATATTATTTGTTTATAAAAAATGCGTATTGACGCGAAATATTCTACGGAATATCATCATTCGGCCTCTAGACTAATTCCTTAAAATGTCACATTCGTCTTAAGGGGAGGTGTCGGTCTAAAAATCGATTTTTTTTATTTCAGTTTTCGAATATTCAACCTTTTAGGAATACGTTTAATAGAATTTTTTGAAATTCGTAAAATTCCCGAAATTATAGGCATTTGGCCACTCAACACTCACGTAAAACTTTAAACGCGTTTTTCTCAAAACAATGTTTTTAAAATCGTTGGAACCTGTATCTCGAAAAGCTATTGTTCGATTCGACTCAATCTTTTTTATTTTGAAGAATATATTTTGGGGTCGTGGACAAAACAGTAAAATTTAAAAAAAAAAATGAAAATTTGTAATTTTAAAAGGCGTTGAAAGAACGAAAAAAAAATAGGGAAAAAGTGATTTCAAACTTCAAGTGTCGTTATTTTCACAAAAAATTTCATTTTTTATAATTTTGACTGCTTAGTCCACGAGAAAGTTTCATGCCCATTAATAATCTGTTTTTTTTTTATTTGAAATCAATGGTTTAGGTGCTACAGGTCTCACCGATTTGGATGAATTTTTTAACGCCTCGGCTTTAACTACTCCCCAGCAGAGCCGCCCTTAGAATTTGCGGGGCCCAGGGCAAAAGTCGATATTTTTGAAAACATCTAATTGAAAAAAGACCTTGCGTCTCTACTTCATGCGTAACTTAAGCTTGCCGAAAATCTATTCTAAAAAAAATTGATACCTTGACAATTATACTGAATTCATTTAATTTTTACAAAATGAAGTTCCTAAGCGCGGGGCCCGAGGTAAGGGCCCCGCCTGCCCGGTGATAAGGGGGGCTCTGCTCCCATGGTGCCGTCTGCAATGATTAATTATAAATCAAAACTTTATTTCTATAGTTTAAGACACCCTTAATAAAATGCAAAAAGTCCCATTAAATTGTATGTAATAATTTTCCTTTAATTAATTCCTAAAGATCACGTATTTTTTTTATGGGCTCTAGACCGGAACTGCCCCTTAACACAGACGCCTTAAATACGTCTCATTAAGGTCGTCAGGCGTTCAGACCAAAAGGAGACGTAATATGGACGTAAGTGGTCTTTAAAATGTCGTGTGCTATGTGGGATCTGCCTTGTACAATTTCGTTACACGATTCTTTGTGAAACGTCAGAAAAATAATAATCGATATATCAAACTTTTTAGACTTTGAACACATTGCGTTCAAAGAGGATGTAAGTACATATTTAGAAATTACTTAAAATATTTACATTTTCCGAATATTGATTACGCAAAAACAGCTGTCAAACTTTTCGATTCTGCTTTTCTGTTATACATACAGTATTTATTCGTTATAAGCCTGTGACTCGGGATCGGCTGCGAGCTTTCAGCCTATAGACACGATTTTGTCGTATTAAGTGGTAGGGATAGGTTGCTTCAGAATGAGCTGATAACGTAGACGACAAATTAAGCTTATAGCGAAGGAACACTGTATACGAATTCCAATTTGTTTGAAAAAAAAGTGAAAACAATAGACTGGAGATTCTCGCTTAGTTGTTTATATTTACACAATAAAAATGTAGATTAACGTAATCATACGAAAGATGACGTTCCTTATTATCAAGTTAATCAATGTTTACTGTGGATATGGAGAAAGATTCTGTTCGAAAGTATAATAATAAATAAAACACTGGAGTATATGAATCTTATTAGTGACAGCTACAAACTTTAAGAATGGAACCTCGCTTACTGGAAAACCTTCGACGCTTTTATAAGCGTATGATTCGAAATGGATAAATAATTACAAATAAATGCCATTGGATTCTTAATTAATGCAGTGATTGTAATATTTTTCATGCGACGTTATACAATCACGTAAATAATAAATACGTTCAGATTTTAGATAACAAGTTAGTACACATAATGAAATACAGAGAATTTAATATTAATGTAATATAATAAACGACCCAGTATTCTTTTTTTTTCCCTTCAGGGATACATCTAAAGGTACCGAAATAAGAGTTATAAATTACTGATTGCACAAGCCATTCTGTAATCGTATATGAAAAAAAAAATTGTTTACGCAACATACTACATTCACTTACTTTTACTACAAAGGTATATTCTCAAGTAAAAACTAGTAATCCATTAAAATTATACCTCCTTGCTGAAGTTAGAATCTTCTGACGATCGATGTGTTTTATTGTTAGAAGACTTCTTACAAGTTTGCCCGACAAATCATTGAGTAAATCTAAACACGACATCTTTGTATTCCCCGCAATATAGAAAATACAGTTTCATTCTGTTTACTCTTACAAAACTTTTATTATTTTTATAGCAAAATTGTGGACACAGGTGCAGGGTATGCAGCTGGTGCGGGTAAAGTGATCAGTAAACTCGGAAAGATAGGGGTAACGTCACATTGCATCATGGATAATCTGAGATCAGTTGTCCATAGCATATCTCCGAGTCCATTCTTTGGCATTGCGTATTGCTTCGCTTTCGTTCACTTTCCAGAGTTCAGCCACGTCATTTGCCAAAGGATCATCTGGATTCGGCGCACTCAAAAGTGCTTGTATCGATAGTAAAACTGTTCTTATTTGAAGAGCGGGACTCCATTTATCTTTAAGAATGTCCAAGCAAATCCTGCCCAATCTATACAACAAATACAAGTATGTACATCAAACAAATAAAATCGTACCTCCATTGCGTATTATAAATTAATAATATAACTTGCCTCGTTTAAATTTCAATTCTACTTATATTCGAGAGTGGTAAAGTAATAACAACAATAAGAAAATACCACCAAAGTATCTGCTTAACGACGAGAATTTTCTAACTCAATAAGAAACATATGTTTATAAAAGTACCTGTCTATATTTGGATGATAAATTTTTGTAATGAATCTAACTTTAGGAGCCGTCATCGGATACTCTTCTGGTAGGAACAACTCAAGTTTAAAAATTCCACCTTCGAACGGCGAATCTTCGGGTCCAGTTACAATTACGTGAAAATACCTAGCATTTTTATCGTCTGGTACAGCGCTGATACCAGGAACCGGCTCTAGCATTAATCTCTGTGTTTCTTTGATAATCCTTCGTGTCAGTACAGCCATGTTTGATTAAACTCCCCTAGAAGAAAGTTTCTACGCTTCCTCTAATTCATTTTTTTTTTTGTAGAATCAATACGTACACATTAAAACAAAAAATATGCAAGCTGAAATAATATTCCTCGTGATTTATTACATTCTACAAGCTTATATTTACAAACAACGTTTATATTTTACAAATAGCTCCGCTATAAACTTGTATTTAACCCTTCGGCGTGGTAGGACTCGTCATAGGAAAATTGTCTGCAATGACGGTATGACGAGTCCCGTCAAATAATGCAAAATCGAGGTATAATGAGTAGGGCTTGGGACGAAGGTCTACTGGACACCCAAATTAGTGCTGTGCAGTTCTCGTATATTTTCTATAGGCCTTGGGGAGGAGAGATACTGCCGTGAAGAGGATCTCTTCAAGAGAGTGGCCATTTGGGAGGGATGCAAGTCCGATTGGTTAGATTAAGAGATGTGACAATACTTCTTCAGGTCTGATAACTCAGACCTAATGCCTTAACAACTGGGGTCAAGGTTTCGACCAATGCAATTCATCCCACAGCTAGGTACTGTTCTGGGCAGAAGCCTCCACGCTGAAGGGTTAAGTGGCAAGGCCAACGAATGTAAAGTGTCTTTGAGAATTCTCATTTGCCGGAACACAGTTGGTTGGTTGAATAACAAAAAAAGTACAGTTTTAGGTGGACTCAGAATCCACTAATGCACGAAAGTTTCTACGCAATGGTTTGGTGTCAAAAGTGACGATAACCCACTGCTGCTTAATTTCGGGGACCTAGCGAGAATCGATGCTTTTTCAGAAGTATAATTGGTGGGGTTTAAATATTTACTTCTGTGTTTTATAAATAGCGCTACGTATGTATCGCTCAAAGGTAGAAACAATGTTCGCAGCAGAATAATAAAATGACGATAATACGTCAATTGTACAAAACTGTAAAATAAGCATCCGTGTACAAGGTCAAAGAAATGTGCGAGTACTTTTGCTAAACTTAAGATAAAATATAAAATTCACGGGTACAGGCGATAAGTGAAGTGAATAAACGACCAAGAAAACTAAATGTAGGTTATCAAAGAATGTTTCATTTTATTCTTACAAGCACAATATACACCATGAGATTCCCCGAATGTTCATGCCACAAAGGTCTCCCGTAAATCCGGCAATGAATGCCGATTGACCGTTAATTGACAGTTTGTCACGCTACGTGCAGCTGTATCGAAATAAATACTGTATATACCTGTGCGTATTGTAACGAGAATTTGAAGGTGAATTCTTTTACCGTGTTCTATCGTCGGTAAACAAAAGAAATCGGCCGAAAAGCGAAACAAGACCGCGCTATACTACATTTCAGCTGCGATATTTCTGCCAACCTCTAAAGCTGCTGGATGCTACTGCACGCTACGAACGCGTAAACAAAGAATTTCTGCAGCAACGAGCAAGTTACGTATCGTGGAAAACTAGACTACACAGAGGTACTCGGTTGTGCAAGAAGGACGTAAATATGACTGGTTTACGTGCATCCATAAAATACGTACGATTATCTGAAAATATCCCCGCGTCGCCCCGCAAAGCCTGGCAGATTGTCCGCCTTCTCTCTAGTGGCTTTTTCTTCTAGAAACCTCGAAATCGATTTTTAATCCTATTTTCGCAGCTGATCACCGTCTCGTGATAATCGGCCTCCCAGCCGACTTAAAAAACAGCCTGGGATCTATGGTGCAACCCCCAGACGAGACACTTTAACCAAGTGTTAATTAAATTTCCACACGCAAAATGTGTGCTACAGCCCTCGCAACCGCTTCTCGCGATTCATCTTATCACGCGTTGATGGCGCTGCACGTGAACTTAAAGCTCCGTTTGCACGTGACAGTAAGTCGTGACATTTACGCCTTACGATCGCGGCACTGAATGTCATGACTTTTGTCGTCGTGAAAACTAAAATGTCGCGATCGCGGGACGTTTGACTCGCTGTCGCGACATTACTTTGACTTAATTACGCGCGGTTTGATTTTCTAGTGGCGTTCTTTCATGTTCGAAATTTATAATCGCGATTCAAACTGCGGTAACTCGACGCCATGTTTCAAAGGTTTAAAATTGTACATTACAGGCAGTTACTCTACTAGTAGTCAATACTCTAGGGGGTGATTATACAGGCGATAATAAGACGAAAATCAAGAGTGATGAAATTGCGATAAAGGCTTCGTTTTCAAGAAAATTGGCTTTGAATTTTACCTGAATACGCGGACGTCCAACGGACAGCTGATCCGTTCCGCTTACCTCCGCGTGCCCCTCAGGCGCCAACGGTGCACGCGAATTTAGCTGAAATTCAAAATCAATTTTCTCGTGAATGAAACCTTTGCCGCAATTTCGTCACTTTTAATTTTCGTTTGTATAATCAGAGTACTGATTATCAGTAAAATAACACTCTGTACAGAAGTAATTACTTATATAGTTATATCTGCGGAGTAAATAAACCAACCAACAAATCACAGGTTTAAAAGTAACTAGATGTCGTGACAGTAAAATTGCATAACACAGGCGCATAAAAATGTTACGTTGTCGTACAGTGTCACGGCAGCGAAATTCATGACTTTTACTGTTACGTCAAAACGCACCTTTATACTGCGTAAGCCAATTTAGGAATTCGTTCAAGGGATATACAATCTTGTCGCGGGCGCATAAGGGACACGGCGGCTTTTAAATTTAATTAAATCATACACACCTGCCAGTGAAAATCTGCTTACGTAAAACTCGTGTTAATTTCACTGCGGCTGTAATTTTCACTTCAGCATCGTTTGCATATAACCAATGAGGCTTAGCGAAACTCTGATTGCGACTATTGCGAGGGCAGAAATCTTTGATGTGTATGCTTCTTTTTTTTTAGATAAGATAAGTCCGATGTGTTCATTATTTTTAGGAATTCCAGATTTTAATATTCTCAAGTTTCGTGAATTAATTTGATGAACATAATCGCAGGGTTAATAAGGTCCTTGTGGTTTTCCCATGGACTGAAAATGATTTTGCATTATTCAAAATGTATATGCGCTGTTTGAAATGAACATATAAGAAATGTATATATATTAGTACATGTTAAATGTTGATTAAAAACTTTTTGAAGATTGGTGGATGAGGAAAGAAATTTGTTATATAATAAAGTAAGAAAATTGTAGGATTGTCTTTTAAGAAAGTAGCATAGTTGTTATTGAAATTGGTTAATTATAATATAATATTGCACAATTTAATTCGAACGAAACATTATGATTACTTTTTCTTTCATTGCTGCATAAACATTGCTTGACATTGCGGATGCAGTTTTTAATGCAGTAGTGTCAGTGCAACCAACAAACTACCGCGAAACTTGGAAGATATTTGTCATAAAATGTCTTGTATCACTATTGAAATGTCAATTCGAAGTTTTCGTTATTTAAAAACTGTCTGTAGTCAACCGTTCTTTGATGTTTTGTAATTGTTATTACGACAAAGGTAAGTTATATGTTAAAAATAATAAACATCGTCATAATTTGAAAGTTACGGTCCGATGACATAAATAAACTGTAAATTTATTCGCGAAATGTATTGTCAATTATTAATCCTAGTAATATCGTTGATATGCGATGGTTTACTTGATTAAACAAATATTTCTAACGTCATAGTTTGTGGTATTTATTCTTTAAATGACACTAATATAACCTCCAACGCGCAATAAAACATTTGACATTCAATCCATTATTACGAAATTAAGAGACCAGAATTACCCGAAACATTTATTCCCTTAAATTTATCTTTATTTAAGCTTCTTATTTTCTATGTAAGCTGAAAGAAACATTGTTTATAAAAATGTTTACACAAACAATGACTCACTGGAGTTTTATTCCCAGTGTTTTATGTACATATTACTCTTATATTATAATTAGAATTTCATATTTTCCGGTTTAGTATTTAAACATACGCAGAAGGAAAACATTGAACGTTGTTTTTCTTCATAGAAAGTTATTAAAAATGGCTGATGTCAGATTACTCATACAAGAAGAAGGTCGGGCAGCTAGAAATTTGATAGCTTTTAACGTACCGGTTGGAACAAGTAGCACTGAAAAGGTTACCAAAAAACCACCCAGCGTGCCAAGAATATCGCAATCAAGTACAACTAAAAGATCTATGAAACCAACAACCAGAGTGCGATCAGCTTCTACTGGTCGAGACAAAAAATCTGGTAAGCTAAACTTCAGAGGAAAGAATGTATTTGAATAAATCTAAGCTTAGTTTATAAGGAATATATATTTAACACTTCTTAAGCTGGGAATTTACGTGGAAACTAAGCTAAGCTATGCTATGCTATGTTTTAGTTTAGCTTCTGGTGGAAACATTTCCATAAGAATGTATTGAAGCTAATTTTCTTAAAACGTAGCATGGCATAGCGTAGCATCGCATAGCGTAGCTTAGCCTCTAGGTAGATTCCTGGCTTTAATGATAATAAAATTTTATTTTATTGTGCGTTATCGTAGAATCTAGGGTTGACTACCTGGTGGTTCGCAAGCCACTGGGAGCCCCTCTGCCTTGCTGCCACGCTGAACGGCTCCCCGGTATACCGACCAGGCTCTGACAATTGCAGTCCATTCCTGCTTCTTTCCTTCTCTTTTCGACTGTGATCGTCAGAGTCTTGTAGGTATGGAGGGGGCCGTTCAGCGTGGCAGTAAGGCGGAGGGGCCTCCGGTGGCTCGTGAGGTATATAGATAATCAAGAAAATATAGTATATATACGATAATGTATACTGAATTCTAATCAGACAAGAAAATAAGAATATTACACTCTCCGGAGAAAGCATTTGAATTTATGTTAAAAATGTTAAAGAGGTCAATGCACTCTTTGTAGGAATTTCATAATCCAAGTGTGCGCTCAGTCCTGACCTACGTATGTGTATGGGTCAGAGGACGAGCTAAGGTCGGATTCGGATATATTGGCCGGTGAGTTTCGTGAGAGGTATTCTCCCACCATATCGCTTGCCTCCCTCAGTACTCCTTTTCTCAATGTTTTCTGACTCGCTCTTGCCTTCGTGGAACAAGAGTGAGTCAGAAGTGATAGCAACAAGCTCATGACGTGTAGGCCAAACCGAGTTCTTAGCGTAGAAATACATACATTGAAATAGGTGTGCGTTAGATCCGAAAAAATTCAGGAGTTTTATTGATTCCTTCCTGATAGATTCATTTCATATTGTTCTACGCATAGCTTTGTAACACGCAGCGTTCCCATTACTCTACCATACCCTTCAGGGGCTATGCAACTCTAACTGACAAATTCATGATCGTCAGATGGTGGTGGCTGATTTCTCCTCGATCGCTGTTTTTAGTGATGGGATTTGAAGCACTTTGAAGTGCTTCAAATCTATATATATACATGACGAAAACTTCGAAGCACTTTGAACATGATTTAAAGCTTAAAACTCTTGAAAGTCTTGATAAGTCTTGATTGTCTTGGAAGCCTTGAATATCTTGAAAGCCTTGGAAGCCTTGAATATGAACATCTGGTTGCCAAAAACTAGCCAGGTTGATCCTGGCCAGAGCGTCTCGCCAGGGTCGTAGTTTGTAACTGTATTGTCCCGCGAGTCGGCGGTGGACGATACGGGTTCGAAACCTACCAAGACTTTGAAGCAAGAGTTTCAAGACTTCCAAGACGATCAAGACTTTCAAGTTTTCAAGACTTCCAAGACTTTCAAGCTTTCAAGACTTCCAAGACGATCAAGACTTTCAAGCTTTCAAGACTTCCAAGACGATCAAGACTTTCAAGACTTCCAAGACTTCCAAGACCTATCAAGGTTCAAGACTTTCAAGTTTTCAAGACTTCCAAGACCTATCAAGGCTCAAGACTTATCAAGACTTTCAAGAGTTTTATGCTTCGAATCACGTTCGAAATGCTTCGAAGTAGTCGCCTGATATTCAAGACATATTCAAAGTGGTTTGAAGCGCTTCGAATGCGATCACTAGCTGTTCGCGAAAACGAATCGACCAGCCAATACATCTGAATCGAACCTTAGTTAAAATTATTTCAGTCGGGAGACTGTGAACTTGTTAATACACAAATTTCCTTTATGTTAGAATTACAGGCAAGATATTGGGCTTTCTTGTTTGGTAATTTGCAAAGAGCAGTTGATGGCATTTATCAGACATGCGAAGAAGATGAGAACATTTCTGAATGCAAAGAAGTGATACTAGTTTTAGAGAATTATACAAGAGATTTTCATAATTTAATTGAATGGTTCAAAGTCAAATGGGCTTATGAAAATTCTCCTCCGCCCTTGAGGCGTACCCCATTGGCATGGGAAGTTAGAAAGACTTCCCCCTGTCGCATTTGGAATTCGACAATGATTCCAAAATGTACTAGTCCTTTTCAAAGAATGAGCCCGACAGAATCTGTGTGCAGAAGTCCTGTCGAACAAATGATTTCGGAAAGTAAGCCTATTGCTATAGATAATAAAACAAATCAGACGAAAGGAGAGTGTGCAAATAAATTGATAAAAGATAATAAAAGCAATGTTTCCAAAAATAATTCGACAAGTCTGAGCGAGAAATGTAAAAATCCTACAGACAAGGGAGCGAGCCAACCATTGAATAAAGATAAATTAGCTTCGGCAAAAGTAAACAAAGCTCCCATGAAGCAGACAGTAGCTGCGAAAACTTGTGGCACTGTTTTAATAGATCAGAAAGCAAATGAAGTTTCGCCTCGTGATGTAAAAAGTAAAGTGGATACCAAAAGTGTTTCAAAGCCAGTTAAAAATGGTTTATACAACGCTACCATTAAAATAGCAGATACGAATGTGATAATTGAGAAAAGCGAGCAAGTCCACAATGACAAAAATACGCAGTTAATTACTTTTACACCGACAGAAAAGGAATTTTCTAAATCTGCTGGGACGGATAATAAATTGAACTCACAGAATAATTCCCAAGTGAAGCCGTTAGGTCCTAAAAATGATTTAGGAGTAGGGAAAAATGAAATTAACGCTAAAGTAAAAAAGCAGAGTACTGGGAAAGATATTAAAGCTGTTGGCATAGAAAACATAACAGCTGAAAACAAATTAATAGAGTCGAACAGTGGTGTAAAAGAGAATAGCGGCACTACCGCTGTGAACAAAAGTATGCAAAGCATTACAAAAGTTTCCAATAAAGTTAATCAGAAATTAAAAACGCAATCGAGTGTGAGTGATAGTGCGAATAATAAAGTTATTACGAAGACTGTATCTGATTCGTCGTCGAATAATTCGAGTAGAAGTTTAGTTAATACTCAGAAACCAGCGTACTCCACGGTTTCACAAATGAAAGTTGCTAAAGCGAAGCAACAAAGTCTCCCTGAAACTCTCAGATTTATTCGAAGTAAAACGACGTTAAGCGATAAAAATGTATCATCTTCGAATAAAATAAGGCCTGGAACATCTGTAATCGTTAGGCAGCGATTTCAACCACTCGACAATAAGGTATTTCTTCTTGCTTTTCATCCCACTAATAGATAGTTATACGATCTTGAATTATCCTAATTTAAATTGTAATGTAACGTACTTAATCATTCTCTTTGATAAGCAACCTGTGATATCTATGAATTTTTATTAGATATCAGAGCAAAGCTCATTAAAGAAAGATCAGAGTAAAGATATTAACGGCTCGGTAGAAGTATTAACAAAGCAAACAGCTGCCATAAAGACAAAGGAGGAAACTGATGGTTGGCAAACAGTTCGTAGCCGTTGCAGGAGAGGCAGCACTCATAATTTAAATATGTCTACCAGGTTTCACAAACCTAGTACTGCTACGTCGCTACCGGCCTTAGCCATCGAAAGTCCCTCGGAAACGAATAAAAAGAAATGTTTGACTCCGGATGGGAATGGCAAACAGAAAAAGAAATGTATCGTAGAGAAAGAAGGAAAGAATATAAGTAACGAGGTAGAGAAAGTCAAAGGAGAATCAGTTGCGAGTCTTACCATTAAGGATAAGGTAGAAGAAGTTTTCAAGAACACGGTTAATTTAAACGAAATAAATTCTACGTCAATGATTGCAGCTATTTTCAAAAGTGACGCAGAATTACTTGAGAAACGTATACAGCAATTTATGGCAGCACAGGCAGAGAGGGAAAGAATCATTTTAGAGGAAGAACGAAAGACTGAAGAAGCTGATTCCCAACGATCGCAGCAATTGTCAGATGAAGAAGCATCTTTACACAGACAAATTTTAGAATTAGAATGTACAGAAACTGATGTCGATACAGAAACTGATGAAACGGATGGTGAGATGGTACTTGAGATCGAGGATGACCAAGGAACATCTCCGAATACAGTATCTGATGACATCAGTCTAGATGATAAGTATGTGTCTTATTATTCGTCCCGTTTATAGTTTATTTTATGGTATATAATATGTAACATAAACTTTTACAGATATGAAAGTGTGTTGGAAGGTATGTCCTGGGCAGAGTGCGTGGATACACTTGCTCAGTTGCGCGCATTGGTAGCTCGTCATCCTGGTAGAGCTTTGGAATTGCATCAGAAGCTCTCGTCTCCGTCACGAAAAAGATCATTGCCGGAGACTCTACGAAGGTACCAAGCGAAACAAGCTTGCGCGCAGCACAAACGTCAAAAGATTTTAATGGAAAAGTCGCAAAGGTTAAGAGAATTGTTGAACAAAGTGAAAGACGTTAAGAGTGCGAAAAATCAATTGATAGAGGACAAGAGGGTTAGGATGGAATTGAAATTAAAAAGAGCAGAAGAAAATAGAACGCAGCATCTATTAGAAATAGTAAGAAAAGCTCATGACGAAGATTCCAAGTTAAAAGAAATTGCATTTATTAACGAACTTGAAGCGCAGAATAAAAGACACGACTTTATGGCATTATGTCAGGAACAAGAAGAAAGATTACAAGTATGTTGCAAAAAATAGTATCTTCAATAAGAAATGATTGACGCTTGTGTTATGTAAAATTATTGTAGTGATTGTACGGGATAGAGGGTATGTCGGGTTTGCGAGATCTGAACAAAGTACGACTACTTATTATTTAAATTTAAAACAGGAAGTACTGAGAATTAGAAACTCGTTTTTTGTTTCGATAATGAGGCTATATTTAAGGGTGTGGGGGTACCCGATATTTCAGACTCGGGTCAGGATTTTTCCGGATTTGGATTGGGATCCCGAAAGTTTGTCGACACAGAAAAATATTCGGGTACCCGTTATTTCGGGACCCAAATTTGCGATTCGGGATCCGACGCTCGATTCAAAATATAATTTTTCTGGCTAGTCTTGTATTTAAACTTTTAAGTTGTGATTTTGCAGTGTGACCAGATGTAAGAACTTTTAAGCAAGGAAAATATTACACAATATAACGGGTGAAATTATATTATTTTGTTTTAACTTCCAGTGAAGGAAACATAACTGTTACCAGACGGAAAAATTATGTTCCGAGTAGCGTGTAGGATTCCGAATCGAAATCGGGTCCCGAATATATTTATGTGTCGACAAACTTTCGGGATCCTGTCCCGATCGTTACCCGACCCGGCCTGAGGCTCGGGAACTCATAACCTATACCCGCACATCCCTACATATAACTACTTAGTGATGGGATCTGAAACACTTCGAATCGCTTCGAATCTGTATTGTATATGTGGCGAAAAATTCGAATCACTTCGAACGTGATTCGAAGCTTAAAACTCTCGAAAGTCTTGATAAGTCTTGAGTCCTGATAGGTCTTGAGTCTTTAAAGTCTCGATGGCTCTTGAAAGTCTTGATCGTCTTGGAAGTTTTGAAAGTCTTGATAGATTTCAATACAATACAGATTCGAAGTGTTTCAGATCCCATCACTATGCATTCCTCGCCCCACACGCACAGGCAGACGCACCTCGGGTCCAAGGAGAGTTCAGTGTCGAAAATGTTTATGCTTGATGCTTACTGTTTATTGCTCCGTTACCACATTATGTGACTTCTAGGGAATTCAAGAAGAACGTCAACGTCGCCAGGAAGAGAAAGCTGCTAAAGAAGCAGCAGCTGAAGAACGCAGAAGAGCCTTAGAAGCGGAAAGACAATTACGTATTCAGAAAATGAAACAAACACGGCGTGAACGTGAAGAAAGAGTTGGCAAAATGCAGTTAGAAAGAGAAAAAGAACGTCAGGTAATTACATTTAATTAATGACGGTCTCCAGATAGCACACAGACGTTTTAAAGACGTCCATCACAAACTTTCAAGATGTCTTGTAAAGTCCTAAGGGCGTCCAAAAGACGGCTTTCATCAGGTCTGAGTTAGGACATTGAGTAAAAAATTGCGCGGTGAGGAGAATCGAACTGAGACTTCCCGCGTACGAAGCAACCGCTAATATATAAATATTATTAATTGTTTATAAAAAATTCCCAGTGACGCGAAATATCCTACAGAATATCATCATTCGACCCTTAGACTCGGTCTTTAAAATTTCACATTCGTCTTTAAGATGTCTTTAGACAATTCCTCTTAAAGACATTAAAGATTGTAAGACGTTCAGACGTAAAATTGACGTTTTTAAGACGTCATGTGCTATCTGGGTCTGAAGCTGTAAAAATGGTAACGATATTAAATGCATGCTAATTAAAAGTAAAACCGTAGGAACTGGCAAGAGAAAAGGCTAGGGATCGAGAAGAACGTTTATCAGCACTTCATGCAGCTCAGTTAGCAAACCAAGAAGAATTACAGAAAAAGATAGCTCAAAAGCAACAAGAATCAGCGAGGAGGCATGTTGAAAATATAGAACATATTCGACAAAGGGCAGTTGAATCTTCCATTTTGAGGTCGGAGGAAGTTCCGCCTACCTTGAAATCATATCCTGGCCAGAAGCAGTGCTCCTTATGCGGAACAGTTGTGAGTTTGCCTCCTTTAATTAGATTATATCTACCATTCTTATTAATGCTTTGCTTAAATTAATTTTGATAATCGTTGTACTTTTGCAGATACCCAATGAAGTATATCTGTTAAGCCACTTAAAAGGGAAGACGCATCTTGACGCAGTGCGAAGCATGCACGATGGGCGTGAACCATCTCGGGACGAGTTGCAGCGTTTCAATATTTCGCAAATCCGCGACTTGCCGGTATCTATTATCGATAATAATCACTCGAACGAGGTTAAAGCCGCGAAAGAGAAGCAGAGAGCTTTAAAGCGTCGTTGCAGAAAAATGAAGCAGCGAATGATTTTACGCGGCAAAGAATGGGAAGATGATCACAAAGTGGATATAAATACCTCTACTGAGTCGTCTAATAAGGCGAAGTTTCGTCGGAATTTAAAAGAACTCGATCGATTGTACAACAATCACTCGAAAACCGCCTGGTCGAGTGTCGCTATTGCTGCTTTGGAACGGTGTCTTGGCGAAATGACAAGAGCCTTTACAAAATCGGTACGATGTTATTGTATTTACATTGAAGTGTACCTAAAGTTATCATTATTTGTGAAATAAGAGTTGAAGTATTTGTATGCGTATTTAAGGATCGCGTATTTTTCTCATGTTTTAGTGTCCACTCGATCAAAATGCATTTCGAAATCTGAGTGGATTTGATGTTTTAACGAATCTGTTAAACCTGGGGTTGCAAGTGCAGAACGTATCTCATAATCTTCCAAATAAGTAAGTGTTAAATCTTTTGGTTCTATGATCTTGTGCTTTTTCTTTTTCAACAACTTATTGAGCAACAGATGGACACAATTGTTAACATAATTTTTATTTCCGACATCTTAATTACAGATTCGTATTTTTTGATGCTATTTCACTATATATTTATGCAATACAGTGCTCTAATATTATAATGTAGAAATGGTGTTTCAACATCTCTTTCCATACTTTTTACCCGATTGCGGCACGCAAAGGAGGGTATTGTGTTTTTCAAACTATCGAGTCGTACAGTTTTTATTTTTTTAATGGCATATCTACTCGAATAAGTGTCCTCAGCAAACTCTGAAAACTCTATACGCTTTATTCTTTAAATATTTGGTGTATGATATAATTATCGGACACATCAAATCAGGTATTGAAAGCAAAAACGGACTAACCCACATTTTTTGCGAAATTGAGTTAATAACAAAAATTATTTTTTTTTCAACGTGGGTTAATCCGATTTTGCTTTCAGTGCCTCATATGTAGTTTATTCTCAAAAATTGTGCAAAAACCTGTTATATTCGCAGTAATTTTTGAAACCATATATACCAATAATAAATGCACCATTCGAATCTAATTATTTAAAACGCTGTTCTATTCTTGCGTTTCAAATAGGCTTCCCTTGTATGTTTCAGAACTATCCTTTCGATATGTCGAGTGTATAAGCTTAGTGTCTGCGGAAATGACACTAACGTCGAAGCAGTTTTATCGAGCAACAAAATTCTGGTCATCTTGGATCTCTTACTTCAACATCTAGAGGTATGTTAAGCATCGTTTTGGTACAGTTACTATTTAGTTCCTTTGAAAACTTTCTTCAGATTTTAATACGTCTTTGATTATTTATACATGTAAAACAATTTTTATTGTACCTTTTTAAATCCACACATGTGCAAACATTAACTCTTTGCACTCCAACTTATTTGCTCATTGATCGGCTAGAGATTTTTGGTCAATGCTGCACTTATAAAATACAGAACTTTGGAATAGGAAAAAGTATAGTACAATCATTCGAAAATCAATTATTCGCTCAAGTCTACATATCACAAGTTCTTCCACTTTGACAGGCTTTAATGATATCAGTATGGCAAATTAAGCTTTTAGCTAGTTAACAGTAAAAATAATTTGAGATTTATCAATACCTCTTCTCAGAGGATCATATTCTACTGTTATGTCTGGCTATTTTTTCCTCTCTGAAAATGAGCTGTTTGTTTATCGCGTAATTGAGAATTTATGTAGATACTTTATCAGTATAAATATCACTAATCATATAAATAGAATAATAAGGCTAAACTAGTAACACCAATATAAAATAAATCATAATCTTGACAATGTTTGTAAATACGAATATCAGCATAGTTAATCTAACACGAGATTTGTTATTTTAAACCACACACATACGAATGCACTCGTATTTAATAAATATTCAAAACAATTTTTCGCGAAAATGAAGATCCGAATTTTACTTGAATTTTATTAGAATTAGTTTTCCATATATTATGTTCATGTATTTTTCTCACAAAATGTTTCCTGCCGAAGTAGAATTTCCAGGGGTGTTTTTTCCAAATTTTTAAAGTTAATACAATGGAACGTTTATTGTATTAATAGACTTTTCAGAAAACGCTGGAATAATTCTGCAGTTAAAATATTTATAATTATAATTAAATATATATTCATTGAAATTTAATATAATTCATATAAGAACGTGAGTATTTTATATAAAAATATTATACAATTCGCGATCAATGATCCCGTGCCAGCGCCCAGTGAACCAGGAATTCACGAGGCAGCAATACGCGGGCGGATTCTCTATTGCCATGTTCCTTTTTCGAGCTCATTTTGTGGTTGGTAAATAAACGAAGGCAAAGACGATCATGCCTGTCCTGTCCGACTTGTCAAAATAAGGATTAAGAGTCTTAGGGCCGGCTCCAGCTTGCGTCTACTGCTTTGGTGCTGGCTCCGTTCGAGTATTTAACTCTTCGAACACAAGTCGGTAAGCTGGATGCCGAAATCCATCGAAGAATTTCGGATGCAAATATTACAGTACGCACACTGCTGAAAGAGTCTTTTGTACAGGGTGACTTTCTGCTGACGTTCACTGCATTGTACTTGAAAACAGTAAGGGACACAAAAAAGAGGTTTAGACACCAAATTTGTTGAAAATAAAGAGGCGTTTCTTGTGATGAGCTTGAAAATAACCTGGTGCCAAGATATTTCTTATAACGTTTTTTATATCCATGGGAATGTGTATGTTTGACTCTATCACTGAATAATGAAGTTAGTTTTTAAGAAATAGAACACTTTTTCCTTCAGTATTTTTGGAAAAGTGTAATTAAGTAAATTTTCAAATTATCGACCCTCTTCTGTTAAATATATCCGTACTAGTTTGTAGAGCTATTTAGTATTATTGAACATTTTGAAAATTGGATCTTCGACAAAGATGCTTAATCATTATTTCTGTATCTCTTACTGTATTTTGGCAAAATGTAGTGAACGACACGGGAGAATCTGAAATTTTCATTCTTGCGTTTTCCTTTTTTGTGTAATATGTGAAAATTGTTTTTGGATACTTTCAAACTATTTTGGAGAGATATGGAATTATATTACACATGCATGAGTAATGAAATAAAAAATGAATTGTGTTTTTTCGATTATAAGTTAAAATTGGTTATTCTTTGTAATTCGGTTTTTTTTTTCGGAACTACGGCAACAGGTTGATAAAAAATAGTGTCAAAAATTTATTTTTCTCGAAAAATGAGAGCTGGCTGGAATTCTTTTTTTATTAAATGTGATTGGTTCTTCCTACTTTTCATTAAAGACTTCAGCAACTTTGTGCGGAGTGTATACGAATTTTAGAAAACTGTCCAGAAAATTCTTACCGATTTTCTCACATCCTTGCTTTATATCCTTAACAAGAGAAGAACTCGAATTGCCCGACTTCGATTTCAACTTGCATTTTTAGAATGATATTTGTAAAATAGTACGCGTAGACACTCGAAAAGTTTAAATATACTTATAAACAATTAAAGTCAAGGTGGTAAATTGACTGGGCTCGATTTCCGTTCAACAAGCATCTTTTCTTTTAATTCACAATTTAATCGCGGAAAAATGTAGGTACATGAGAAATGATGCTGGATGATAATTGTCATACATGCACGAAGCTCGCGTTGTATTGCTTGAAATTAGTTTTTGATTTGGAAATTTTTAAGCGTTCCTCTACCTAGTGTTCAATTAATTTAAAGCAGAAATAAACGGCGTTGCTAAATAAAAAGTGATCGTTCAGATTACGTTGCTGGAAAATAATTTGAATTCTTCAAATAAAAGCAAGGTTTTTAATTTACCTAAGTAATATTACGCATTTAGATCAACCAGTCGAGGTTGAAAGTATATTAAATGGAAATTTGATTCGAATGTTCTTTTACAAGTGATATTTGATAGAGTTTTCTATTAAATTGAGATTAATGGAAGAGGCGAGTATCTCGTTTTGTCTCGTTTTTTTTTCTTCTATTTTTACTATCGTGTAATTATAGAAGTCACTGTTCTGAAGCTTTGGGTGGTTATCGATTCTTTTGGTGGACAGAGAAAATGCTACAGTGGTATGACTCTAATGGATAAGTGAAGTGCAAAAGGGGAGAACGAGGTTGAAAGTAGAGAAGCGAGGTTGAAACGCACGTGTTCTCACTGACGTATCGATGAGCCTGAAATTTCCATATGATATTATAACGATATTAATTTCGCCAAAACAGATTTCACCTTCAGATTTAATTAAATGTGATACTGTTTATATATCTTCTTAAAAATAGAGAAAGCTACATATACAGTTTTTATGATTTGTATAACTTCATTGATTTATATAAATCTTTCTCTACAATTATTCTTACTTAAATAAATTAAGTAAGGCATTATTATAAATCTCTGGTATACAAAAATTGCAAAGAATTCTAATTAAAATTTTTATTCGCAGTTAGTCCACTACAGGAAGATGTTCAATTACTAATCAAGCTGTTTTATCCATATTTTATGATTTACACACCTTGGCACAAGTTTCACGTATGCTTTTCTTATTTGTAATCGAATTTGGTTCTTTGAATAATAATGCTTGTCGCACTATAAAAAAATTCAGATCATGAAGTTTAGCTTTCAATGGTTTCATCAAATTATTCTAAACGTATATATCTATCTGTTTTTTATGCATCATTGTTGCAATTATATACGACTATATAGGTTTACCTTATTTAATTTAAATTTCTTACATTGTTCTTCAAGTTGGAATATTTTTTCATATTTCACATATGAAATGTATTTGTATTAATATTTCATCATTACATTAATCTATTATAAATATATGTACAAATACCTTTAGTATTTTTGTGGAATTTTGGGCTTTTGATAGTATCGTAAAAAAAGATCAGAAAAATGATTTAAGGTACGTGATTATAGGAAAATACCAGTGTTTTCAAATACCTCACACTTTCATCTTCATTTTCCTCTGTTTTATCTCAACACCAAATCGAAAAGTACATTCGTTTGAATTTTGATGTCACTTTTACCAGTCACTAAATTTTCATATTCAGTCCAAATGCTAAATATCGCTCATTATCTGATCTACATATAGGGTAATTCCGGGTGAGATGGCACGATCACGCTCCTTTTGCAAATATATTTTTGTCCTTTATAAAACCACTAAATTTACGGTGTGCTGATTTTTTTAAAAAGTGGGCCATCTCTCCCCGACTTACCCTACTATGAATGAAGTAATTCAGAAAATAGATTTAACATACAGAAAAGTCTCAATATTTTTTCTGAAAATAATCCCCACTCCTCCAGTCTTTTTCTCTCAAGTACCTCTTTTCCATTTTAAATTCTCTCTTTTACGAATCTTACTCACTCCCCCATTCCCCTTCCTTTTTTTTTTTTACAAAAACGATCCCTTTCCACATTTCTTTCTCTTCCTTTTCCTTAAAAACCCCGCCTTCTTCATTCTTTCCCATTTCTCCAATGTTTCAGAGATCCTAGTTATTTTTTCCCTGTTCCTACACTTGTATTTTTCTTCTTTTCTACTGGCCTCCTCTCTTCCACCTCGCCTCTTCACGAACATTGTTCCCTTCCTCCCTTTTCGTTCAATAATTTTCGAAGCAGCTGTTCCCAGTTATCCTCGCCGCGCGAACGGCCGGACGAACGGTAATACGTCCGAAGTCAATCGTTTCGCTCAATGACGCGACGTAATCGGTGCGCGAATTCGCCGCCGTGATTTCAGGATCGATTTTTCACGTTTCATAGATACGGCACTGGCGCCTTCCTTCTCCTGTTCCTCCCCCGGGAATCCCCCTCCGCAAATGCATTAGCGGCGAGAGAGCTTTTAGTGACGTCACCCACGCACATGCACACACATGCGCGGGCACATAGTCTCGCTCACCAACACCAGCCGCGCTTGCACACAGGAATCGGGTTATACGGTGGAAGGAGCGTGTGTTCCATGCAGAATGTGCGTGGGTACTTCTGCCGCCGTCGCTTCCATCAAGCTCCGTTTCGAGGACCCTGCCTAATCTTTTGTCTCGTCCTCCTATCGGCGCTTTTTCAACAACCTCCTCGTGGGTTTCAGAATTCGGCCGTTCCTCTCATATTTTATCGCCCCGCGACGCTCCTTCTCCTGACCCATACCTGGGGCACTTCGGATTCTTCATGTTGCTTCAAAGCTTATGGCTTAACTACTTTTTTTTTTTTTTTTTTTTTTTTTTTTTAATTTAGAAGCAGGAGCAATCTCGGAACGATTAAAGGGTTATAAATTCCAGGGGTTGAAACGGTTTCAACAATCACTGTTTCACACTTTTATGTATCGGTTCTGATTCAAAGAGTTATGAAGAACCGATATTCGGAATAACTGTTATAAGGAACCGAAATTTCTGACTATACTGATTTCGGTTACGGTTCTCCACGATATCGATTTTATAACAGTAATGTATGTATCTATTGGTTTCGAGAGTTCGCTGTATAACCGATATACAGTCGGAGCTTGATAACTCGAATCTCAAGAGAAGGGAAAAAATCTTCGCATTATACAAGTTTCGAGTTATCGAGTTTTTGAGTAAAAGAGGTTCGACAAAAGTCTTATAGAGGTTTGTACGACTGTTAATTTTTCGACTTGTGATTAGGGCTGGGACTATTTATCGAATTTTTCGGTATTCGAATATTCGAATACTTCAGTTGCTCAATTATTTGGCGATTATAATTCGAATATCCAAGTATTCGAATAATATTCGAATATTATTCGAATACTTGGATATTAGTATTCAAGTATTCATTAGGATTTAATATCCAAGTATTCGAATATTGATGTATTCGAATAGTATGGTGTGAATTATAAATCAAGTTGTTTAGGTTCATTTGTCAGGGTGAAATCTTGTAAGCTAATTTTGACCCACTTCACACCATACTATTCGAATACATCAGTATTCGAATACTGAAATATTCGAAGTTTATTCGTAGCATTCGAATACTTGTTAAATATTTGAATATTAAATTATTCGAATAGTCCCAGTCCTACTTGTGATGCTGTAAAGCAAGACAAATTCAAGTTTTAAAAGTTTGTGCGAATTTCTTAGTGTATTGTAAATCAGTAGCATTTGCAATCGTGAATAATACAGAGAAAACATTTTCCTCAATATTTTGAGATCTTTCTACGAAACTTCGTAATACAATCAATGTGCTTCTGAGCTGTTAGCCGATCTCTATTTTCTAGAGTCAATAAGATCCGCGATCGGCACGGAACTTGGATTATTGGAAATGCTAGAGCTGAGATTTGGAAGTTGATGAAAGTATTTTTTGTTGATCAGTTTTTACTTAAATCGCCTAGCAGTCACGCCCAACTGAAGTTGGACTTATCACCATGTTTTCCCTCCTTTTAACGGTTTTGAATCTCGCGAAGTAAAAAGTCAGTTCAATATTGTTTAGTATTCCAGTCGAACTTAATCTATTTTTTGTGAGCGCTTAATTCGCAACACATCGGCTGAATTCAGCGCGATAATTATCAGTGACCCCTTCTGCATATAGAATTCTGCATCTTCACTCAGATATATCATATCGTAAAACATTCTGAATTATTTAATTCTCATCACACTCCGAATTATTGGAAAACATGGATCCATTTAGTGCTGACAACGAATCTGCTCGTTCCATTATTAAACTGTCCATGAAGAATGCCAGTTCGGGCCATTACGCAAAGGAACCGATTGTTCTGCAGGGTCAACGAATCGAATGCTTCTCAATCTCGTCCGTCGGCCAAACAAATTTACAATTTCCCGTAAATCGTTCGAGGTCCGCTGGTCTCCCTCTGCTTTTGTCCCTTTTCCTCCGTTTTTCACTGGTGCATTCGTACGATTTCTTGGAATGCGTAGAACAAATTCGATGACGCGAGGCTGGCTCGATCGGTCGTAAAAAAGGGAAAAGTTCGTCCTGGTAACCCGGGCGACTTAAAGTCCAAAGGGTCGACAAGTACAGCGGATTTGGTTAAAATATCGAGTTATGTGCTTCCGCGATGCAATTACTTTGGGAATTTGTAAATTGAATTTTATTAAGAAACCAGAAAAGTGGGAAACTTGTGTTTGGTTTTCATTAAAAATGCTGGGACACTTGTCAGGTTTAATAAATTATTTGTGAAAATTAGAATAAAAGGGAAGAATTATTGGTGAAGAAAAATAGAGAAATAAGTGTTTTTTTTTTTAATTAAGCAGATAGACATGGAGTTATTGGAGTTTTATTCTTCATTATGCGACTTTTATATTTTTATTTCGTTAATCCAGATAAATTTTTCTGAGTGCTTTTTTAAAACTTCCGCCTGGTAATCTGATTTTTCATTTAAGAACAATTTATATTTCATTTCAAATGCATGTATATAGTAGAAATAATTCATGTAGTTAATATTCTAATGGAAAAGCAAACTCCAGGAATTCTTTAGAAGAAGGAAAGAAAAGTTTTTCTTCATCCACTTTTTGTCTTCTCACAGAATAAAATCACACTATCTTAATTGAGGAACCAAAAAATTACTGAATTACAAGTGAGTTTAAATCCACGCGTTTCAAATCATACACTTCGAAACATCAAACCTCCATAATTTCGTAGTTCCACCAATCTCCGATATAAAATTTTAGTAACACATTTCCGAAATGTGAGTTTTTACAAAGCTGTAGATGATATAAAATACCGATTGTTTTTTTACTCTTCAAATGGGAACAGCTTTAGGTCTATAAATCGTTGCCCAACAAAGGCAAACTAACCAAATTGAGGATCCTTTTGAGGAATGGGGGGTCCGCGTGGGGGCGAAATCAAACCGGACCAGCAACAAATTTCGTGGCAGAGTTGTTAACGGGTCCGTAGGACTCTGCTGTGCGACAATTTCTGTCCTAAAACCTAAACGAATACGGGGAAACGTAAGCTGTTAAGTGTTCCCCGAAGGACTTATCGGAGTCGAGGCTGAACCGTTTAGGGGCCATATTCTCCTGGATTCTTATCGGGACCTTCTGACTCGTTACCTCTAATTTAGCATTTTAAATGTCGCCCGTGTTGCATACGCGCTGGATCGTCCAGTCCAGCGAGCTGGGTATCAATGACTCAACGTGCCAGGAATTCGTCTTCTCCAGCATCCGGGTGATCTTTAGGCTTGGAAGCATGCGACCACCCGACTAGTAGCTGCCGGTCGGAGTAGACATTACGATTTTGGGAGAATCAGCTTCACGATGGCTCGTGGAGCCTCTTAGAATAGCGATATCGGCTTTCGAAAGAAATGAGTAGAGGAATATTGGTCTTAGAGAGGATGCTCTTTGGTAGATGAGTTTGTGGAAAACCGTGTGGGGAATACTTTTTTATTGCTTTGTTCGTTATATCGGTTTAGCCTTTGTGGTCTGATTTTTATTTCACTAAACGTGTTGACACGATTGAATTTCTTTTGATTATTGTGGTTGTATAGGTACTGCTCACTGTTTGTGAGAAAATGTAGTGAGTAGTAAGTTATCCATTTTTAATGGGAAATATATCGTCTTTATTTAATTTTCGGTACATGCAAATTTAAAGTTCAATTTATTATTTATAATAATTCAGGTAATAATTTAGACCTATTGCAAAATACTTAAGTTTTTTCCCATATGGATTTTTATTAATCTATTGTTGTAAGAAATTTAGAAAGTGATTGTTTCTGTTAGTCTTCAAAGATTTCAGGATGAAATGGTTGACTTTGTTAGTTTTGAAATTTCTGTTTCATCACAAAAAATTAGTTATTTTGTTATTTTACAGTGGGTGGCCAAATTATTATACTCAAATAAAAAGGTTTGAGATTTTGTAAGTTTTAGCGATGGAATGACTGTATCTCTGCGAAAGATGGCCGCAAAAAATATTTACAAAACGCATTTTAACGCTTGAATTTACTGTTTTATCAAGATGAAGCGTTGTAAATGAAGTTTCAGACATTTTTGCCTAGTTTGAATGTACATGTATGGGCCAAAATTTTTTTTCGGTAAATCCAACGAAGAGCTCTTATAGAACAAACATTTCTCTTTAATTTCGTTTTTTTTTTGTTTTGTTGTATGATTTTTATTGACCGAGTTATTCGCGATCGAAGCAAAAAATCAATACAATGAGTAATAATGTGAATTTTTTTTTTTTTTCATTTATTACGCTACGTATAATTACACTTTTAATTGTGTTTTTTCAATGCTATCTGTATATAAAAATCGCGCCTTTGAAAATAAATACCGAAAAGAATTAAGTTCACAGACTCATCTGAAACAAAAAACCAAACAAATTCTTAATCTTTATGAGTAACGCTATCGCAGGTGGCAGAATTAATAAAAAGTGAACAAAATTTCGCGCATTCAAACTTCTTACCTCGAAAATTTTCATTTTTACTTTACCAGGACTGCAATCGGAAGAAACAATTCCCAATATTTTCATACACATAATTTTCGATTTGCATAAATCCATAATTCGATAATATTTTACCCCATAAATGTAAGAAATGCTTCGTCGAAAAAAATGAAAAGACGATTGCTTCATGCTTGTAGACTCTGGCAAAGCTTGACGACCAGGTCCAGGTGCAGGAAGCTTCCTGTAATTCGACCGGAAGTGGAATCGTAGCCAATAGCCTGATGCAGTTGCTCTGCAGTTTGATCCCAGAGGAACCCTTCGAAAAATCGGCATTGCAGACGCGGGTCCAAGATATCGCTGGGTGAGTGCCTAAAGTACAGGATGGATCCTGTTATTTCCACGTTACGAGATCTTAAAAATGCAATGCCCACATTCAGTATCGATCATATTTTATACGTTGATGTCGTTTCTTTTCTCGAAGAAGCATGCTATTTAAAGATACGGCAAGTATTAAGAGGCAGATGTCATAAATGCTTTTCCTAAATTAGAAACGAGGAAGATTGCACGAAGGCGGAGCATCGGAGTAGCGTAATTTATTAGGTTGCCGTGAAAGTCCTGTCCGTCAGTAAAAGCGAGACACGAACTCATTTTTAGAGAGAAATATCTACCCAGAATTAAACTACGACCTTCCGTCATCTTTATAAAAGATTTCTGACGTCGTCTTTTTTTGTTGGAACTTTAAAATTTGATATTGACAGGGTATTGTCTACTTACAACGTTTTGTTACTGGTGCAATGCTACCTAGATGTTCTATATTCAAAGGTATTTTGGTAATTGTGATCTCTGGAACGCAAACGTAAAAAATATGCTGGGCAAAGAAAAAATTCCATTTGAAAAGTCAGTAAGTTATTACTACTATCGGTTGTTGCAAGGTTTTTTAATTTCCCATTTCCTGAATATTTACTTTACACTTTTTACATTTCTTGAATATTTATTTTAAAATTCTGAATATTTTTTTCACATTTTCTGTATGTGTATATAATATTTGGAACCAACATTACATTATTTAATCAATATTTTGTGAATATTGATAATATTTTGTGAATATTGATAATATTTTGTGAATATTGATAATATTTTGTGAATATTGATAATATTTTGTGAATATTGATAATATTTTGTGAACCTTTGATAATATTTTGTGGATATTATAAAACTTTCCTATTTATATTTTTTCCTTGCCGATTTCCTGAATTGTTAATTCATGGAATCAGTAAAATTATGGGACGATAAAACTTTACTTTTATTAGAGTAGCTTAAAAACAACAGAAAATGCGACCGGAAGTTGATCGAAAAGCCTATTTCTCGAAGATCGTTATGAAGAATAAAGTTCCTCGTCATTTGTATTCTACATTTTGTGCAATCTTTGATTAACCTAACCGGAAGCGACTGTAAGCACGTCTCAGTTTCGCAGTCCATTTGAATCCTCACATTTGAAAATCTTCAGCGCGCTCGTCTTTTATATTTATTTATTGGTCAAACAATACGGAACACGATTCCTTTGAAGAGGCCAATGGGAAAAGAACTTTTAACACTTTGACATCCGCAGACCACCCCCGTAGAAAAACATGACGACTTTGTCGTGCGAGGAGAACTTAATACGCGAGTCACCGAAAAGTGACAAGGTGCATGCTGTTTTCGTTGCATCCTCCGGGATCCGATCTCCGCCAGGAAGATACGCTGCACCTGGGTCAACTTCCTCCTTCGAGACCCCCCAACATGTCTGTTAATCCCTTCCTACTTGCACAAAAATTCCTTTTGGTCTTCTTATTCCAACGATTCATTGTTGGAATAAAAAATGTATTTGCCATGGAGATTAACTGAAGTACATTCCTGCAAAGTATCAGATAAATATGAATTTTCAAGCTAGCGAACTTCCTTTGTAAGTCACGTTGGTCTTTTATCGCTGACAAATTTATGGGATGACTTAATAGTTATAATTTCTTTTTACAATATCTTTATTCTGCCCTCCTTAATTAAAATGTCCTATCTAGCATTTTCTCATTTTCCAACATTTGTATGCTGAAATATTTGAAGTTCCACGTGTTAGAAAACACTAAGTGTTTCGTAAAGATTTAGAGTCATCCTAACTGCTTTGCAGATTGTTATACTAGTTTCTAATGTCCTATATATTATCTGCTAAGTTAGATTGTCCTAAGTTTAGATTTAAAACGCAAATTCTTCCAAAGTAGACGTTTGTGAAATGGACGTCAATAATTTTTCTGATTGGGAAGACTTTGCTTCTCAGCAGAAATTAAAAAAAAAAATTCCTAGACCATATCTTGATGATTTTGTATTTGTTTTAATTTACAAGAGGGCAAAATATCTTAAAATATAAATATGTTTTTTCTGCTGAATTTAAGGGGTTAAAGTTGAAATTCTACTTGAAAGCTAAGCTATGATATTTATACTATAAAATGCTGGCCGTGCGATAAAATATAAGAAACATAGCACAACTTGGCGTAGCTTTTAGTGGAAACGGTTCCATAAGAATGTATTGAAGCTAATTTTTTAAAACTTAGCATGGCCTAGCATAGCTTAGCTTTCAAGTGGATCCCCGGCTTTCGGAAGGCAAATCTTGTTACGCGAACCCTGTCAATTGAAATGAAATTTAAGAATTAATTAATAGCAATAATTTTCCGTGTTTGCATCAGGGGATTATTTAGTTTGTGGTCTGTTTACCAAAAATTGGCTCACAACGAATTACTAGTAGTATTTCATCGCGTGGTGAATCTGCAGATTTCCAGTTTACTGACTATAACGTTCAACTTTGAATAATGAACGACGAAGGCGCGACCAGAATGATTGCTGGTCGGCCGCCGGTAGTCGAATTATTATGATTAATTTCCTGCCGATGCGAGAATGGCCTAGTCACGATTTTTACTCAGCGCCAAGATTGCTTTTCGCTCGTACCTTTAAAGTGCGCAGATGTCTAAGGGTGATCGATCATTTCGTACCCGTGTAATACGTATTTGAGAATCGTTAAGTGCATTCACCGTCGCAACTAACCCTCTGCTCGTTTCCAAACGAAATACGCGTGGCCCACTTGTGCGTGGCGATCAAAATTTTCTGTACGTAATAATCTACTGCGTTTGGTAAACGCTTCCGATCTGAGAACGGTAATTTTCCGTTACAAAATATGGTGTAAATATCGACCACTGTTTTTGTTTCGAGGAAAATTAATATTAACAATTTACCAATTGCATATCAGTAGCTTTTTTGCAAATAATTTTAAAAAAGTTATGCGATTTAAAAAAGTGTCCGAATATTTTCGTTACTCACTGTGCGACGAAGGACTGGAAAAAGCAAAACTTTGAACTCGATTTTTTTTTTAAACTTTGGTGTAGTGTGCAATTGTACGTGTTTTACGTTATCTATGTGCAAAATTTGAACGAAATCCACCTCGATTGTCCCGTATATCTCAATAAGAATTAATTTTGGGACACATATTTATTAAAACTTTGTTGTTTGCTTAGATAAATACTATTCTCTACAAGCTTGTAACCCATTTTATAAACACTCTGTACATAGCGTACAATCATAATATTCCAAGCTTATAATTAAATATTCACAAATATGTAATTGATGATGATGAATGGTAAGGTAACTCATTTTATTTACACTGAATATTGTATAATTACGATCTGATGCTATATTTACTGCTTCTGCACAGGTGTAGGTAATTATTAAATTTTAACCTGCCTCATCCAATGCAGAGGAATTTTTCTAGTGACGAGTTAACTCGTCTTCCCTACGTAGTTGACAGGTCACTCAGGTGAAAATGAACTACCAGTAATTTTACAGATAAAAATTTGAAAATATTTATATCCATATTATTTTTTACACTGAAATGAATTATGTAAGAGTTAATATAGTGACAATTTTTTTTTTCAAAATTTAAAAATAAAATTTCGCAAAAATTATTCTATTGTAAAATCCATACCCACATTTCTGTAGTATTGTATGCCAAGCCTGCAAAAAAAATTTCAGCTCGAAAACTTCATTTTTGTCTGAGTTATAAATTTTTTATGTACGAAGTACATGTTTTTGCCAAAACAAAAACTTTATAACTCAGACAAAAATGAAGTTATCGAGCTAAAATTTTTTCCAGTCTTTGTATACAATTCTACAGAAATAAGGGTATGGATTTTACAATATAATAATTTTTTCGAAATTTTATTTATAAATTTTGAAAAAAATAATTGTCACTATATTAACTCTTACATAATTCATTTCAGCGTAAAAACAATATGGATATAAATATTTTCAAATTTCTATCTGTAAAATTACTGGTAGCTGATTTTCACCTGAGTGACCCCCCTTAAATCAAAATTACGGATTGGTAAATATTATCACCAAAGTAAAAAATAATATATTCTATCTCAATTACTATAGTGCTAATTTACTATAAATTATTTTAATTAAATATCGCCAACGTTAATTATCGATGCAGTGTGAATAGCCCCAACAATCCACCATCAATATGTATGCGTTGTTTTGCTTCCTGTGGTGTTCGATACTATTGGCGTCGCAATTCCAAGCGTTAATAAGCTCCTTCTTTTTACTCAGATCTTTTCAACCCATTCGAAAGCTTCGTGTCATTGTAATCCCTCGATCGTTTTATCATCGCTGAGAAATATTCAGGTTCCAGTTGGAGGGCGAGTGGTTCATAGCTAAATCGACATAAGCATAAAACAACAGAGGCGTCTCTCTGAGGCAAGTAGATAATGTCAAAGAGTTTGCGGGTTCAGTTATCAACGCTCATCCTCTAGTCCTCGCAATCTATGATTAAAGAGCCGTATACGCTGGTATCTCTCTGGGGAATTATTTTCTTGCTCTCCAGCGAGAACGGTAAATGGCCCTTTTGTCGTAAAACGGCGCCACAAAGCGAGAAGCTTTTGCGAAACGGGCGCTATCGTTTCCCTTTTTGTTGGCTCTTTCGCTGTGCGCGCGTCCTCCAATGTTCCCGCGGCTGCCACGAATTTTAAATGACTTGTTATTTCACAAAAGAAGCGTGCTTCCTTATGCGATGGTTCGTATAACTTCAATGAAATATGAATGATTCGGAGGCGCGTAAGCGTGGGGCAAGCCGTGCAAAAATTGTTGTTATCATATTTATGTGGACTCTTTGATTGGCAGGGCGAAACTGGCTTCAAAGTGAAGTTGGATGTGGAGAGCGAAAACTTGGTTTCACAGATATCAGAGTTCTTCGCGTATTTTTTATCTGTGGGACAGTATTGCGCAGCTTCGTTATTAATTTATTAAGTTAAGCGAAAGTCGTTTGATAAATACAAGAAACAGAGCGCAGATTAGAGAAAGAATTATACAAGTAATACGTAAATAAAGTGGCAGCATAAAGCACATGACAGTACAAATACAAAACCAAAATAAAGAAAATAGTAGCTAGTTCGAAATATCATTAATAATTCTAGATTTAAATGTCCTATGAAATGAACAGTCGAAAAAATGGAATAGTTTACTTTTGTTCATTTCTTTAACCCTAATGAAAACGAGGCATTTTATTAAAATGCTCTTCATTTTTTGTAACTCAGCAAATGAGCATAGTAGTCACAGTTAGAATAGAATAAAATAATTTTCTGTATTTCCGTTTGTTATTAATTGAAACTGATAATATATGGCACAAATAAGTTTATTTTAACATTCGTCTAATTGAAGATAGAAAGCCATGATAATCGGAAAAGCTAAATGGTATAACAAGCTGTCTCTTTCAAAGTTCTCACTTTTTCCACAAGTGCAATTCTGACTTGATTTCCATTTACAAAGTTAAAACATCCTATCTGAGCATTTAATTAATTACTATACACTTGTCCCAAAATATGATATAGCCTATTACGAGACAATGACTAAATTTCTGAAATTCAGTGGAGCACAACGAGGACGACAAAAAGAAAATTATAAAACTTTATATCTCTCGAAGGAAGGCAGTATTGGCAGTGACCCCTTCTATTATAATAGAGAGTCAACTAAATAATCCCTTCTTTTATAATAGAGAGTAAACTAAATAATCAAGTTCGTAGTTTCTTCACAATTTACTGTGTTCCATACTAGTATCTCTATTTTAGTGGCATAGTATTAGTATTTCAATTCTCATTTTTTCATTTGCCTTGAGGTTGCAAAAAATAATTATTTGGAAATTATTGCTGAGACTACTATTTATTGTATTACGAATAAAAAAGTAGCTTGTGTCTTAAGGTTTTCCAATGACTTGTGGATTTTTTGCAACCTCAAGGTAATTGAAAAAATGAGAATTGAAATACTAATACTACTGCACTAAAAATAGAGATATTAGTGTTTAACACAGTAAATTGTGAAGAAAACTACGAACTTGATTATTTAGTTGAACTGCATTACTTAATACTTGCATATCGTTATTTAAATAGTGGAGCGAAATCCAATATAATCTCCAACCGTTCCATACTTTCTATTTTCTCTGAAAAAAGCTTCACCCAAATCTGAGACACCCATTTGACAAGGTTTCCTCGTTAGTTTTATACCGAATTTAATCGAGGACTCTCGAGGACGACGATAACCAGGGCTCAAGTGGCAATCGCCGAGGTAATTGCTAGAACGCTCCTAGAAAAATCTGTCGACAAACACACTCTTATTATTAAATCCCGATGAGTTGATTGAACGGGCGCCTGCTTCGGGCTCATTTCCTTTCGCTTTCTGAGATGTTGATACTGCGTTAATCGGAGGATCAACCAGGCAATTGGTAATTTACTTACGAGACGCGTGCGAGCATTTCGCGACCACTTTCCCTTCGGATTCCCCGTGCACCGTGAAATCGATCAGGGAACCTAAGGAATTAAGAAATGTAAACGTTTCAGTGAATCATCTTGCTACTGAAGCTTCCTCTTATATTACTGTCTTTTGTACTTTATGTTAGAAATGGAAGCGTGGAGTTCGCAAAAGTAGTTTTGTTTAACATTTGTGGAAATTCACGATGATTAATTCCGTAGAATTTTTTTTTGACATTTTGGATTGTGAGGGGACATAAAATTGAAGACTGCAGAGCTCCAAATGTATTTTTGACTTTTGGAGAACTAACGAAAACAATGTTAAAAAAATTATGTTTAAAGTATTTTGTCCACTTAAAATCTACATATTAACAAAGCACTTAGCACTATTATTAAGCAAAAATATATTTTCTGTATGGCTGGAGGAATTTTCAAAATGTGGGGCTGTCCCATCTTCCACCAAATTGTACAAAAATCCAACCATCTTGGGTAAATATTAAACACCATTATTATGTTATAAAACTATGTATTGACAAATGGAAACGTAAAAAAACAATTTTAGAAAAAATATAGTGAAATATGCTTGTTAAATCACGAAATAGTAGCAAAGTTCATTAACGTATTCTATTTAAATTATTTATAATACTTGTGGCATAATTTACTACACAAATTGAACTTTAGATTTGGTTTATTTCCGTGGGGTTAGGTTGAAAATGTTGAAAAACAGTTTTTCTGACATTCAATAACATTTCTTTATTTATGTGCACTTAAAAAAATTTCCCCTAATTTGGGAAAAAAAATTCGAAAAATTATCGCGATGATATTCAGTCAATTTACAAAATCGTTACCCTCGTTATATTAACCGATTTCTCCCCTACCATGAATCGCAGTTTACTTTGGTTAATTGGAACAGCCGTAGAAGGAACACGAAACACTTTCAGTTTTTGTTTCTCTTTAAAGTAGAATTAACCAGGCTTTCGATCAGCTTACTGGTCTTTGCGTTCATCAATGCGTATCCAAATGCCATAAATCAAATATAAATATAGTGTTGATAACAAATATTACTATTTGCCCTGGTGTAACGTTGCCCATATTGTTATTAACTATATGAAACTACCCTTTCAAGTCGATTTTCCGAACAGTCGCTTCTATCAGGAAAGTTTTCTTCAATTTCAACACGTGTAGACACTAATGAAATTTTACAGTTTTATATTGTTTATTAAATACGCGAGAGTACTAAATATGGATGAGGTTTTTCTGAGGAAAATGAGTCCACTGACGACCTTATTTCAGGCTTTTATTTTGTGATTTTAATTTAAAATACCAAATAAAGTACAATTTGTTTGCACCTTTCAATAAATTTACAACGATTTTCACGAAATTATTCCACACACAGTAGGTCTCCGAATACTTATGAACGACAGTGTATCTGCATTCAGAAATATAAACAGTTCCTTAAAACTTGTTTAGAGAAGTTTCAATTAGTTGAACGTTATTTAACTTTTTGTAATTAGAACTACTTTGTTTTTCAAGTCAGGTATAAGTTATTAAAATACACAGTTTTCTTTGACAAGAAACTTCGTGGCAGTGTATTCCTAAATCGTAATTTTCTATCAAGTTTCTTACAGATTAAAATCATTTCCAAATTTTTCCTTTCACTTACACTGAAAAATGACTAAATTAATCCCTGAGCAATTGAACTACAGTTTCATAAAATATCTATTAATCTAAGATTCAGATTCAAGTAAACTGCAATTATTTCAATTTTTCATAAATCAAACTTAAATTTTGTTTTCATGTTTTCTGGATAACAAAAAAATTCCAAATAAATGCATAGAATGTAGAATAATTAAAGTAATAATCACAACTTTTCTTTATTAAAACATCTATCAACATTTTTACTCCCAAATTATAAAATATCTAAAACTAAAAATCACGTTTCTTTCTAAATTAAAAATCCAGACACTTTCACGGGTTAAAACATTTATAAAAATTTAAAAACTGTTCCAAATTACATACTTCTTTGCAACATTTCTTATATTATTCGCAATAAAAAATACATTTTTCCCATATTACAAGTAAAATGATACTTGCTGCAGAAAATGTTGTTGATCAGATTACATTATGTTGATGGATTAAATTGTTATTTCCTTCCGTAACGAATACGATTCAAACACTGCGACCAAGTATTAGCAATGAAGTCCACTTTATCGCGGAAATGAAAAAGTTGCGCGCTTTAGCGCGACATGATTAAGCCGGGAGTTGCGCGAAACAAAGTTACACGGGAGACGACGATGATGACGATGTTCAGCCTCTTTCTTTGAAGACAGGGGCAAATCCATTTTATTAATATGACGGTGCCACTGTTTGATCTGATAATTTCGTTTGGTCGTTCTAAAGAGCACCCCCGCTTTTTTTCTCCTGCTTGCCACGGCAGAGTGCCCTCTGTGGGCCATTTTTCCCATGGGTATTTTCCGAGCACTAGTTCCTCTCCATTTTCTTCCACGATTATTGATATTAATGAAAATATAGGCGTGCAAGTGCATACGTTGCAACAATTTGACGTCACAAATTTGATTGTGGTTTTCGTCTATTTTGGCATGCTATTAAAATTAGGAACTATTGCTGAGGTTTGGTGGAAAAGAAAATAATCAAAATTCAAAGGAAAAAGGTATAATTAGCGTAAGTCCGGGTGAGATGGCTCGATCACGCTCCTTTTGCAAATATATTTTTGTCCTTTATAAAACCACTAAATTTACGGTGTGCTGATTTTTTTAAAAAGTCGGCCATCTCTCCCCGACTTACCCTAGTATTTTATAGACTTTGGTTAATTGTTTTTCGTTCTCTGTGTGTGTTTTATGAAGCAGGAATTATGAGAAACTGTTAAATATTAACTGTGAAACAAATGCGTTTGTAGCATAAAATTGGATTATATTTATAATCGTGAAATACTTCTGTAGAATGAAAGAAAAAGCGTTGGTTATTAATGAAATTAAACTCGTCACTATGCTATGACTTCCATTTACCTACGTATTTTTTATTAGAATTTCATGTTTTCTGTGCATACGTTATCCAATTAAAATCACAAACATTTTTTAATTCTTCTTTTTTTAAATCTGCACCCTTTGTGATTGAAAAAGCGTTTTTATTGTCGTATAAGTTAATGATTACATCATTCTATATTCACTTTGATTTAGCAACGTCTGATCGTAAAATGAGGAAATAAAAATTTTGTATCATCTGGCTCCTCATATTATTTGTTTCAATAAAATAAGTACTTGAATAATTGCAGGAAGATGTATAAGTAAAATCAGCTCTGGACTTGTCCTTGATAGTGAAATTAAAACATAATTCCTTTGTTAAAATATCAGAATAACGTTTTTGTAACACATCTGAAAATATTTGACAATAAATAGAAAACATTATTACCTATTTTGCTACATGTTCTAGTTTTTACGAATTTGGATAGTATTCTTGATATTTATGTTGCTGTTCTTAATGTGAAGCTAACATTGCTTGTAATGATTAATTATAACCACTTCCACGATAATTATCTTAAAATTAAATTCGAGTTTGAATGTTTTCACGTTAAAAAATTTGCGAGTGTCGTTACATAAAATAGAATACCACTATCACTGACACTTGCCGGAGGTCCTGCGTAACAATAATTAAATAAATCATCTAAATTTTAAATATGCAAATCGGTTAGACTAAATTAAGTACATAAGTACATTTTATTAAAACTGAGAGAATTGAATTAAATAATTATATAAGGACACATTTTCAGTTTCATATTCTGACATAATATAATGGATTCAGTTCTTATTCCATTTACACTCTGAAACGATGAAAACGAAAATTTCAGAAACCACCATGCATTATCCTCTGCCAAAAATGTATTTTCGTTAGTTTTATTTAAACAGTACTAAATCATTTATCCCTCTTGCCACCCTGATTTTTCCCAAATATCCATGCATATTTTAATAACAATATAAAAGTAAAATATTCCTACGTTTGAATCCCGAGAAATTCACTAGAAATACCAACAAAGGTCAAGAAGAGACTCGAAACACGCCAATATTAAACTTCCACAAGCTCTGAAAAAGAAAACGAGAAGGAAACATTGGAAAATCATTCGATAAGAGATTAAATACCCAATGGTGGACGTTCAGATTGTGTTCGAATGATCTTTTTGGACAAGGTCCAATGTCGCTCACCTGCCATAGAGGAAAACACAGAAAAGCTTAGAAGTTTAGGCAGGGTGGATCTAAAAGCGAGACAGGAAAGGGGGAGTGAGAAAGAGAGAAAGAGAGAAATCGTTAGCGGTCGAAAGAGAAAGGGGGAGGAAGAAAAAATATCGCGGGGGGTGGATGAGCGAGACGGGTTGGGTACGTAATCTGCTAATGGACTCTCTCTCCCTTCCTCCCTCTCCTTCTCTTTCGTCGTCCAAATTCACCCTCATTCGGCGTACGCTCGGCTCTAACCCTCCTTCGACCCTCTTAGACTCGACTCGACTCATCCTCTGATTCTCTGTTTTTTTTTCTCCCCTTTTGCTTTCTTTTCTTTTTTCCTTTTTTCCCCTTACGTGTTGCTACATCTTAGAACTGCGCAAAATGGTGTTTGAAGTGGAACATGGGACCTTGGAATTATAAAATATGGAATTTCGATGTTGCGCTATATTTTCTGCGTTGAATTCTGATAAATATTCGTCCCTCTGTTTTGTCGTGGTTATATTCTACGTGCTTGGTTACTTAAGTGTACAAGGTGGTTCGATAATTATCGTGCAACTTGGGAGAGGGGAATTCTGTATAAAAAAAAACACAAGTTGTTGGCAAAATAACTTTGAAAATCTGTTGGGCACGAATGAACTTGAATTATTGGACATAATCTCTATGAAAATAAAATAGTTGATTTTTAAGATTCATTTTTATTTATATAGAAAGTGTCCTAATTGCTGCCCAATTTCTGCATTCAGAACTGTGAACTAAGTAAATTATGATGCACCTTTTTTCAGTATATATTAATTATCTTTAATTCCTGGAAGGCTACATCAAGAAAATTAAATTTAGATTGAACAGTATGTACTCCATAAAACGGCTGTGAACTTTCAAAATCGTTTTTCTCTAATACGAAATGGAAATTTTTATTTCTGTTAATAAAGCCAATTTATTTCAGAAGAGATTGCGAATTGTTTGATTATAGAAATATAGAATGTGTTCGTTTAAAAATTAGTTTATCTTCATGGATTTTAAGTTCATAATGATCTCCTGATTTTAAAAACAGTATTTCTGAAAAGCAATTTTTCTTATTGTTGGCTGGGTTCACTGCTTCGTATATTTTCAATTTCACCAGTACATGTATCTACCACCGTTAAAAGCTTTGTCGTTCGATTGCCAAAACTGGAAAAGGAGTACAAATAAGGTTATACGGAAAAGTTAATTGAACCTGATTCGATTACAAGCATTGGCACTTTAAAGTTAAAAGTAATTTAAGTATTTGTAAAGTGGAAACAGGACTACGAAAACCAAACTCGTCCTCCATTAAATGTCGCCAATTAAATATATTACTTCCAGTAAAATTAGTGTAAATTGAATTGACTACGGGGCTATTAGATTTAATAGCTTTAAATCGGGAAACAAACTGACGAGAGAAAAATAGAAACGTGTTGTCGAACTGATATTTACAAATTATTTGTAATTACTCAATAATTTAGACAAAATTATACATAGGATATCGAAAACATTATCGAAGGAATCTAATTATTCCATTTTGGGAGTGGAAACATTTAGAAAAGGTGTTTACATATATTAAATAAAAATCAAATTATTAAACTTACATTGCAGTTATTAATTTCACATTGAAATTCATAATTCAAATGAATATTATTATTGATGTTCTCTAATATTAATATGAGTTTCAAATGAATAATATCGAGATTCTTAAAACTTGAGAAAATATTCTGTTTACAAACTGTTTTTAACGTTGTCAGGTTTTTTAAGGTAAGAATAGGTATTGACGATAAATCATCGAATTGAATGACGCAATTACAGAACCCTGCGATGAGATGATTCTATAATAGACGTAGGTCTAAACAGTTCGACCAGGAATTAGCTAGCAGATGTACTCAAAGCATCAGCTGTCCTAGTTCAGCCCGGTGTTAGTGAATCACTTTCGTCAATTGCCAACTGTCTTGGAATCCTTTCTCAAGTTTCACAGTTCTACACTGATGGACGAAAGTGCAAGATGCTTCGGCAGTGATTTTCTGTTTATTGACTTTCAATTATTTGCGCGATGGTAAATGGTAACAAAGGTAACTCAAAATTATGAAAACATCTGAAAATCTGAAAATAGCCGATTTTTCAAGGGTTAATTTCACCCACTTCAAGTAAATTTGGGCAGCAAAGAAAACTTGCGTTGTAATCAGCAGAAAATTCCCTACTTATTCACAAAGTTTGAAAATTTTTTGAATTTCCGGGTTCGGCATCTTCCCTTGTTAATTGTAATTAGAACAATTTTATTAAAAATTAGCATTTTCGGATCATGTCATTTTTTTTTTGGAAAAACGGAAGCATTTATTTTTACAGAACTTTTTGCACTTTAAAGAACAACATCTAAAGAAGATTTGGTAATTTTTTCGTAAAAAAATATTTACGTTTATAATAAAATTACAATCGATATCCAAGAAGCCTTTTTAAAATGTTGTTTTGCGGTGAGCACTGCAATTCGGAATCAGATTAACTAAAATAAAAAAACAAAAATGATTTCGTTAGTATATTAATGTATCTTTCGACTGACGGCGGGGGATTTTCGAAATATTAATTTAAAATAAACTGGCGGCTATTTAAAGTTTGCAGGACCTGATTTTCGCGCGAAAAACGGCCATTTTTCGTTGATAAAATCGAAAATATACATTTAAAAAAAAAAATGCGAACGACATTCGGTAGATTTTTATATAAAAAATAAGCCCACAAAGATTAGTGCAGTTGTTGTTGAGATATCTTACTCACCGTTCTTAAAAAGTCTTCTTGGATGTCGTTGTATTTTTATTATAAACGTTAAATATTTTTCAACAAAAAAATTACCAAATGTTCTTTAAAGTGCAAAAAGTTCTGAGAAAATATATGCTTCCGCTTCTCCTGACTAGGTATAACCCCTTAATAACAACAAGCTTCCATTTAAATAAAAGTTAATTGTGACTTAACGACTTTTCTATAAATTTTGTTTAAAAAACTTATTTTGGATCTCTGGTGTATATTGTTACATATGAAAAAGAGAGGTGCAATGATAATAATAAAAGAACGTTTACTAAATTGAAGTCAGGTACGGCACAAGAAGCCGGAACAGGGCCTTAGCGCCCCTCTGCTCCGGAAGGATGCGCGAGAGCCACGAACTCCCACGTTTATTTCAAAAGAGGAACCAAGATAATTGCATCCGGTTCAAACGGTTTTTGGAGATATTCCACGCCCCATATTCAACCGCAAAGAACAAGTAGCCCTTACTTACCCGCTTTCTAACAGGTCAAACAAAGTTAATTCATCGACACATTCTGAACAAAACAGCGGCACCAGATTGTGATCTGTGTAATATAGCTATTTCGTAATGTAATGCACTTAGGGGAGACCGGGGCAAAGTGACACGAAAAAAGTTTGAAGTCGAATAAAATTTTTCCCGTTCAAGAAAAATGTGTGGAAATAGATTTATAACATAATTTGAACATTAATATTGATAAATGCCGAATAGCAATAGTTAAAATAAACTCGAAGTATATTAAAATTCAATTTGAAAAGAAAATGAAGTGCAACAAAATAAGAACTTTAATTAAGGATATAGTGCCTTGCACTAGAATGACGTGTGTAGCAGCTTTTGGCTTTTTTCAACCGTGGTTGTCAAAAACTGTGGCAGATTTATCATTTTTTTGAGGTTAGATTCTCTTCCATCACGCCGCGTGGTTTTCTAGTCAGCTGACAGGTTAGGATATTGCGCGCATCAGTTGCGCATTGGTTCTTAGCAGCCATTTGCAGCTCATTTTACCCCGAATGTGTACTGAGTGGAAATGAATTATTTAATAATGTTAGGATTAATGTTTTCTCAAACGCGTGTGTATGTATGTTTATAAGCAGAAAAAAATTGGAGTTAAAATAACACATTTAAGACTCATTTATCCAAAAAGCAAAATTGAAAAGAAAACCAATTGGAAGTCTATAAAACTTCATTTTTAATTTTTTAAATGAATTTCCCCTAGTCAATATAGTCCCTAGTCCCTAGTCCCAAATAGTCCCTAGTCAATTTCCTAAAAGATACTAAACTATTTCATAAGTTGGAAAAGTGTACAGTTTTGACATTATTAACCCGGTAGTTTGTCTGACGTTGACCCTTGATTCTTGTAAATATGCAACATATTTTTTCTGTTTAATTTTTCGTTTGTAACTAGCATGTAGCGTGTTGTATTTAACTACTTCGTAATGAAGGATATCCTAGTTTCTAAACATTTACATAGATCGCGGTGAACGTTGTAATTCCGCGGGTTTTAGGTAATCATAATCGTAATGGCAGAAAAAGTGGTGAAATAAAAAGAGAACATATTTTTTTTTATTATTCTTACTTGTACGAGTGCAAAAATGTATGTTTCCCCTCAAAATCGAAGAAGTTATGCAACGAAGGGTTAAAACTCCTGAACAAATTGGATTTGAAGTAATAAATTTAATTTACCTGCGATGTCTAAATACTTAAATAATTATGCGACGAGTATTTAAATAATTGTCATTGAAAAATCTCGAACGAGATTGAGGTACCCAACGATAATAGTCAATGACAGTACTGACAGGAGTAATGGGAACTGCGGGATTGGAGCTGTATTTGATCAGGCTGGATAGGGTCGTGAGTAGAAATAGGCAGCGCGGCTGTTCCTGTTCCCATTCTGCTAAGTGCCAGATTTCGCTGCTGTCTATTATGCCTCCATAATGTTCCTTGTTGACAGAGGCGGCTTTAAACGGTGTGAAAGAAAAAGTGCGCAGCAAGTTCATTCACGGTAGATTTTCGCCATCACTGAGCATACACGAGGTGGTTTTGTTATTCGATGTTAATGCACGTTTATAGTTTTTGTATGTGTTGAGTAATGTTAGCTTGAACGGTAAATAATTTTCGATAACGGAGATGAAATTTTTGAACTTACAAGAAAAGATTTCCAACCCGGAAATTTAAAAAATAATGAAACTTTGGGGATGTGTATGGGATATATAGGTATGTATTACGCAATTTTTTTGCTACCCAAATTCACTCCAATGGAGTGAAATTTGGGAACTCTTTTTATAAATTTGTAAAATTCGAAAGCCAGTGTTTAAATTTAAAATAATGAACTTTTTAATTAAAAACGTTATCATTTTGATTGGAAATCGCCTCGGACACAAGCATATTGTAGTAGGTAACAGTTTACTGTAAAAATAATCTTCATGAGTACATATTTTTTTTAAGAAAAATACAAAGTTAAATAAAGATTTATAACTTATATTTTTACGGATTTTAGTTTTTTTTCTTCATTTGGTTTTACCGAGATATTAGAGTTTAAGTGATGACGCGGCAACTGATTTTGTTCCAATTTTTAAGACTTTAACTTTAAATATTTCGAAAACTATTTGACATAGGCCTTTAAAATTCAGTATACTTTGTTTTTGCAAGGTTATTGACAAGTGCTGTAATTTTGAAGAGAATCGGTGAAACTAAATTTTCCCTCTATCCGTTTTGACGTGGAATGGCTCTATTGCACTCAGTATTACCCAAAACCTTTCCATTTCCATTTTCTAAAATACACAATTATACTCGCTTGCATAGGTGTGCACAATAAATCGTCTGTCATTATTTATAATTACATTAATCCACTTATGAATTTAAGGTTCCATTAAATATAAACTGAACTGAATATTAAATAAGAGATCCAAATTTAACTACAATTTCATAAATCATTTCCATTATTACACTCAGTGTTTCAAATAGCCAAAATAATTATTATTTTCTTATTTTAACCGCATATGGCAGAAAACGCGATAAATTCAAAACTGAAAATACTAAAATCAATTAATTTTCTCGCGCATTTTCTTCCCGAGAATATCGTTTCTATGATTTATAGAAAAACGTTGAAATTTGAAAAAGTTGGTGGCGTACTTTTGGAACACCCTGTACATTCGCATCCTTCTGACTCTCAGCCGTAGCCAGGACTCCATTGTGTGTATAGAGTACTGGGATTCACCTCATCCCTCAGGCCACCGAAATCCCAGCGTGAATGCATTACGCGTCAACGAACTCCGAGTAGCAATATCCTGAGTTGCTGGATGTTAGAGTACGGGGATTATAATACATTACCAATTCGACGAACGCCTCGGTCATTTGACCTTGTTTTAGACTTTATTTCGCGTTCATGCCTCGTTCATTGGATTTTCAGCGTTTTATTGTTCGATGGGGCGCAAACGTACAGCCAAATACGATTTTTATTAAACGTGCTTGGAGGATCCATTGATTTTCCAGTCGACCATTTTTTTTTTAGGAAATTCGTACTTTGGTCGGAATTATGGTGGACGTTGTTATTTAATATTTATTGCATGTTGTGTGATGCATGATATATATAATTTTTATATATTAATTGTTATAGATACTCAAATTGAATACAAGTTATGGTTGTACAATGATTTCTGCGGTTAAGGTTTCTTAAGTCTCTCCAAATTTATGCATGTTTTATGAAAAATATTTAATTGTTACTTCAGTGTTTTTTTTATTCTTTATGTGACTTGATTTGTACATGAACTCGATTGAATAAGAAAGGAGCAGAGTTGATTTGAACAGCTATTAATAATTAAAGTTATAGGTATAGTTAGTGAAGAGAAAAATAAGCAGAAAGTTCGTTGGTCTTTACTTCATTATGTAACTTTTTTAAACCACAAACCCTCCACATAAATATCTATTAACAGAGTAATTAAATTAAATATCACAATTTTGTAAGCTGATTTCGATATGCAGTCACAAAACTCCACTCCCACCCCATAAATTTGAAATATTACAAAATAATGATATTTTTTGTAATTCTGATAAGTGAACTTTTATCAGTGATTACATGTAGTATATTTGGAAAAAGAATATTCCAAATTTATTTCTTGTACTTTGCGAGGATGTAGCCAATATATTTCCAAGGAGAACCAATTTCTTTGAAATACAGTTTCAACCGCACAATAATATTTTTTTGCACATTTCCCCAAACACGTGTAGAATATACACCTCTGCATCTGTACGCTCTAAACACATACTACATAGATCGACGTGAATACTATAGAATAAAAGGTAGGTAGTGAAAAGGGGATGCTGAAATTCGGTAGCTGGAGACACTTGTCAACGGCAGGCAGGGGGTCGGTTTCAGGGGTAGATCTAGAGGACGACTCTGTAAATATTGTAACAAGTGTGCCATCGTTGCCACGCGTGGCATTGATGTGCTTGGCTAATCGATCGGCGGACTGAAAATTTTCTTTTGTCATTGTTACTATGAGAACTGGCCAGTGTAAGGAAAATGCATAAGTGTCGGAGTCTATCGTGTCAAATTTCTATAAAAAAGATAAATTGCGAAAAGTTCTTATTAGTTGTAAATTATTTTTTTCCACTTGAGGAATGGGATATTAAATATTGCATTCTTCATAACTTGTTTGGCTTTTGCATTAAAATGGAACGAATTCCAATTATCTTTCCTACGTAAAAGAAAATTGAAAATATTATTGGAAGGGGCAAAAAAAAAATAAGAGAAGAGAAACTCTAGAGATAGTGGGTCACTACAAAAAGAACATCTATGTATTTCCATTGGATTTGAAAAGTTAGGGAAAACGTGTAAGATACAATACATAATTTTCCCTCTTTGCTTTTCACAATTATCAAGTTGTTCTTTTTTTTTTTTGGTAGCGGGCTTCGAGAAATCGAAATATATTTAATAGTCAATAGTTTACGAAATATTTAGCACCCAAAATCACTTCAGTGGACATCTGTCTCCAAATCAGTATTTATTAAAATGAGTAGTTTCTGTAATTTTTATATAAAAATTCTTTATTTCCTTGTTACTTATAAATTTTCTTCGTTCTCCCTCAATCGATTATAACCAAAGTTATTGAAGTTAGGATTAATCACGATGCAATATCAGTGTCTGTGTTTCGGTCAGTTAAAGGATTGCTGCAAATATGGAGGCCGGATTATTTACTTTGCACATAATTGAAATCCAGTTGTCGATGATACACGCAGCTAAATGACCGTTCCCCGGCATTTCTGCTCTTTTCCTGTATTTGCGGAACCTGGCCTGTCGTTTTCACACGTTCGCCATTTCGTTGCGCAAACATCGTTCATTGCGGATGCAGTGAATGATACATCTGCCAGACACATTTTCTACCGATAGCAAAGGACCTCCTTCAAGTGGGTTCTTGGCAGGAAACCACAAATTCTGATGAATGAAACAGACACCATCCCGACTATCCCCTAAAATAGAGAAAGTGAACTAAATATGGGTTAGCTAGCACTTTTCTTTCAGGATTTTTGGCACACCTGTTGAATAGTTTTTGATAGGGAGTTGAAAGAAGCTAAACAAAAATATTGTTAACGCTGTATATTTTCAGATTTAATTTTTTTAAAACATGTTCAAAATGCTAATAAAATTAAACTTAAACACAAATTAAACACAGATGTATATGTATGTCCTTTTCAACACTTGCGTAGACATTGTGTGTCTTCATACAGTAGCGGACAAAAAGTTACCATTATTTCGAATCATCCAAATTCTATTACTTTTCAATATCAACTCAAAACTTACAGCCATTTAGATAACCTTCATAGATAAAACAAAGAAGCTCACAGAATAAGGAAATAATTTTTTCAAACGTTCAGAAACATAACTGCATAATCAAAATTGCAAATAAGAATACCTATTGTTATTATTTTCATGTTGCCAAAATGACTTTCGAAATAAAAAAAGGCCTATCATTTCCAATTAAAACAATCTAAAAACGAACTGTGTACGTTGAACAGTTTCGGAGATAGAAATTCATCTGTGACTTGGCAGTTTCCGTAGAAAGCTACAAAAACGGTAAACTTCGAAGGCTTGTTTTTCGTAAACCATTTCGAAACCAGAAAAATGATGACTTAAACCCCCCCCCAATTTCATATGGACTACGATACATTTGAATATCATCAAAATCGCTGACATCGAGGTACACTCGTGATCGGTTCGGTGTGCGAATTGCCTGTATACACAAGAAGACCGAAACCTCGTAATTGCATCGCAAGCCATTATCCCCTTCAGCTGAAAACTCATCCAACTAATACCTTACCAGGCCGATCGTCACGGTTATCGGCGAAATTGCATCGCGTACGTTTCTCCATGAATATGTAGATTAATTTGCCCGATTACCTTGCGCGGGGTCCTGCCCCGCACTTAAGCGTGCGCGCACGCGCGTTGCACCGCGAAATCGCGTAAGCTACTGCAGCGACCCACCAGCCTGCCTAAAGATATGCACCCCTGCGCCTCTCGCTATGAAATAATCATATGGTTAGCTAATGGCAGCGCTGGGGTAGTGATTGCTCGGGCTGCTGCGGCCTCCATAAGGCGGTCAGGGGGAATAATAAATAAATTCAATGTATTTGCTCGACCCCCCCCGCAAACATTCAATGATAGATCGGAATCTTAAGGGGGAGGAGGGCTGGAAGGGATGATGCATGGGTCAGGGCCCCTGTATCCTGGCCAGACGTGCGTGAAGTACGGAAGATCGGATCTTTCCCTGCTTCTCTCGGATTGCTGCGTAGCTGTCGCGTGCTGGTGCGCCCCGTCAGTGATGCCAGAATGAGGCCGGCAGCGCTCGAGAGTTTCCCCCACCTCGCGTGCACACTACGCCGGAGCTGCGTGTCCTGCGTGTTCTACGGAGCCTCCGGCGTAGTGTGCATGCGAGGTGGGGGAAATTCTCGAGCGCTCCCGGCCTCATTCTGGCATCACTGCGCCCCGTTATTGTGCTATGTAGATTGTGAATTTCATTTGCTGGATACTCTCTTCGATGGACGTGTTGGTGAATTGTTAAAACTTTTTGTTTTATATTTAGTTTGGGGTTATGTTAAGTTGGAGAATGATTACGAGGGAACACCACTGTGACGCCAGAGGAGTAAATCATTTTTAAGATTTTTTCTCAGGAATAATTTGCGGTTTTCATGGAAAATTTGTATTGCCTAACTTTACTACAATGAGCCTAATGAATAAAGTGTAAGCAATTGCTTTTTTTTTTTTAATATTTAACTAGGAATTGCTTAAATTCGTGTGAATAAAAACACTAGCATTTGTTTATCTTGTAGGAATTCCTAAACTGACAAGGAATTACTTATGAAAATAAGAAATTCCTTTTTTGTTTAAGCAATTGCTTTTGCTAATAAGGAATTGCTTGTAAGGAATTGCTTAGTTTTTATTCATCAGGCTCAATGCCTTAAGAGACTATAAAAAATATGAATAGAGAAACATGCATAAATTTTTATGTCACTCTTTATGTCGCGACTTAACCCTTCGTGGTCACATCTTCTAATAATCACAAGTTGGTCAGGTTCACCGTACCCCAGCGTCATTTTTTGAGTTACCATTTTCGTATTTTTGAACCCTCTAACTTTTCACGGATAATTCTACATTCGTAATACTTACACAGTCATGGTCTAATTGACTTTTTCTAGAAATCTAAATTTTGATATGCTAAAATTTGTAGTTGAAAACGAGCGATTTTCCATCGTTGTGGTAAAATACAGATTTTTTAAAAATTTTTTTATTTTTTTTTGCGATAAGTCCCCTTTGGAAGATGTCCAGGTGCGGCATTTCAAATAAAAAATTTCTCTTGGGGTACAATACACCCCGTGTGACCACGAAGGGTTAAGATAACTACACTTACGACCTCTGTAACCCTGTTATCAAATTGGAGTTAAATCATGCGCAGATCTTTAAAACAGTACTCAGTATTGCGACAGTATTGCGTGAAATTTGGAGCATCGATAAGCAACATGCCATTAGCCAGTAATTAAAGCACCCCTGGAAACTACACCAACAGAATGTCCAGGATAAAGGGATCAACTTATTCGTCGATTCTATTGACTGTACGGATTCCTGGGCAGATCGAATGGTAGGCGGATCAACTCGTCCGACCTGAATTATTACATCGAGGAAGGACACGGGTGTCCCCTCCTCGGCTATCATTCATGTTATTATAGGTTAAGGGGTGTAGCTACGACTCAAGCGATTCTAATCCAGCCGCGCATCCCGTTGCATTTTATTAGCGTATTTACCCAATCCCTCGGAATACTAGCGAAAGTATCGGTATTATCGCCTGTTCGTGTTCGCCCATTGTACTCGTTGCTTCCATCATCCAAGTGACAGAGCTTAAGCATCTTTGCTTTTATACGTTTCGATGAATTATGCAACGCGGCAGGGTGGACGAGTATTCCTCGCAGCTTCGAGTTTCCATCAGGTTCGTTCGAAGGCTGTTACACTTTCGATAAATTAAATTTGTTAATGAAAACGAGCTTTATCGTAATCGACGCATTTTTGTCCGGGTGCTGTCGGTATATTTATATCATTTTTTAAGGAGAGACTGTATGGAATGAAGAAAGCTCAATGTTTGGCTTGTGACACGATTTTTGAAAATCTTAATTATTTAGATCGTGATTTGTTCAATGTTTTTAAGCTCATTTGGTTAAATTTAATGCAGATTATTTAATTTACTTTTTGTGTTATTCTCGTGGTAAGATTTAAGTCTTGAGATTATTTTTATTTTAGTTTATTCTTTATATTTGTTATGTATGTTTGTTGTCGTCTCTATGTTAGTTTAGTTTATAGCACACAGTTGGGCTTCCGTATAGTGTTACTTCTTATTGCCTATGTAGCTGTAAATATTCTGGTTTATTCATTCTTGAGTAATAAAAACGAAGAATAATAAAGTAATAAATAATTATAAGAATTTTCACTGCACCTTATATAAGAAATTAGTAGGAAATCAAATTGAATCCCTCGATGAGACGCAAAATTGTAGGAAAACGTTCAAAAACTGCAACCTTTTTTGTGCTTCAATTTCACTGTATAAATGTTTATAAACTGGGATGAAACCCTGCTTTTAGCGTAGGATTTTCTCAAAATTCGAATTTTTTGAAAATTAAAGCAGTTTGCAGGATTGACTTTAATTTTTTACATAAAAAATTTGCACTGAAATGCTTGTGAAAAATGAAATAATTGAAATATAAAACAAAACCCTACGCTAGGTGGCACAGTTGTACTAATTCAATTACATAATTTAAACTTTTCAATTATTTCAATTCCTAATTACTGTAATGGTGCGCCTAATTGAATTACAATGTAATTGAAATACAATGTAAATAAATTAGAAGAAGTGAGAAAAAGTGGAAAAAATGTAACAAAGGAGTTTATACCTCTTTATATATTATAAATTTATGAATAATACCATATTCAGCACTGATAAGAATTTTTTTCTGTTCGACACCTTTACCTACATATTTCTTTCCAACCTCTTATTACCTTTCAAATTGGTTACCTCTTAATTCATAATTATAATTCAATTACATCATACTATGCAATTACAATTGCAAATACATTGCAATTACGAATTGCGATGTATATTAATTGAATGCGAGATCTGAATTACGAATTACAATGTAATTGAATTATTTTGTAATTATAATTCATGGAGTAATTCAATTGTAATTCTGGCAGCTATAGAAGCGTCCAATATTTGTCGCTGCTCTACCGGCGTGCAGAGTTTTACTAAAAATCTGAGCGGTGCCACTTGTGCGACGCTCCTCGTTACACCGTCGCCTCATCGAGCGCCGTTTTAAACAGACCCACCTTCAATCGCCCGTAATTAATAGCTTGTCCCGACGACCCGTTCCGTGACATATCAATCGAGGGGGGTCATGGCGGGAGCGTTCCATCATCAAGCTTCCGTAAGGGTTACGCTCTCGAGAACTTCGCGCCCTCTCCCGGCGGGCAACGGTTCGCAGGAGTGTGCGCGTCGGGTTCGGTGGCGTTGGGATTAGCTTCCAGCTAGTTATGATTAGAGGAGACAGTTGGCCTTCCTACCGAACTACTCCATATTCCAATACTCATCGGCGGCGGGCGAGTGTAGCCCCGGCCACGTCAGTGTTTCGGCGGGCCAGAGGGGGGGGGGGGCGATAATACGCACTGACAGGCGCGCACCCCTCGACAGGCCGGTCGCTTGAGGGGGGCCGCGCGAGTGAAAGGAAGGGCGGAAGGGTGCCGCCGGAGAAAAGGAAAACATATACAACAACCCGATAGAATGAGCATCGCATGCGTCGACGCTTGTTTCCCTCTTCTGCCGGCCCGTGCCGCGCAGAATTACCCACTGATGTTATAATCCTCTCGTGTTACGCCGTCGCACATGCTGTCCTGTAAGCAATACATTGTTTTTTTTTTTTCTCCTCTCCCGCTCTCCCGCCCGTTTTCATCCCCCTGCCGTTTTATGACGCCAGACCTATCGGTACCCATATGCACACTTCGCTGCCGCGCGCGCGGGACACCGTGTTTCCGGCGCGCGCCAATCACTGACCCGAATGCAACGTAAGTCAAGTCTTTGTCGCGCCGGGGGATAGTCGGAATTGACGAGCAATTGACGGTGGTGTTAGTTGGTTGCGACGTGTTGCGAGGGAATTCGAGCAGGGCGAGTGGCGGAAAGGTGACAGCTGGGCGGCATTGTTTTAAAGCAGGCAGATTTGGGATGAAGGTGTGGGGGGCTGGGAGGCTGGCTCTGGTAGGATTTGTGAGAGGGATGGTTAAAGTTCAGAGGTGAAATAATTCTTTTTAGTTATTTTGTGTGTTAATAGTTGTCCCGTTACTGGGTTTCATTTGGGAATTATTTATCAGGTTTTCAGAATAAAAAATAACCTGTAATCTAATCTAGGACGTATGTAATGTATTTAAGAAATTTATTGAAATCCGTTCAGACGTTTACGCGTGATAGAAGGATAAACAAATAGACAACGTTTCGCTTTTATATGTTAGTAGGGCTCCACTATGGCTCGATTTTTTTTATCACTGCGTGAATTTGAAGGATTATGGATTCTCTCATTCAACATTTAAATTTAACTATTTTTTTAAGTTAATAAACGAAAACGACGCAGTTATTCTGGAAATTTTGAAACCTGTATGGGGTCGTCCTTAAATTATGTGAGGGTTATTTTGCCGATTCCTTACTCCCTTCCTCCCCAAGTATAAGAATTCTTAAGATTTTATATTCTAACATCCTCTTTCCTTACGTAACAATTTTTTACATTGCATTTTTTCAGTCATTAAAATTCTTTTAAAGATTTATATTCCACATATGCATAAATTTGCGTTTTTGTGCCATTATTTAGTTCCTGCAATGTAGTGTAATTCTACCATCTGCTAATATAATAGCAAGTACGTTTCTCCGAGAAAAGTCATATTAAATTTTCTTCGCGTTGTGAAAAAAAAATGTGTAGTGTAGCATATGCTGTTTTCCACTGGGCCCCCCAATTCTAAAAAAAAGTATTACCTAAGACGCTACCTAACTCCTCCTACCTCTTCATAAAAACACGTAAGAAATTTCCAACCCCCCTCCAAAAGTCTTACGTAATTTAATAACGACCCTTTCTGCAAAACACATTTAACACCCCCGTTTATTATAACCTACCAGGATCTTCAGCTCACCCTGTATAATTCACAGAGAAACGAATTTCACTTTCATCCTCCTTAAAGCTACGCATTTTTTATCTTGCAGATACCTAGTTGCAGGTGGACTGGTGGATCGAGTGGCTCGCCACAGTCGCGCCCTGATCGAGACAGATTTCTTCATAGATCAGGATCACGAATCGCCGCTTTTGATATCCTCCTACAACCTCATTTACCGCATCTGCTGGCACCTCAGAAAGTCCACGGACCAGGAGATCGGGAGTATCCACGAAAACGGGAGCAACAACAACAACGTGGAACAGACAAGCGTCGAGTCTCATCTTCTCTCGACTCTGTCCTCCACTGAAGCTGCAGGTGCGATTGGTGCGCTCTACGCCGCGACTGCGTTAACCGCGCAGAATCAGAAAGGATCCTCGCCTACCCCTAATCAGACTACGATGTCCCAGTCTACGAGGACCTTGATCGTTCGAAGTCTCAGGCTACTTAAGTCGATCGCGGGATTGAACCTCCAGAGACTACAGGTGAGTTCGTGGATAATATTCATGGGGAGGGGGGGCGCAGGTCCGGGTCACCAATTTGGTTAAAATTTCGAATGTAGTTTGTGCGCAACGTGCATAATAGTGTGTTAATTAATGGAGTTTGAAGTTCTGCTATTAGTAGACACTGGACGTATGCACTTGTCTGTAAACGTGAAACTATAATTCAGTTGCCAGTGGCACCTCAGGGGTTATCCCAGTGTTTCCCAACCTTTTTCTGAGTCGCGAGCCCATTTTATAATAAGGTGAAGAAAATACATTAAAAATAGGCATTTCAAAATATAATTCTAACTTAATAATTAAAAGAAGTTAGTGCCAAAAATCGCCAACTAAAAATATTCGTGGCGACCCCACAGAAAACACTTGGCGACCCACAGGTTGGGAATCACTGACTTATCCATATACTAATTTTAGGCATTCGCATGCATTTTTAATAATTTTTTGTTATTCCCACGATTAGTTATTTAAATTGACCTCGTTTTTGTTACGTCATTCCTTGTAAACTACTATTATGTGTAGGTAATTATTGAAATTAGTCTGCCATTTGCGTATGCATGACACGATAATGAAAGTGTTAAAAGAAACAAATTTTATGCCCACATCATCTTTCGCCTTTAAATAGAAAAAATAAACTGTCAACGGTTCACGAAATCTTTCAGAAACAGTTTGCAGGAACTGAACAAAAATTCTGCCTATTTGAAACAACTGTCGATCATCCTCATCATTAAATAGATGCCACTTTAATAAAAATGATGAGTATGAAGGTTACTTCTTATTCAAGGAATATTGTTTAAAAAGACAGTCGAAACAAATAAATGGTGAAGTATTTTGTTTTAATCAATAATAATTCCTGAAGAGAAAGATCAGTTAACTCAGTTAATTGATATGTTAATTCAGTTAAAGTGCAGTGTTATTACATCCTCAGTGTCTTAACTCCCTAATAGAGAAGACGAGACATGCTGTCAAAAACTGATGAAAATTTAAAAACAGTGCAAAAATTGGAAAAAAAATTATATTTAAAATGATCATCGATCATCCTCGTCATTAGATCGAGTAGCATAGAAAGTCCAATAGAGATATCACGTGTCCCGGGGGTTTGCCTGTCAAGATAGAAAGCCCTCCTGTGAAGTCCGCAATGATCAGACCACGAATTGAATCGAGACCTCGCGCCCCCATCCATGAAAACCATAAGGGCTATCCCATGTCCCATAGGAGAGCATGCTGAGCCTCATGGGACGTTGCCTGTCGATTATCCTTGCGGTCTCGTCGGCTGGCGTTTGCTGAAGAACTAACGTTTATTATCTATTCTCTTTGACTTACTGGCGACACTGCTCTCCAGTCTTCAGTAGGAATCTGTGTCTTGTTGCTTTCAGAAGAATTCGAAGCTTTGAATGTAGGTAGTAGTTTGGGAATGAATCTCCTATTTCTTGTATTTCTCAATTGTGCATCTAATTCTGGATGAGTGAATCGATAAACATTTGGGATGAAAGTATTAAATGAATAAGAGCTTTTGAGAAAAGAATGAAGTGGGTGGAAGATCTGGGTGAAGATTCAATAGGTACAAGTATCAATTGTGATTCGACTTACTCTTTTCAAACGGATACTAAAATGACTTAATAGCGCAACACCGCTGCGTTAAGAAGTACCTAGATTTAATTGAATAGAAGTAAAAATACACCAAAAGATAGAAAATAACTTTTTTCTGCGTGTTGCATCTAGTGTTACCAACACTGTAATCTTATTGTTTCAGAATCTCTTGGGAGCAGAAGGCACCAGCTTGCAATGGCGACTGATAGCTAGTCATGTGATAACTAGATTATCACGGGATCCAATATCACAAAAATCAGAAACTGGATCAGCGCTGGACACTAGTAGTACTTATATCCTGTCAGAGCTGTTCCAAGTTTTGGGGTATTTTGCTGGTAACAACCCGGAGAATCAGGTAAGCATAATCTTTAGACGTGTTCATTAGCGTACAAGTACAAGATTAAATAGTTTTTAGTGGCCAGAATAGTTTAAGGGAATTATAAAAAATACTTCTTACTTTAATTGTGAGGTCAAACTTACCACGATTTTGCATGGTCGGAACAGTAAATTTAATTTTTGTTGGAGTATGCAGTAGCTTAGCAGAGGCTTGGGTCCCTTAATCAACTTGCTATTGTTAATATAGCTATGGAATTTTGATCTTTGAGTGGATGAAGTCAATGGGAGGATGTACTTTGAAATTAATTTCAGTAATAATTTCGAAACGAAATATATTTTATTTTCATGCTAGAGTATTAGTTTTGTTGAGATCCCCCTGGAGGTTAAATTTTATTGAGTTGGAATTATGCAGCTTTGTAGTAGGTGTGGGGAAAAATAAATCTATGTATGAATAAAGAAAGTAGGTACCTTTGCTGATCGTAGGAACCAATGATTAATAATTGATCAATTTATTGAGAAATCTGAAGCTCGATATTCGCGAATTCTCTATATGAGATATCTGTTGAGCGACAATTCATGCTCGATTAAGGCATGATGAAAGCACATTAGTACAGTCTTTTTAGCTTTTGACAAAAATTATGCAGGACATCAAGGATAAAAAATTCTGCTGCTTCTTAGAGACTTCCGTCTCTAATGTATACCATAAACGATCTTTGATCTGCAATAAATCCAATAGGGATAAAAACGGCATCAACGATTCTGTTTGCTCCCGACAACGAAGTAGTGTAGGAAGAAGTATCTACGCAGAAACTCGATGCATTTCATCAACCAACCAGCAACAGATAAATCGTTCCTTTCAAATAAACATCCTCAATTTACCAAAACACTTCGAAATCTCTCATGTTATTTCTCATGGTAGGTTTAAAATACGCGTGAATAGCCTCGAAGATCCATCAGAATCATCCCCAGATCGACTAAGGAGTGCTCATTTCTCAGCTCAGAGAAGGAATCATGCATAAATCCTGCAACAAATCCGCTGTCTCTCTCTCTCTCTCTCTGCTTCATATCCTTCTCCTCCTCTTCCTCTCCTCTACCTTCTCCTATTCCTCGCCCCCTCTATCTCCTTTTACTTTGCCTCTTCCTCGTTCTCCTCCTCCTCCTCTATTCCCTTTTATTCCTCTGCCTCCTCTACCTCCTTATTTTATACCTCCTCCTCCACCACCACCTGCTTTTATTCCTCCTCCTCCTCCATTACCTTCTTTTATCCCTCTTCCTCCATTACCTCCTTTTATTCCTCCTTCTCCACCACCTCCTTCTATTCCCTTTTATTCTTCCGCCACCTCTACCTCCTTATTTTATTCCTCCTCCTTTAGCACCTCCTTTTATTCCTCCTCCTCCTTCGCAATCTCCTTTTATTCCTCCTCCTCCTTCGCAATCTCCTTTTATTCCTCCTCCTCCTTCGCAATCTCCTTTTATTCCTCTTCCTCCACCGCCTCCTTTTATTCCTCTTCCTCTTCCACCATCTCCTTTTATTCGTCCTCCTTCACCACCTCCTTCTACTCCTCGTCTTCCTCCTCTATTCCCTTTTATTCTTCGGCCACCTCTACCTCCTTATTTTATTCCTCCTCCTTTACCACCTCCTTTTATTCCTCCTCCTTTACCACCTCCTTTTATTCCTCCTCCTTTGCAATCTCCTTTCAGTCCTCCTCCTCCTTTACCACCTCCTTTTATTCCTCCTCCTCCTTTGCAATCTCCTTTTATTCCTCCTCCTCCTTTTATTCCTCCTCGTCTTTCGCAATCTCATTTTATTCCTCCTCCTCCACCGCCTCCTTTTATTCCTCTTCCTCCTCCACCATCTCCTTTCACTCCTCCTCCTCCACCTTTTATTCCTCTTCCCCTCCTCTACCTCCTTTCATCCCTCTTCCTTTTCCTCCACCTTCTCACCCCCTGCCGCTCCTCCACCCCCCATTCATCGAGCCGCAACAGTTAAAGGTTAAAAGCGTTTTTCCGCCCAGTTTCCCCGTCCCGTATCGGATGCACTTTCGGGGCAGCGCATGGGCCTCCTTAAAAAAGCCGTCGAAAGACGAATGCCCGACGTCGACGGTGCACTCAGCGCCGCGCCGCGCGTCCCGATGCACGCGCTGGATTGATGCACCCTCCTTGCGCGCGGGGCCCGCGCCCGCCTGCACACGGCTGACGTATGGAATGGAACCGTGTAAATATATCTTAACTGCATTCGGCCGTATATTGATGGGAGGTCCGCTGAGTGTGTTGTGTCTAACAGCTTCTTCCTTCTACGCTGGCTGTTGCGCCGCGCATTTCGCTGCCGAATGTACCGGGTGGCGCGGCACGCTCGTTTCATCGATTGATAGATGGCTCGCCGAGGCGCGAACCTGGCCCTGAACCAGGCCAGTTGCGGTGCTTTCGTGATATTTTCAAAGATGAATCGTGACTCTGGATCTCTTGGGTAGCAGTGGGTTGTTTGTTGGATTGGTGGAGACTCGAAAGTTGTACCTCTTTGTGGATATTGTTGGTGCATATGAAGAGGTGGTCGTGCTTTGGGACTTGGCTAGACATGTATCGTGGAAACTAGGAGAGGGAGATTTTTGTAGAAGTTACTGTGGGTTTATTGACCTTTTTGAAGTTTGCAAGCTTTCTTATAAATTCTATTGCACATGTTTGTGTATGTAGATAGACACAAGGTAGAGGAGGAAGGTCAGACTCATACTCGCGAAAATGAAGAAAAAAGTCTGAATGAATATGGGTTAAAGAATACCTTTCTTCGTTTACGAATAACTGGATAGTAAGAGCTTTCGGTGATCACAGCTTCATTTAAGGAAGTAGTTTTAAGCTTCGAACTGGCAAATAGGTGGTTCTTATGATTTTTTTTTAAATCAGTACAGGAGATGTTAATATGAAACATTTTTATGATAAGTATTAAACCCATACGAAAATATGAGATAACTTTTTTTTTATCTAACTTACTCCAATCGTGCATAAATAATAACTAATAAGTAAAGTCCCTGTTCTGCATCAATAGTGGTAACATATTCTGTGATCTTGATTACACCTGATCCACAAATAAAACGCAAATAGAACAATTTAATATTAATGTAATTTCAGCCTCTACCAACATAAATTTATAGAACCCAAATGTAACAAAATGGCACCACTTTAAAAGGAAACAGCGATTTTCATTAATGATTTTAATGCTGGTTTTAATTAGTTGATTTGTTTTTTAATAAATGCAACGAAGTTAGATGCGCATCGTTCAGTTCAATAATTACTTTAATATTATATAAATGTCATTTTGGGAACTTAATATTTAAGAGCACGCAGGAAAAAAGAAATTAAATACGAGACTACACCTTAAATGTGTAGAGGCTACACTGTAGACAGTTTCGCACGGTCACTTTATCCTGCGTAGCAGCTAATCGTTTTCATGCTGAATTCCTCGCGAATATTCTTGTAGGCAGTGCAATTTATCCTTGCCTGTTTCAGTAGCTTTATTGTCAAGCTTGCGGACACATGACAAACACGCGCATGTAACATTCACGATTATTTAGAACACTTTTGCTCGGGTATAATTATTCAAACGATAGGGGAAGTTTGCGGCATCCGCAGAGCAATTGTTGTGTGTCGCTAATAATTTATTATAATAAAGTAATAAAGTAAAATAATTAAAATAATCCTTAATAAAGATAAATAGTAAAAAGAATAAGGTAAAATAGTAACGGAAAAAAAAAATAGCAACTGCATTTTTAGAAAATGTTTTTTAGTGCACGTATACATCACAAATTAGTGACAAAACGTGGTTTGTTGACAGTATATTAAATTTAATCATTGCTATTTAGTTATAATACTTCTATTCGTCACGAACGCAACGATTTTTCATATACAAACTCAAAATTAGAAGAAATTATTATTTCGACTTACAGTACAGTGTAGCATTGGTGAATTATTTTATGAAATAACATTTAGTTTGGTCATTTCGAACATTAATTTTCCAGCTCTTGCTTTATTGAGAAAACAGATGATATTATTTTATTTGTAGAAATGTATCACAATTTCGTTTGAAAAATATTATTGATCTTGATTATTTTTAAAAAAGATTTCAAAATAACATATTCAGCGAATTCCACAAGGGTATAGAACCATTCGTTTGCTTCCAATAGAACAAATAAAAAAGTTTTTAGTGAGCCATCTTAATAATATACAAATTTTAAATATTTCACAAAAATAATTGCATTCATTGAAAAAGCGTTATAAAGGCTGTTCGACAATAGATAATTGAAAATGAAATGGGTGTTTCTACGAGATAAAATAATACAAAAATTAAGAGTAACAAAATTGTAGTGCAGGCTTCGTTCTTTAGTTAATAATGCTCAAAAATTTGAGTCAGAAACGCCTGAAGAACGGCAATTCGGGGAACAGCGGCTAGCGTTGCGTAGGTCAGTAAGGCCACGTGCAGTTGCCGTCAAAGACAAAGACACATTTGTCACTGCTTCAACGAAGTGAGCTTTTACCCATGCATCATTGTTTTTCTTACGTAGAATCACCCATTTCATTTTCTACTATCTGTTGCCTATATTTTCAGTGCAATGCAAAATCTGAACTACCTGTTTCTTTAATTGCATTAGACAGTGAAAGATAGGAGTCGCAGCATGTACCCCAAAATATATAAAGTCTCGTCGAACAATTGTGGTCTTCAAATGAAAATTGTTGTTTTTTAATTGAATACACCGACCCCTGTCATCGATTTGCATATAGACGAGGTTTTTCACAAGAGCAAACACTGGTCACGTGTGCTCTTTCATGTCAGGTTTAAGAAGCACCGACTTTTTTTGCGAAAATAAAATCGATGAAATGGAAGACTTACTGATTTTGATTAACTGAATTCAATGCTGAGTTATAATATAATATCGAGTTTCTTCTTGTAGGGTGATTTGAGATCTTTCTGGTTTTTACATTTGATAATGTCTGAATTAATTATCTTTGTAGTACCTATGGGCAAAAATAAGTTTCTGATTAAAAAAGAAATTAATACTTTCGGGTACAATTATCAGTCATAAATGCTTTTCTACTGGATCACGGTAATCTTGGGAACGCAGAAATGGCAGCACAATAAAAATAATCGACTGTTTCACCTGAATGACTAATATTTTAGAGAAAACTTTTTCTGAAATGTTTCTCAAAATGGATAAGATTAGTTTGAAAAATTGTTTTTATGAATATTTGTTGTTATATCTTCTCATTTCCTAATTCTTAATGTAACAAAATAATTTATGCACCAAGAAGTAAGCATAATTATTAATTAGTAACCAAAATAAACTAAAAAAAGGGGGTAAATAACGATCCGGTCACCAATTTAGTCAAATGCACAAGGCATGCTGCCCGAAATTTTGTGGGAAAATCTACCTTTATCTTTTTCATATCCTGCACATAAATTTATTTGTAAAAACGAGACGAATTTAAATAACTATCACAGGAATAATCAAAGACAGCTAAAACTCTATAGATTAGAATTAGTAATATACAGTGAAGCTTCCACCGCAACTGAATTATGTTGCATACCTCTTTCGAGGGTCAGGAAAATAAGAAACTTCAAATTCGATTTTCTCGGAAATTTTTCAATAAGTATTGCGTTCTGTGAGTTCGATACAGTATTATACACGTCGTTAGAAAAAAGCTATCTTTTCGTAGGAAATAAATAATTTAGGAACGGTTAGGCGTATCTATGCAGAGATTGCTAGGTAGACGTTTTCCCTCGCGTATACGAAGGTATTTCCAGTCACGGGGTAGGCTGGCACGTGGAAATATCCGACGGTCTGGCGCCTTCGGGAACGTCGCGACGTCCTTCCTTTCTGCGCGGCTATCGAGCCTCGTTTTTCGAGATATCGGGCCCTCAGAAATCACCTTGGTATTTGATCTATGCCGGACGATATTGAGAAGGAACGGTCAGCCGAGATTAGACACAGTACAAAATGGCCCTCGAGAGCACATTCGTGCTGGCTTTCGACAGTCCTCTGCCTACTGCGAGCCTAATTGTTGAGGTTGTGGGTTTTTTTCTTCATTTCTTGACCCCTCCACGAGATACACCAGGTAAGAACGTCTCTTTGGAAGCTAAATAATGTGCGCTGGCATAATTACTGGGGGAAATTTTAAATAGATTGAGACAGAATATTAAAATCTCATATATTTGCATAAGCAAATACTGTTCGAAAATACTATTTCATTTAATGCTTAAATCAAATACTATAATACTATTTGAAAATACTATTAAATCACGAGCGAATACTAGTTACTATTTACAATCGGATTCGAACATAGGAACTATGGGATCGAAAATAGTTGCTCGTTACCTTCTTAAGATGACATATATATGTATATTCGGGTAAATATTTTTGCAATTATTTCTGAACGCAGGTATGTTTACTTACATTTTTAGTGTTGTCAGTCGGTCAATCATTATTTAAAACACTAGATATTATTTGAAATATTATTATTTGAAATATTGTGTTCTTATATTTGAATGAAATACTGCTTCCACAATAGTGTTTGTATGAATTAGTATTATAATATATATTTGAAATACTATTTCTTTACGAAACTACTATTTCAAAGAAAAGTTCATTTGTCAAATCCAGTATCACCCGAAGAAGTAAAAATATTTTTTTCTATTTATCTATTTCAAAAATCTATTTTCCCCAGCCCTGGTAATTAGACACGTGGTAGACACAGGGTGTTTCTTAACATGTGGGTTAAACTTCAGTGGTGAATGGGGAACACAAAGACAATAAAAAAGTTCACATAAACATGTGCCCTATTTTACTTTGTTTCCAAGTTATAAGGTAAGTGCGAATAATAAGGCCCACCTAAGGATCTATAATTTTTAAAAAAAAAACTTGCGCATATTTTTGAAAACTTTTTTTTTATAGTAATCTATGGACATTAAACTATAAACTGTAATATTTGTAAGAATATATGAACATAGAAAATACGAAAATTAATAGATTTCTAAAAACCTTGTTAACGAGCTTTGTTTCGTGTAATGCAGGTAATAAGGCCCATCTATTTAGTATGTACAATTCGAGTGAACAATGACATCTTCGTCCTCAGATGTGAGCCAAACCCAATCCTCGTGTATCAAGGTGAGACACATGACACACTGTCACATATCTCTCTTGAATGCAGTTCTGCATAATTTGCAAAACCAATTATCTGCAGAGTTACCGTCCACGTTTTGTCTGGAGGGGGATGGTATGGGCTCTTGTTCACACACTCTTGTCTTTTCTCTTCCGGTGGTAGTGACACGCGCTTTGGAGCTCTTCTCAATGCCAATCCTGTTTTGGATGAGGTCTGTGGTCACTTCTTGAGCCTTAAAGCCCACTTAATACTTTGGTGGGCCTTATTACCTGCTGGGCTTTGTTACCCACACTTACCTTACTTATTTTGTCATTTATAGTCAGGAAACTATTTTTAATACAGTGGGTTTAATTGTTACTTTTTGAGAAAATATTGCTTTGCAATTATAAAAATTGGAAATATCTTAAATTAAGGATATTCACTTGCGTAGTAAGAAAGAGACTAAATTGAATTGGAAATGATTACTTCGTGGTGCATTAATTCGTTATCAGATATATGGAGAAATTTTTTAGAATTTCAAGAAACAAAAATTTTTTTTACAAATTTTCTATATTTTATCGACAATACATTTCCAATTCTGATTTGCTCAATTTCATTAAATTATGAAAAACATAAGAAGGAAGTTGAAATATTTTCAAAATATTTAGAAAATAAAACTGATACGTCAGAAATATTTGCTTTTCGATCAAATTAATGAAAAATGAAAAATCACACGTAAGAAAAGTAATAGAGAAAACAAAATTATAGATAGTAAAGTGAAGGGAAGACACATACATATAGAGTTGACGTAGGTATGGGTTACAGAAAAAAAATCCTTAACTGTGATGATTATACCCTGCAATTTCTGATCATTGATGTTTATTTCTGGAATTAATTTGAAACTTTTTTATTACCATTTCATGGGGGATTCTCTACTTCCGTATTACACCGGGAGTTTAGGGACACCCTATATGTGAAAAAAGATTTTTTCAACGCAGTATTTCGTATACGTCAGTTATACATATAGTCAGTATAGTATATGTCAGTTAAGTGGTTAATCAGCTCAGAAGCGTTTTAAATACGATAAAAATACATGGGAGCCATGATCATCGTAAATCTGGTGGGCGGTTTTATGCGGCGTAAAAACGCTCTTAAAATAACGCAGAAAATGATACACGAAGGGAAATGGTTTACCATAGAACATAGCATAATTTATTTAGGCCATGTGCCTTTCACTTAATGCAGCAGGAACTTAAAGTCCTCAAAATTGTTTATACACTACCGTTGGATTTTTATAATCTTCATTTGTGGTGAATTCTTATTGCACTCGTGAAACCTTTATTTGTACCATACAGGTTATAAGATTTATTTTTTCACTTATGCATTTCATTTGTTATTCAGCATTAAGATATTTTGAATATTTAAAGATGAGAAATAAAATTAGTTTTTTGCATGTTTGAAAATGAAACACATTTTGCTTTTAACGTTTCTATGTCTGTGTCCTTATTACGATTTGTAGTTGGATAACAATCTGTAGGAAAGTTATTAATTTACATTGCAGATAGTATTTTCAAAATACTATTTTAACAAGTATCTGGCTTTTTGACAATTGTAAGATTCAAAAAATTATATACAATTTTACTTACTTTTGTCATTCCTATGATTAATAAAATTATTTAAGTTAGTCTCGTTTTTCTTATCCATCTACAATCTACATACTATTTAGTGTTTTTGAAAGAGAAAACTTTGAACTTGATGCCCTCGCGAAATTGTGACTGCTTTTTTGTATCATCTACTTAATAAATCTTTATAAAGTTTTTCAGTTTTCTTTAACCTAGGTGTTCCATATTAGATAGGTTCCATATTAAATTGTCACTCTTTTTAGTTTCTGTACTATGATTTCAAAACATTTAATTTTTTTACCTTTAACTATACCTATACATATTATTAGGCATTAGTTCCTGCGTCCCTCCGTGCCAGTTTTATTAAAAAAAAATTCTACTTGTGGCAAGTATTTGAAATCAGGTGTTCCATATTATACAAGTACGTTTACCCTACTTCTTTTAGCCACATTGGTGGCCCAAACTTCGTGCACTCCGCCTGAGAGTCATTCAACCATTGATCAAAGGGCAGGACACTAGAACAGAAAGGAGGATGAAGTAAAAATACGTAACGTGGGTACTTCCTGGAAGCAGTATTTTCTACAGGTGCGCGCGTTTCAGAACACTTGTTGAACCGCAGATGTCCTAGTACGTTTCCTTGTTCTTCAAACCAGCTTGTTTCCGACACCTGGGTGATAGGTGCACCGTTTCCCACGATATTCCAGCGAATTAGCGATTCTGCGTGTACACTTAGCCTGTCTTAATGAACCGTCTTCGTTTCCTAACGATCGCCGACCTACCTGTCACGTCCTCCGTGTGGGTCTTTAAAAATGGAAAGAAAATCTTGCGACCAAGTGTTCAGTCGTTAAGAATTTTTCTCAACGGTATCACTCCGACTTTCCTTTTAACTGTTCATAAATGATTTTTTCTTTAAATTCGTAGTATAATGTGATGTGTGAATGGACATTAGGAACTCTAATTGGGCAAATTTGAATATTCACGATTTTCTGGCACACGTTTTAGAGTAATTTAGCGCTCACTGCCTACGGTTTTTGGAAATTTTCGCAAGTGTATCTTGCAAATGGAATAGAGATTTTTAAGAATATATTTTTATTGGTCATAAACATGAAATTTTCAACTCTTTTTTAATATTATTTTTTTAAATGTTTTTCTAACAAATTGTCTAGCATATTTAATGGACTCTCCCCTGTAAAACATACAGCTTAAATATTTAAATGGAGTATTAAAGAACTGGATAGGTTTAGGTCCTGAACTACAAAATTATGTGAGAAAAAATACTGAATTTCTGCCAAAGAAATTCAATTTTTAGTGTAAAATTTCTTCCAATACAACTCGATAGCGTAGTACTTGTTTTTATATTATTTTACTATTTTTTATTATTGCTTTACATTATTCAATAAGAAGTTATATTACTGCAATTTTTGTTCATCTTCAAAATTAAATTCCCTCTTAGGTCATTATTGCTAACATGAAGTAATATATTAATAGCTTCTATTATCACCAAGATTAAGCAAACGAACATTTTTCAAATGTGTTCCAGTTGATACTGCAATCAGCGGGGGCTGGACCAAGTGTTCTTCAACAGCTCTGTACGTTGCCATTTCCGTTTTACGGGGCACCAGGACTTACATCGTACATTTTCCCGACGCTTTTGGCTGCTACGCATCGAAATCCAGAGGCGACGGCCATTCTGTCTTGTGAAATGTCTTACCAGGTAAGTTGATTGCCGTACAAACAACTTCTGTGAATTATCATTCATTTTCTGAACTTCATGCTTCCAAACGTGTATTTTGCAAATGAGGAAATATTCAAACACTCTCGCTCATAAGTATTAGGTTGCTCTTTTAGGGTGGCCCTTATTTTCAAACTGCAATTTCTTTTGCTCTCACACCATAATATGGTTCCATTTCATACAAAAATAGTCCCTGAAAAAGTTTATTGCAATCGCACAACAGCAAAGGGTGCCGACCAGGCCTTAAAGTTTAGAATTCATCAATAGTTTTGATTTAAAGAATTTCTCAAAAATGGTGAGGCCTATCGAAATTTTGTTCAAATAATATTAAAAGAGCATTCGATTTGCTACAATTACTGTATATATAATTTTTTCGTGATTCAATATATCTCTTCTAGAAAAAAAGTGATTAGAAAACCCCTAAAATATACGTTCCCAAAATAGAAAATCCCCTTAACCTTCAGTACACCAGGTGGGGTATGGCACACCCAAGAAAATTTAAATATCAAAATTACAACTGAACTCGGAAACTGGGAGTGTTGGTTCTCTGTGTAGCTGGAGCTGTGACGTGGCTGCTCCGTGCAGTGCACGATAAAATTCCTAATTTTCTAATTTTTATTAATGAAAATTGAAGTTAGTGTTTAATTTCACAATAAAAGGTCGTAATATGCATAGTCTTCCCTCTTTTATTCTCATAATCACGACCTGCACACCCTGAAGCCACTAACAAAAAACAAAGTTATAGATTGTTTTGTTCGTATAAATAAAAATATGGGGCTTGGGTTTTTTATATAGTTTAAAGCAATCTCTATTTTGCTAGAAAGAATATCTTTTATGAAAAATAATTATGATTTAATAGACAAATTTCACAGACGAAAAGAAAACTATCATTGTCCATCTCCCCCGGAGTTACCCTAATACAGAAGATTTTGCAAACACTTTTGGATCCGCACGATTAGCCTTCGATCCAATACTTATGAGCGTCAGTGTACATCCGCATTCCGCAGTTGAAGGATGAATCTCTTCGGAGAGTTATATCGACAGGCACGAAGCAGAACTAATGCTCTCATTCACAGTTGCTGGAGGAGTACAGGAACTCGGACGACGGTAAGCTGAATCCCTTGGTCCGTTTGCTGAAGGATCCACCCAGCCCTTAACCGTTCCAGCCAAGGTTCGACTAGTTCGCTTAAGTTCCCTCGAGTCTCTTCATTGAACGCCGCGAATTTCGCGGTCGTCGTTGGCCGCAGGACTTGTATTCCGTTTGTAAAGTCGAGAGCGAATGAGACGGCGGAAAATTGTTGTTAGGTACGTCCATCGTTAGTTGAAACAGCTGATGTATTTATGCGCTTCGAGGCTGGCACTCGACGGCGATTATTTATACGGGATGTGTCTCTTACGTCTCGAGGAATCGAACCAGATCGGGCGAAGAAGCACCGCGGCGCAGCTTCTGCCACGCTGCGTCTCTTCTGATGGCAATCAATCGAAGGGTTTTTTGCAGATAGCGATAATTGCAGAGGAAGCCTGCACCGAGTGCGTCGTTTCGTTAATGCACCGCGAGCGTCACGCGTTTAATTGCTATTACATTATATGCTGGAGGCACTGCCAACGATTATGGACTGAATGTTCGCAATGTTGTTGCTGGTATCGTTCAGGTATCGATGATGCAGGAAAAATATGTTTAAGTGTCCCGAGCGAGTCAAAGGTCGGATCTAAATAATTATCTATTACCACAGAATTTGCCCGGTGGAGATGAGGAGTCCTGGCTCCGCCCACTTTCTCGTCTACTGCTTGCGCATGCGCGCCAGGGAAATCACTGTTGCTCGATATGCGTGGAATATAACCTCAATCCTATTCAGTTTTCTATCAGTTTGAGACATCGAATGTTGACTTATTTCAGGTGCAACCGTGAAAGACTAAATAATATACAGGGTGGCGCATTTAAATCGACTCACTCGAGTGTCTTGGAAACTGTTGGTGGTATTAAAAAGGACGAATGTGAAATGGTTTCAGGGGACAGATTATTGGATGTGAGTAAGTCTTTCTTAGGTGGACGCGTAAAGGTCAGTTGGAGGTCAACCGTAGGTTTTTTAATACATCGTTCGATGCTGCTCGATATTTTCTTTAAAAAAGTATTGACTCATGTATATCGAAAAGTTATTAATTTAGGAGATATTTTAATTTGAATATAGCTAAGGAATTGATACTGTTTTACTGAAATGTTAGGTTTATTTAATAGAAAAGGTTCGATGTAACAACCATTTATGAAATCGATACAGTAACGATTGTTTAATTACATTATGTAATGTATCGGATGTTATTTTTCCACATTCAGTGACGATACAGTAAAAGAGTGGTGGTTTCTGACAATTAGCAATGTTTAAATTAAAATATCTCCTAAACTAACAATTTTTTGACATACATCGGTTAATAGTTTTTGTATAGAGAATGCTGATTAGTGCATTCAAAAATATATGATCCTATTTAAAAAGACAAAGTTGATCTTCACATGTCCTCTACGCGTTCACTTTGGAAAAATCTACTCACATTGGATAATGTGCCTCCTGAAACCATTTTTTCACTTTTCTCTGACACATTTCTTAGTATTATCAACAGTTTCGAAGAGATTCGAATGGACCTATTTAAATGAGTCACCCTATATAATAGTCTCCGTATATGTTTAATTATTTTTGTCTTTTTTCAGTTAGTAACTTTTGCTTATCCTTTAACAGTATTATAATGGAAAAACCCTAATAAATGATTTTCCTGAAGAAAATTATTTTGGAAAATCGTTTTGTTAGCGTTGTAACTTATTCATGCACAAGAATTAATTTCATCCCCAAGTTTACCCTCTTTATTTCTGCATTCTGCTACTTATGTTCCATGTCTTTCTTTTTTAATCGAGCTTTCAAATTAAGAAATGCTACTATACATATATTTCCCACTTATGTTTTTCATATAGAATTACTTTCTCCTGGATTGCATCAATAAACCATTCTGCACGAGTCGTAAGTAGTAATATTCTTCACTGCACTCATTGAAATCACTTGTAGGCATTTCTGCACATCTCAAATTTCCACCAAAAATATTTTCATATATCTAATACTGCTATTCGAAATTTATCTCCCTTAAATTTTAACGCTTTACGTTTCGAATATTCTTCCCACTCCTCATCGAGAGATTAAAATTAATTAAAACGAAAATATTTTCTCTCCACTTATTGTGCAAGTAACTTTTAATTCTATTCTCTTGATCCTGTATCTGACTCGTCGATATTTAAATGCTAATACCGATTTTGTATTCGTTTGCAGCACGTATAGTTCAGTGAGCACTCTTTAGCTCGTAAGATAGAATACGGTGTTTGAATAACGATGGGAATCATTAAAAATATTTTTCTACCAGCATAGCGAATATGATCTATGTCATTTTTATGATAAGTTGCTGAGCTACTGTGAATTGTGAATTCGAGATTGGTGTACAGGGTAAATTTCATCGCATATTGGCCTTCGGTTTTTCAGCTCGAAGAACACACTTTAGAAATTATTTCTTCCTTGTAGTCACGGAGGAGTGGCTCTCTCTAGTCTCAGCTTTTTTTTTTTTGTACGATCAATGAAATTGATTGAAGAAACATTGCATATGTGTCAAGCCGCACGCTAAAACAATGGTAAATTATTATTTTTATTTTTTTAAGTCTCAATATTTCAGTGACTTCTTATTTGGAATTAGTTATAAAACATGTGTTTATGTTTTAAAAAATCGAAGTACACTTGACGAGGTATTGTTGATTAAAAATCGATATCTGCAAGTTGAAATAGAATGGTTTTTAGTTTTGCGTAATTTCGAAAAGAGGAGCAACAAGGAGCAAACGCTCATTGTTTGACAGTTAAATTGTGATATTAAGAATTTAATTTTTCATACTCATTTTTATACTTCGTACTGAAAATGATTACAGGGAACAGACTCTATACGTATGTATATGTAAATGTATCTACTTAGGAAATTTTTTGTCTTTTTCTTGGTTACAGGGCTATATTTTAGGAAAACGAAATTTTTGTTTGATATGAGTCGCATGAAGCATGGTAACGTAAATTTATGCTGACGGACCATTCTTTTTATTTTTGTAAAGGGAAGGGGGAAGTTGATATTTCATGCAACAAGATGCTAGAAAATAAATCGAAATAGTTTAAATTTTTTTTTCAATACTTTTTTAAAAAAAGAAATTTCCAAACGCGAAATAGAACATTTACGTATCAAAATTCTTATCTTGAATGAGAGTATAGATATACCTAGGTCTGATTATATATAGGTAATAATTTAATAATCACTGATTTGGAAATCAATTGATATAAAAAAGAAAAATCGTTTACAAAATACAACATACAAAAATCGAAATATTCTAGATATCTAGAACCCTTAATTTAATAAATTAAATCAAGAAAGGGGGTTTGAAAACATTGAATCCATTCACTGGAAGGGAGGGATTTCAAATCACTTATAAAAATTATTGGAAGGAAATCAATGAATTACGTAGAAAATTCGTTTAATTCGAGGAGAAGCCTTTCGCTTGAATAATTGCAAGCAGATGTTTGATTTGTTTCTGTATAAAAACTCTTCGGTTCCTTTTCAATCTCGTGATGGACGCACGTAAGAAAACAATTTTCGTATACGCTTCGAAGGTCGTCGTTGAAATTACCAATTAATGAGAATGCGTAATTGAAAATCTTCGCCATTACAAGCGACGAGTATTTGTTAAGGTGACAAAGCTGCCTTGTATTTGACTTATGACTGTTTCTGCGTGCGATCGTTTGCAATCAGGTTGGCAGATGCAAAAATAAACAAGTTCGTTTTAATTACTCAAGCATTCGATATTTTACTATTCAACCTTCAATATTAAAAGAAGCCACGCGTAAACTTTTCTATTCACATTATTTGTTTGGTTTATACTACTCTCCGTCACTCGAAACTCCTGTATATTTTTTTTTTTTGAAGAGAGAAATTTTTCTATAAAATTCAAAATTTTTTGACTTTTCACTTCCTTTAAAAAAATCAATGTTAAAATGGTACATTCAAGTAATTTTAAATAGATTCTGATTTCATTGTGAAATGTATTTTGAAACCAGTTGAAAATAAAAAAGATTTTCATATTATGAAACATTTTTAATATTATAAATATAAATTACTTCTTTACTCAACCCACTTACTTTTCTTTTGAAAGTCAAATTAGTCACGCCAATTATTTTTCTTATAGTAGTGCAAAATATCGGAGTGGAGTAAATCAACCCCTTTAATCTTATTGTAACAAACCTGCATGGATCTTCTGAAGAATTACATTCAGAATTCTACATAAAAAAATCAAAATACACTATTCTGAAAATATGCATAATGCAACCGAGCAACACTGAGGTTTCTAGGAGGAACTAATGCAGTGATTCCCAACCTGTAGGTCGTGAAATGTTTTCTGGAGAGTTGCCACGGTTTTAGGGGTGGAAGTTAATATTACTAAGTTAGAATTATATTCTGAAATACCTATTTTCAATGTGTTTTCTTTACCTTATCTTTTATAGGGTGGATGGGTGTCGCGCGTTATTTGAATATTATAAAGGGGATCGCGATACAAAAGGTTGGGAGACACTGAGATGAGGATAGACAAGGCAAATGAGGTCATGAAAAATTGTCCTTCAGTACCAGCCACCCAACAATAATTTGTATAATAATTTATTTTGTTTCTATAGTTTAATTGAAAATATTAAATTGCAAATTTATTTTTTACCTCTTTCATTGTAAATGATGTGTGAGATTAATCCAAATCCTGATAGAATTAGAATATATACTTCAGGATGACCAAAAAAAATTGGAATCAACTTACAACGGACTTGTTTGCTTTTGAATCTATTTTAATCTGCGGGTCCGCAAGTTTTATACTTTACGATCATTATTACTCTCGTAGTGTATTTGTTGCTCTCGTTTCCACGCGTGCCAATAAATAATTAGTCTATGCAGCGTGCGTTCTGACGTTTTTAGACGCCACGCAATGGTCGAGTTGCGACTTTTTGGGCCACGTCTTCAAATATGCAACGTGCGGATATTAGTGGCCAATACATTCACTAACACTTCAGCTACTCTGCGTCTGTTACGAAGGTACACGGATATAGTCAGTCCAAATTCACGTGGCTGCTCAGACCCACTTTACTCCCTATTTGGAAGCCTGTATTGTGGGTAGAAGAAACACAGAGTGTCCGGTTATTCACTGGTCTCCTTAACCCTTGTACGGAAATTAGATCACTGAAAACCAAAGTCAACTCACAAATCCGCATTCCTCCCTCAATAATGCTTTATTTAGACTGAAACGCCTCCATATATTTAAAAAACTAATAACTAAAAATAATAAAAATAATTTTCTTAAATTTATTTTTTAATTTTTCAATTTCATTTTTCTTTATTGTAGAAATTTAATAAGTTCTTAAAACATTAAACAGTAATAATTGAATAAACTGAGTTTTATTTTTCTTGTAAATATTTTATATTGGGTCAATTTTACCCAAATTTACTTTTTTTGCTTAATCTTCAATGAATGTACAATAAATGACATTAATAAGAGTTTCTAATAAGTTAATAATTTATTAGAAAAAATTGTTAAATAAACCAGTGATTTTCAGGCGACCAAGGTGGCAGATCCGCGTAACAAATGTTGCTTTTAAACAGGAAACTGCACCAAATAGATTCAACCTCTACATGCTGCCTGCGACGCATGTAGCATATGCGAAGACGTGGCCTAAAAATTTAGAATGATATTAATTGCGGATGCGTGAAAGCACGTGGACCGTACCGATGTGATGTAAATCTGTTTTTGTATTATGTAAAGTGTGCTGAGTTCACACATGAAAGAAGTAACGCATCTTCACGACAAAGTGAAGATATAAAACAAGGAGCTCATGGAAAACCAATAAAATTGGAGGATTCTGTTGCGAGGAATGTAAATGTTTGAACAATTAAACTATAGTTTAATTAATTGTTTTTTCATTTGTGAGTTTCGAAAGCCGTCAGTTTTTAATTTTGGCACACTTTACACGACAAGAAGGCAGAAATTTCTGTGCCTCGAGAACATGTATCTTTCATATCGTGGAAAACGATCCGTCAAGATTTATGGCAATGATTGTCAGCGAGGTTTTCGAAATCGCGCGACACTTTTAGCCGTAATAATTTTTAACGGAGCGCTGAGTTAAACGTGTAAAGACTTAAGTAGAAACGTGACAGGAGTTGATACAGTGTCGTGATGGAAATGGAATATTGATTGAGTATCTGTACTTTTTCCAATGCATCGAGTTCTTTTTAGTTTCGGAATATTACTGCGAAACGTCCTCTGTTATTGAGTTATTTACTGACAACTATATTGTTTCTTCTCCCATGATCACGCATATTCTGCGTGCAAATATTTATCGAGGATGATTAATAAAAGTTTATTTATAGGCAATTCAGAGTTTACTTTAATTTTATTGTATTAGAAACGCATTCAGCTTCGCGCCGTATAAAAATTTGTGACAGATCAGATTGGTCAATTTGCATTTAAAAAATAAAATCGCTACTTTATCTTATTTTTATCTTTTCAAAAATTGTTCCACTTTTTCAAAACCCCAAGTGATTTCATCGCATTAGTGATAGTCAGTAGCTGTAAACAAAAGGATACAAAATGAAATGAGACTTAAATAATAAATACCATTCATAAAAATTTTCAAGAAAAGACTAAAAGTATAGATAAATATGCACAGTGTTTTGCCTTTTTTGTTATAGGTAAATTACTTGAATAAAATTTTTTGCAATCTCATCCTATAGAGGAGAAAATTTCCAATCCTTCTCAAATAAATAGGAAGTGTGATGAATGAAATGGAATTGCCAGCTTTGTACCCATTTTTGAAGATTCGATTCACTTAAACTTAATTAATTTTTCAAAATAGTCGGAACAATTTTCAAAATTTTCACTCTTATTGCTATAATCGAAACATGGTCAGATGACAGTTTAAAATCACTTCCCCAACTATGTGACAGCTCAGGTACGATCCCCACTTCTACGCCAGCCCTCCCGTTTGATAAAACAAACTGTATTTGTGGTGGGGATGCTCCTTTCTCAATAACCCTGAGCGGCCAATTGATTTTGATTCGACTGTAGGACTGAAGAATGGAATAACTTCTACAAAATTTTTATGAAATACTTGTGCTTCACAATATAGTACGTAAATACAAAATTATATTATTTTATATTTCCTGGCAAGTGAATTACTTAAAAAATTATTTCAACCCAAAATTTTGAATTTGGATCTTTAAAGGGACACTCAAAAATTGTTTTTTTTTTTTTAAAATTTGCACTTAATATCTTGATAGTCTTCTGTGTAATAAAATTGGCAAAACACTCTGCTTACAGCTGTCCAATCTTAACTTCATAATAAAAGTGACATCAACAAACTTGGAAACATGTTGCTTAAAATTTATCGTGACGGTGAATGCGTTGATATTAAATATTTATCGATCGAACGAAATGAAATATTATACGAATAAATATTTATTTCGATACGATGCAAGTTTATTCTAATAGAATGTACAATTATTTATTAAAAGGAGGACGAAAGTGAGGACGTATGTAGATGGTACAGGTTTCCGTGGCTGCAGTGAGCGCACTTGTGCAATGTCCTGCCAATGCAATTAATATTCTAGTATTATATATATACATACAATATATATATACATTTAGTGAATATTTAAGAGCGTATCGAAGAAAGTCGATTAAGAATCGCGTACGTTAACGCTAATATAAATAATGTTGCTGTAAGAGTTTTGTCGTTCGTCCACGATTGACTCAAAGGAAGGATCCATCTTCAAAAACGACAATGTGATAACGAAAATTTTCCTCGACTTGGTTTTTGTTGATTAAATTTATTATACATATATTTGGGTAAAGTCGACCCATTGGAAGTTTTAGTTAAGTCATGTTAAACACAAAAATTTTCTTCTGTTGCAAATGGATGCAAATTGATCGATTTGAAGGCAAATAATTTAGTTGCTACCTATTTATTGACAAGTGGTTCAGCCCCAAGCAACGTGGATGCCAAGTAAGTGTTTCGAACGACAAAAGTTTTACATCAGTTCGACGTAGGAACAGTAAATAATCATGCAAGAAATGGTCAAGCTTGAGAAGTTAGTGGTAGAACTATTTTTTTTTGGTCTTTTGCCGACTTATTCGAATACGAATAAATGTTACTTGCGATTGAAAATGGTGAGAACCAATGGAATGTTTTTTGTTCTCATATATTTGTCTAGTTACTGGCGTAAAGTTAATTGGAATTTACGTTACAGTGCAAACTTCGATTTTGTTATTTTTTTTTAACTCCAAGTGTTGCTTATGTCTTCCTTTTGTTTTGTTTTAACTGCTATTGTTGTTTTATATTGTAACACTAGTGAACAAGAAATATAAGTACCATTATGAATTTTGGTGGTATCAAATTAAAAAAAAAAGAAATATATTGAAATCTGCCATCTGGTCAACATGGTAAATATTGAAGTTGTAAAATCACTTTATTAAAAAAATTGACAAAGAACTACAGAGCAATCTTTACGCATTTTGTTATTTTTATCAAAACATTCTTCCGTACGTTTAAATATTAAAACAATGTAGTTTTCTTCTAGACAGTTACTATACCAGTGATTCCCAACCTGTGGGTCGCGCAGTGTTTTCTAGGGAGCCACGTTCTTGTGTTTTTTTTTTATATTACTAAGTTAGAATTATATTCTGAAATACCTATTTTTATTGTGTTTTCTTTCCTTTATTAAATTTACCTTACTTTATATTAAGGGGGGGGGGTCGCAGGTTATGTGAATATTATAAAAAATGATCGCGACTCAAAAAATGTTGGGAAACACTGTACTATACCATAAATCTATAATAAATATAGCTACAAAATAATTGGTATTTTTTACACCTTTTCTTCAAGTTTCTTTCGCATATTTGTCAATTCAGATGCACAGTTCAAAATTACATCTACAACAGTGTAAAATATTCGCAAACAATTGTCTTTCCTATTTTCTGTCGCATATATTACATTTATTCGTTCGATTAACGTCGCAGACACAGTTGTCGCGCGTCTCTTAAACAGAAACAGAGGACCTTATTTTGTCGTCGCTAAAAGATTGCGAAATTGTTCTGTTCAAAGTAAACTGCGCCCCATTTGTTTTTTAGACAATCTGGCTCAATTTTACCATGTAATGTTCTCGTAAGTCTTTGGATCTCTGTAAATCTATGCTTCGGTGCTTCGACGCAAAGACCTGATATCAGGTTCTCCGAATGTAAAGATAAAGCACAAGGGTGTGTATTCACCGCGCACGTGTTCGAAAGTTTCGTGGATGGAAAATTTTGTGATTACATTTCCACGATAGTACTTTTGCCTCGTTCACTCTAGGGATCTTTATTCGACTGATCGAATAAATAGAATTTGAGCATACGCTTTGTACGTCAATCTAGAAGTAGTAACGAACTGAAACTGAAACTAATAAATTTCGATGAAAATATTTCTCAACTTATTATTATATTCTCGTTTTCCTTCTTCTGCCTCCTAGATCTCTTTCCAGGCTTCTCTTTTACATTTTCTATGTAACTTGGACCACAAAACTAGATTTTAAAACAAATTCCTTTAGCATCTATTGTATAAAGGGTCTTATTCTCATCGGGCAAAATGCATTTTGTAGTCGGCATTTAAAGCTATCCCAGTCACTTTGTCTGAGAATAATGCTTGTTCTACAAGAGATGCTAGAGGAATTTATTTTAAAATCTAGTTTTGAGATCAACGTTACCCCAGTGGTCAAAGTTGTCCCATTTAACGGGACTCATTTTTCCTGTTTGATATTTGAGGAGCTCAGTGGAAAATAAGCACATGCCATATATGCATAAATTTTCGTTTTTTTTACCGTTAAAAAAAGTATAATTCCACCATCTCCTAATAAAATTATAAAACCGTGGCATACGTCTTTTTTCCACTGAACCCCTCATTTTTAACCATGCAAATAATCCACAATTTGACGTATTCACAGAATCCTGCTCCTCCGCCACCTTCTCCTCATTCTCATTCTCGTCCTCCTTATCCTCCACCTCCGTTTCGTACGCGTGTACTGAGAATTGCTTCTTCGGTAGACTATAATAACCAGTCGATATACAATATTCCAAGGCATGAGCCGTGTCATTAAAATGCGGTTTTCCAGACGACATATCATTCGGTTTCAATCGAGCTGTCAAAGCGTAATGCCATGGCTGTCAATCGGCGAGAATGTTGGCCGGGCTAGGAAAGTCGACGGAAGTCGTCTTGTTTTGCCATTAAGCGGGATGAAACCGAGCTGGACGACCAGATAAGACGAAACGGCGAGAGATGGACGCAGTTCACGAGCGTAAGCGCTTGTAGGCGTGTCTCTGGTGGCTTTGGAAAGTTTATTTAAAATTCAAATCTCATCCACGTGTCTCCCTGGCACCCGCCATTGTTGCTTTCTTGAACTATGGCACCGCAACCAGTTATAGTTGCTCATCACTTATTTATATTCTCTTTTGGGAACGATTTGAAAAATCTCGAATGTTGGGGTAGATTTAACGTTGTCATAATATAATGTTTCTTTCAGTGTAAAAATGTAATCGTGGATTTTTACCTTTTTGGTTTTTAATTCGGCAAAAGGGAAATAGAAATCTTCGAATTGTAAATTTTTAGTAAGTGTGTTAATTGAAGAGCCGGGTGCAATAAGGGGATTAGCACTCTAAGATGCGAAAAGTATTGTTGAAACGCTGAGAAAGATTGGAGTATTAAATGTTGTTAAACTGGATTTGAAAAAATATAGCGTTGTGAAGCTCGTTACGACACACATTTTTTCTATTTACAGTTTTTTTCATCTAATCATTAGTATTCGAGATAAAATTTACAAAGAAAAAAAATTGCTTCGACCAAAGTCAATACCTTTTTAAACACATATTGCGATAATTATCGATAATTGAAGAGTCCTTGTAGAAAACACCGGGAGTGCCAAAATTAGAAGAAAAAAATTATCGGGAAATATTCCACGTGCCAATGGTGACGCTATATTTAATTTTTGGCACTTACAGTGTTTTCTACAAGGACTTTTCAATTATTCATAAATTTAAATGTTAAGGTATCGCATTTAATGAATATGAAATAATGACATATATTTCAATAATCATTTACTTTTGATCAGTCATCAACGAAATCGTTCTTTCCGCATCTGTGCAAACGTCACTCTTCCCACTTCCCCAAATACTAATTTTCAGAACAGAATAACAAGGGGACAAAACAAAGTATACATCGCTCTTTTCGTCTATAAATTTCACTGTTCCCACTCTCTCAAATCCTAACTCCCAACACAAAAGAAAAGGAAATAAAATACAAAAAAACATTATACGATCAGCTACGGGCATCACCTGATCCCTCTCGATATATCACCTCTCAGCTCCCGGTCATGGCGAAACACGCGTTCCGTAACTCGTAGCATATCGGTATCAAGAGAAAAAAGAAGAACGAACGACGTCGGGCGTCTCCGTGTGGATTGGAGGCGCCGGCGTCTCTCCTTCCCCCTCTTGCCCGGTGAACATTGGAAAAACGAACGTGGCGCCCCGAGCATCCAGAAAAATACACCGCTCACTTGTGTGCACTCGAACGGCCTGTGCACGGATGACGTATGGAGTGCATAGGGTAATCTTTTTTCCAAAGCGTTTTAACGCGCGTCGGGGCCTCCACTTTTTCCCCTGGCCGTAATCTATAGGCGCACTTAATACAGCTGCTCGGTCGAGTAACCTCCCCCGCGTCCATTTTCTCTTTCTCCTCGCGCGTCCTCTCGCCTCCTTCGACGCCTCTGTCTCTGGCGCGGGGCGCCCGCCCGGTTTCCACTTAGCGGCATCGTATAATATATCACGCGCGGTTGCTTTTACCCTGTGAATTGTGGTGGCGCGTTTCGCGTGCAGCTATAGTCGCGGCCACGTGCACCACGAGCACCGTGTAGCCGCTTTGTTGCTGGCCGGTGATGTCCCCGCGAAGGAGAGAGATTGTGGATGCACTGTGTCCCGATGAATCGTCCCGAAAACATGTAGCAGTACAGTGGTGCCCGGTTAAAATTGAATGAAATCTGTTCGGTTAAATTTGAACGAACCATCCACGCCACCGTTTTCTGTGTGACTATATTCACCCTCATCCTTCGTCAACTCGGGCTCAGCGACTTATAACACATTCACGAGGAAAGCGGAGAGGTATATAAAAATTTAACTTCCCGTAATTTTCATCCTATCTTTGTCAAGTATGTGCGAATCGATTGGTAAGGTTCTCCCGATGAAAATGAGTCCAAACACGACACAAATTGGAGTACTTTTAGGATTATTGGTAGTTAATGCGAATGTACTCTACCAAGGTACACAATTCTAAAAATAGTCTGATTTATGTCGTGTTTGGATTCATTTTCATCGGGAGAACCTCGCCAATCTTTTCGTACACTTTTCATAAAGATGGGGTGAAGATTAAGGAAAATATCTCTATCTCGCTTACTCTCGATACATCTGTTTACTTTCCTTGTCATTTGGTTATGAGGCCATTTTTTGGAATCCAAACCCTACGCTGTTCACGAGAATTTGAATGCGCGACTAATTCAAATGGAACTGGGCACTACTGTATACTCTGAGGAAAACGTGCCTCTTCCTACTTGTTAGTCTTATAGGAATACAGAGCGGGAAAGGTGTCTATCGATTGTAGCATGTGTTTAGAAGACGTCCAGGTAGAGGAACCTTCGCCACGTATATGTGTACTCCAATGCGGACATGGTCATACGCAATGGCTCATCGGGATGCCCTACAGTCGACGGTAGACAAACAGTGAAGTCGTAATTGAGTCGAAGTCGTGGATAGAAGCGAGTTTTAACAGTCTGACTGAGGCGCAGGGTTTGGAGAAATGCACCTTCAAATTGGTCAGGCGTTTCCGAGTGATCACTTCTGCCGAGACTGATTTGTCCCGTTCATTAATCCTTACATTAATACAAATTTAAACCATCAAACTCGTTTGTTTTCAAAGTAAATTTTCAGGGACTATCAGATTTTATAAATTGAATAAATGTGTTACTTTAACTTCATTCGTTATTCGAATAAATAATCTAGAATAAATAATCTCGGTTATCTGTATTCGACACATGACGAATAATTTTTTTAACTTTTATTCGTTATCCCATCTCTGCCCTTGAGCGAGACGTATTTTTCATAAGACCCACCTTGGTATTACGCTTCATAAAAATCAGTTTAAAAAAGGGGTCTAATACTTTAAGAGCTCATAGTACTCACCGAGAGAAATAAAAAATGCTGAATCAACATATGTCCTAAAATCAATCCTGTCGATGTAAGACATAGAAGTTTGTTTTTACATTTATAGGAGATGTTCGAAATGTCTTCCTCCCATTTAAATATACGACTGACATGTGCGGATCATAAATCAACGTACATCTTCAAGTGTTCACTCTCTACCTCCCATTGTGCGACATACATTTTCTATTCGTTGTCGTAAACCCAGTGATTTATTTGTTCTTGATGAGTACTAAAGTCTTTAAGTATCCCCACAAAAAGAAATCCAGAAGATTTCAGTCAGGTGATCGAGGAGACCATTCCGTTGTCACACAACCTTGAACTATTGCTACTTCGAAACCGATTCCTCTGTTTACATTCAATGTCTTATGAAGAGACTCACTTATGGTATGGAACCGTCGTAAATACGAAAGTAGATTTCACATCGTAAGGATTGATTTTATGACCCAGGGTAATTATGGAAGAGATGCCGCACTTTGCGCAAAATTGACACCGTGTCTAAATTTTGAGATGAAAAAATTTATCAAATATAGATATTATTTGTGGAACATCCTGTGCTAATACTTGCATTGAAAACAAAACACAATTTTAATATTTGTCACCCTTAAAAAATTCAAACTAAAAATATCCGTTTTGGGGAGAGACGCCGGTATTGCTATCGGAGCTATGTATGTGTGCAAAGTTTCAAGCCGATCGGATATGTTGAAGTCGGTTAAAATAAGCTTACAAGATTTCACCCTGACAAACTAACGAACACACAACTGAAACTAAAGAAAAGCTTGTAAAAAATTGAACCTAAAGAACTTGATTTATAATTCAAACCATAGTATTCGAATACTCAAATATTCGAGTAGTAGGTATCCGAATACTCAAATATTCGAATACTAGTGTATTCGAATATTTAAGTGTTCGAATACCTACTATTATTTCTAATACCGAATACTCAAATTTTCGAATAGTATTCGAATACTCAAATTTTCGAATAGTATTCGAATACTCAAATTTTCGAATAGTATTCGAATACTCAAATATTCGAATAGTAGGTATTCGAATACTCAAATATTCGAATAGTAGGTATTCGAACACTCAAATATTCGAATAGTAGGTATTCGAACACTCAAATATTCGAATACTTAAATATTCGAATAGTATTCGAATACTCAGATATTCGAATAGTAGGTATTCGAATACTCAGATATTCGAATAGTAGGTATTCGAACACTCAAATATTCGAATAATAATAACATTCGAATATTCAAAGTTTATTCGTAGCATTCGAATAGTTGTAAAATATTCGAATATTAAATTATTCGAATAGGCCGAACCCTAGTCCTGCAACGAATGTCCAAGACCACATTCGTTGGCTGGCACCCCCAAGAATATTATTTGACCCATCGCTTGAGTGTGTCTCACATTAGTCACTATATCCCCACAGGCTACAACTCTCAATAGGTACATCGGCCTAGTCGCATTCCACGGGCAGAAAAATTGAGAGTGAAGAAGGAGCGGCCGACAGCTCGCAGCGGTTCGTATCCCGAAGATAGAATCCCCGAGAATGGGGGCAATTTGGTTACCTGGCTGGCTGGCTGGACTGTTCCAGGTCGGGTGTCGATCGATGTTCATCCACGTAAAAGGGTGGGCGGCTGTACGAGGGAGCGGATGGTTAAAGGATAGTGGCGGCGGTCGGGGTTGTAATAAGCGTAATGGATATAGCGGGCCTGCACGCATGCCCCCCTCCGCCCTCGCTCGCGACGAGCAGAGCGACGTGTTCACGCAGCAAAGGGTTGCTTCGTATAATCGTGAGAACGCCTACCACACCAACCCCCGCCCTCCCGTCCCGTGCCCCAGGTTTATTTCTTTCGCTGTCCAGCGACGGCGATATTTTCATTATGCCTCCTGTTTTATTTCGATCCGACGATACGCGGGGAAAAAACCCGGGCCCCGGATGAATATTCAGCCCGTGCAACGGATTTATCGTTTCACGTGGCTTTAGAAAAAAAAATGGGGGACGATGCCTGAGCATGGCTCGGGATGAATGGAGATTACGCAGAGTATGTCCGAAGTGCAAGGGAATCGTGCATGGAAAGTTTGCGTGCGCGGGGAATGTTAATTGGTAACTGATAATGGGTCCGAAATGCGATGTAAATTCGTAAATTAGCTGCTTTGGAAGTACTGGCTTTTCTTTGGATTTGTAAGGGATGCGAACATTCGGGAGAGGGACGTGCTTTTGGAGATGAACTCCACACGATAATATATAATATATCCTAACACGAACCTCCCTCAAAATCGTCGTTTTCACTCCCACTACCACGATCTTCTTAAATAAATTACTAACTGAATGAGAAAGAACCCGAGAAGAACTAAAATAACGTCTTTCATCGTCCTCGGATGAATGAACAAGCATTTTCTATTTAGTTTCCCTCCACAAGTAGTTCCAAGTTTGTCCACGAATTGACTGGCTACTGAGACTATTACACCACTGACTGCTACTTCGACATTGCAATATTTGTTTACAATAATTATAATATTGTAAATATCTAAACAATATCCCTATTATTAAAACACGTCTTACAACATTTAAGGCATCATTGAGCTATGAAACATTCTTATTTCTGACAATACACATTTATGTCAACGCAAGTGGCAGGAAAACGAGAGGCAATCGCGTGGTCGCCAACGTGTTAATCTAATCCACGAAACGTGAAAACAGTTTTAAGCCTTTCCGAATCTTAAAACTTCCGTATGCTTGACCCAAGCAGACGTGTACCCCTTGGTTTCCCCGACGGACTGACAAGAAGTGGAAGTCCTCGGCTTGGTCATCCTTTAACTCTACACGCTACAGGTCCGCGGCGGTTTCCGGTGAAAAGTTCGAGTTGGCTAACTCGATGTACCGGTTCGCTGGGTCACCGGAAGCTTTTATTGTTTTACAAGTTTACCGCGACGGGGCCGAGTGACCCTGCCAGTGATTCGATTGCCTGGAAGACGGTGCTTTCCTTAAAGATGTCTCCCTCGGTTGTCCCCAGTTATCAGGAATGACCGCTTCGCCATTCGTTCAAGCGGTCGAGAGACGAGAAGACTCAACAACGTGGCTTCGAAATCGATGCACTTGAAATAACGTATATAAAAGCCTTGGGCCACCCACCCAATTGATTACAAGTTAAAATTTTCAAATATTCTAAGTATTCGATTATTCGGATACCAGAGAATTCGGGATTCGAATAATTAGGAACATTCGAATACTAGAGAATTCGAGATTCGAGTGATTAGGAATATTCAAATACCAGAGAATTCGAGATTCGAATGATTAGCAATACCTATTCGAGTACCAGAGAATTCGAATTCGAGATTCGAATAATTAGGAATATTCGATTTACTGAGAATTCGAATAATTAGGAGTATTCGAATATTCTGAGCGATCGAATTTCGCATTGTACCGAATAGGAATCTGAACATGAAATATTTGTTCACACGTTATCGTGAATTTCATTTCATATTGGCCTTTACAATTATTTGTCCTCCAAAGGATAAATTGGAAATATTATTATTCGAAACATTAATCTTTATTCGAATAATTCATCATTATTTAGACAAAATAATTAGAATAATAATAATAATACTAATAACTGATGGTTGTTTTCAATTCAAAATGTATAAATTTATCGTTTGAAAAGCAAATAATAATAAAGACTAATATGAAAAGAATTTCACTATAAAGTGTGGAGAAATATTTCATGTTCAGATTCGCGTTCGGTACAGTCCGAAATTCGATTGTTCCGAATATTCGAATACTCCTAATTATTCGAATATTGTTCGAATATTCAACTTCAAATACTCAATTCGACCAAATCCCAAGACCATAATTAAAAATAATTTTCTACCCTCTGAAGTATCCCTAACAAAAACTTACAATGCCCATTTCACCTCAACATTACAGAACTACGCACACGTAAATAAACAGACACTGCCATCGCCTGGACAAGCTTCAAGATGATCGTTAAAAAGAGTCCTACGATCTGAAAGTTTCCAGATGTCCGTACCTGCGCCATCGAATCTCCTTTCAGCACCCCATAGTCCCTCAGCGGGCAGCATCAGCGTTCGCAGCACGTCGTGGAACAAGCACGCGGGATCGATTTGCGGGCGCTCTCCGTTTGTCCCGCAACGGAAATAAAGGAGGGGGCGTGTTTGGTGTTTCCGTTTCTATGGACGCTTGACCTATTGTCTCAGGGGTTTAATTTTTGGCCCCATGGAACGACCTCCTCCTCTTAACTTGCGCGTCTCCCTCTGTTTCGGTTCCTCCCACGTCATCGGCCGCTGACTTCCCATCGCATTCACCGACCGTACGCGACAATGCGTCGTCCTCGTTGCGGGACGAGGCCGATGCACAATGCGACAGCAATCAGGAGTCGCGCCCCTGTCAGCAGGACCTCTCTGTCTCCTTCCCGCAGTCGGGCACTACCTCCACCTCCTTTGGTGCCTCTCTTCCTAGCTGCCCACCTTTTTTTTTTCTTCCCTTCTTTTTCCTTTGCGTTTCTTTTTTCTCTGCCTCCCCACCCCCCTGCTCTTTCATTCAGGGCCCATGGAACACGTTGCTCAATGGAACAGACAGGGGGCAGATAAGAACGATTTTCTTTCTCCCTCTGTCTCTCTCGTTCACCAAGCTCGCAGCGGGAGCCAGTGATTTCACGAGTCAATGTCGGGATAAGAGATTGCCGGTGGAGGGCCGTCGATAGATGGATGATGAGAAATATTTTGAAATCGAGGAGATACCGGGCATCTCGCGCTCGATTCGGCCAACATGGAAACTCGCCTGCTAGGGATTGAAGTGCTTTCTTGTTGGCCCGGGGACCGCGTCGCTACCGATCCGTCCTGCTGGCTCTGTTCAGCGCTGCCAACGGGCATCCCCGTTTGGCGCGCCGTTTTTTGGATGACTTTTGAGATGCGAAATAAGAAAGATTGGGAGACTTAACCCAGATCTAGCTCGGGCTACAGACTTTGAAAATATTTTAACGTGGTTACTTAAGTTTCTAATAGAGTGGGCGTCAGCAGTTAGAAGATTTTACTGAATTAAAGTAATTACAGTGGGATTTTAATTAAAAATTAACTGGTAAATCAATTATAAATTACTTTCTGACATCAATTACAGGTGTAATTGCCAAATGTAATTGCGGGTTTTTTAAGTAATTATGATTAAATATTAAATAATGCGATTACAATTGCAATTGAGATCAATAACAATTGCTGATTATTTACAGGAGGCAATTCGTAATTGAATTAATAATTACATTTCAATCCCAACTAATAATTGGTAGTTGAATTAAATTGAGCTCAACTCTGGTTTCAAGGAAACGCAGAAAAATTTGAACATCTGATGTGTACGTGATGTTATTGTTACTGTGCATATGCAAACAGATGTTTTTTATGATTTGCATGATTGGATTTATTGTATTCAACTAGAATAGAAAAATTCGAGAAAATATAAATTTAAATAAATATAGGTACTACAAAATTAAATATGAAAAATATGATTTGATAAGCTGGCAACTTTGTAAAGAAAGGGTCAATTATTTATCATAATTCTTTCGTTCTCAAGGGGACATGACAGAAAAGCTGTTGCGGATGCCTTATCGAGTTAATTCTGATAAGGCCAATTGATGCGCGCCTACTTTGTGTGCATGTAAAATTTGATGTCTATCAGTTAACACAGACCTCAGATATTATGCAAGCTGGTTTAAAAAACACAGGTATAACCAAGTGTGTTTGGAGCTTTGCGTGCAGTTTTATGCACTCTCATTACTGCGAATAGAAAAGTCAATAGAGAGGAAATTGCAGTGGTATGATATAGGTACATCAGTTATAAAGCCTACCTTTTATACATGTTATTTTTGTTATAGATTGGAACTAGTGTAGGCTGTGAGACCACAAAAATATAACAAAAAAACTTAATAGATATATCGAAGCCAACACTTTTTTTATTTTAAGCTTACAAAAGTCGTGCCACCGTAAAAAGATCTCATTTTGAAGTTACAACAGTCGTACCAACTTAAGAAAGGAACGTCTACACTAACACTACTGCAAGAAGTTAGGTTAAATATAGTAAGAGTTACATTAATTGGTGAACTATCAATATTTTCGAATTGTTTTTCATTAAGAAATTATTATACTGAAAATCTTGTTGCTTTTAATGCTGACAAGTAGAATTTTCACACCGAAGAATAGTGAATTAATTGATTACTAAGTAGGTAAGAAGAAAACAGAGTTTTCAAAACAGTGCGAAAAATTTATTAATTCGCTTATGCACTCATGTAGACCGATGGTAAGACAATTTTATCAGGTTCGTGCGTGCTGCTTTACAGTTACCAAGGCTATAACGTAGAACGTTGAAATATTACGATATAATCTTCATGAAGTGTTGACCTAATTCCAACAGAGGACTTATGTTGTTATTTGACAGATAATTTAGGAGCTGAAACGATTAAAACCGCGAATGGATTGTCAATAAATAAAATAATAAATTCAAGTGTTTGAATATCATTAAAAATACACAGGCCTGCCCTAAACTATTACACATATAATTACATAATCTTACAAAACAAAGAAAGAAGAGAAACATAAAATATAATCTGATAATTACAACGTACTAAATCTTCAGACTCATGTTTTTTCTTTTCATTCACGCTGTTATCTAACCTCCCCAAATTCGAATAATTTGGAGAACACTTCGCCCAAGTAGAATCCTTAGCTATTGTATTTTCCCGAAGGGTTAGTTGTTAGTTCCTTTCAGACACAACACAACGCCCCCTGCTCCAACGCTGTTAGATGTGAATCTCGCCAAAACACAGGGCCACGTCGGCGCTCAAACACCTTCAACGAAAATAGAGAACGTCCTCTTCGGTGGCGGACAAAAATACAAGGAGAAGCGTTCCAGGAGCTAAACGAAGATTTTACGGAACCACTGCGCCGGGGTCGGGGGTGGTGTGTTTGCCCGCCCCGATGGATGGGTGCTTTGCTTACGCAGGGAACGACGCACTGCGTAAACAACGATTGGGTTTCCTCTTCGACCTCGTCCTTCTCTGCCAGGCCGTCCTTCTACACGATAGATCCTGTATCCGGCTCGCCGAGGAAGGGTGTCCTTCGCAGTTAGCAAAACCGATCCAATTTCAAGGGGGAGGAGAAAAGGTGGAATCGACGAGCCACCCTTTTCCTCGAGCTTTCACGCTCGCTTATTTCCCACTGAAAATCGGCAGATCGTTATTCCCGTGACTCTTTATACACATAGTTTTAGAAAAAAGATGCTCAAACCGGAGAAATAGAGAAATACGTATCTGTTCCGTTGAGGAGCTTCAGAGCCTTCTGCTAGGTTAGTGTTTGCTTCGATAATTATTATTATTATTAATCGTCTTTATTACTCTAATGGAAAAAGAAAAGAACAAATTTGTGTATAATTGAAAATATTTAAAAAATACACTGAAATGATGGCCCAGTTGCAGGATGGATGAGGTACGTAGAAAGCGATTTACTTAACTTGTCAACTTAAAATTACAGCTCATGTAGTACCATCATTTCCCAAAAATAAAGAAGTAATATGACGAAAGCAAAATAATTTGTGACGACACTATTTACCTATACTTATCAAACGAGTATATCCAGGTTGAGGTCCAGGGTTAGATTTAAAATTTAAGGGGTCCTTCTGGTTAGACGGGTTGATACAAACTATTTTTTTTTTTTCAATATTTTTCGAAAGTACATATCCTCAAGAATGTAAGGTAAAGGCAGGTAATTTTTTTTTTTTTTTTTAAATAAAACTGACATGAGGGGACGAAGGAACTAATGCATAATCATATTTACATAGTCAAATGTAAAAAAATCCAAATATTTTGCGATTATAGTAAAAAAAAATGAATAGAGTGAAAATCGGCCGTTCAAAAAAATGGTACTTAATATGGAACACCTAGAAAATTTTTAAAGAACTTTACTAAATAAGTAAATAATAATAAGCAAAATAAGAAGTACTTTAATAAATTAAGATTCTTGAAGTACCTCTGATGCAAAAATATTTCACAGCGAAATAAATCATTTATAGGCACTTGTTCCTCGTGCGAGTGGCAGATATTGAGACGAGGGAGGTCGCAGAACTTTTAATCAGCGATGAACGATCCACGCGTCCAGTGTTTCCATCACGAAGTCGTGGAGGAAACTAAAAAACAGGAGGGCGTTCGCGACCCTTCGTTTCGTACTCACCCTGTCCAGGAAGTATTTCTTCCGAGTCAGTGGACCACGACGACACCGAACAGGTCACATCTGAATTTTTTTACTCTCCTCCTCGCGTTCTACTGAACAATTTACGACGCACAGCCACGAATATCTGCTCGATAAGGGCTATCCAGCGGGTCCGGTTGGCCCCCTCGTTACGAATTAAAATAATTTCGTGGCTGGATGCACTTTCTAGGATCTATGAATTATTTCTCAGTTATTGATCACAGTTTCTTATAATGACTTATACTGTTGTTAAATTTGCAAAAGATATGATCAAAGTGGTATTACTACGCGCAGTAATACCTACTTATTTCATTATTAAGAATCAATTTAGAAGTTATTAAAAATAAAACATTTAGAGGCTATTAATTTAATGTGGTAAAATTGATGGGGCAGGAATATTTAAATTGAAGTTTTGTTATCAAGTAACTGTTTATTGATTGTTTCGTAAAAATATATTCCAAATAACATGGCGATGATATTTTTAGCAATGGCTAAGAAACTTGAAATAGGTACTTTTTTATATTCTTGAAAACTATGCACATCTCACAAGGAGTGTTTCCCAGGTGTTCGCCTCCGATTGCTTTGATTCTTGGATATGTTTTAGAGGGCCGAAAAACAAAATATACGTGTCTTTTTATAGCGGCCCGTTTTCACATTTAGGGGGTGAAACCACCCCTCAAAGTTATAAGATTTTCAGGTGTTCGTCTCCAATTGCTTTGGTTTTCGGATATGTTTTAGAGGACCGAAAAATAACAAATAGGTGTGTTTTTATTTTGGCCTGTTTGTATGTTTAGGGGGTGAAACCACCTTTATGCAAAGATTATATCATGAATATAGCAAACATCTTGTTTCGCTCAAATCAACCAACGAAGTTTTTAGCTAAGAAGGGTCTAAAAATAGTGCCAAAAATATACATAAAAAATTTCTACACATCCCGAAAACATAAACGAGCACAATAAAAACTAATAATAAGCAAACGCTGGTACAGCATGCCACCGAGAATAAATCAGTGAGCATTAGAAATAAATCATTGTTGTCGGGCAATCAGGTGTACCAAGGAGGTAGCCATGCAACAAAGGAACGTCTCGAGCGCGAAAGCCTTGGCGCTTGGAGAACCCCCCACCCCCGCTCTCCCGTGCAGGAAGTATTTCTTCCGAGCCGGTGATCCGGGACGGAAATGAAAATTTCACATCTGAATTTTTTTTCACCAGACGTCCCATTCGAAGGGGGTAGGTCGAAGGACAATGGGGGGTGAAGTCAGCCTGTGTCACCCTTGCGTTAATTTCTAACGGAGTGTTCGCTCACCTCCCTTTCACCCTCGCAGCAGCACGAAATCACCCCGCGCTCTTGGCGACCTCCTCCTTCGTCGCTCCATCTCCATTATAGAGACTTCTTCGGCTACATATCCGGTGCCCCGATTTAAACGACGAGGAGGTTCACTTCCTCCACTCGAGCAATCGCTTAATCGATAACTGGGGGTCTATTTTCGAGGCCTCGATGACAGCTTCTGTCCTTCGTGCACTGCGACGCGATCATTTTCTGTTATTCGATTTTTCTGCTGGATTTTGGGAACTATATGTTGCAAGGAGTAAGGTAGAAAAATAATTTTTTGCGTAGGCATATTTTAATATGATTCAGTTTGGGGAAGGTATGAGCGGTTATGAGGCAGTGAGAGCAACAACGGACTAACCCACATTTTTTTCGAAATTGGGTTTAGTAATAATAATGTATTCCAATAGACTCTACTAATCATATAAAATACGAAAAAAAAAATTTCAATGTTAGTTAGTCTATTGTTGCTCTCACTGCCTCATATAGTTGATTTGATTTTTTTATTATTAGGTTTTTAGATTAGTAATGCGGATTTTTTAATATAGAATGTTTAGACACTGAACAACTAATATTTTGTTAATGATTAATGACATTTGACGTTTTCTTAGTGTTTCAAGATTCTATTTTATTTTTCAACCAGTTTGGTAAAACATGACTTCGTTTTCAAAAATGTCTGTGTTTCCATAGATCCCACTTGTGAATGATAAATGAGTAATTAAGACATGACTTCGTTTTAAAAAAATATCTATACTTCCATACATCACACTTGGGAATGAAAAATGAATAATTAAGACATGTCTTCGTTTTCAAAAATTTCTATATATTTCCATAGATTCCACTTGTGAATGAAAAATGAGTAATTAAGAACCATCGTGTAGGTATACCAGGCAATAGTAATGTCATCAGTGCACATGACCAAACAGAAAATGGAGAAGTGTATGAAATCATCGAGCTCCTTCTTTCCACACCACCAATCGCACGAGGATATTGATAAACAAATTTAGGGACGAGCAAACTAAAAAAGTAACAAAATTTTTGTTCCAAAATTAGGTATATACCGCAAACTGGGGGAACATAGGCAGTTAATTAACGTGTATTAAAGAAGGAAAATGACAAAATTTGTTTGCCTTAAATTTTCCTACTTATAGTACAATCACAAGGGATTCATTGTTATAATAGGATACTTAAATCAAATGCAAAACTGTTAATTTTTATAGTATATAACAAAATATTAATTACAGAAACCTGTAAATATTTCCCCAGTTTACGGTAGGTAATTTTTATTATCCAATTGTGTTTAAATTTCGGAATTTGAACAAACGCGTGGCAAAATAGGTGCCTAGAGTTTGCCAAATAGTATGATACGGTAGAGTTTTAATTATCGTAAACATTATACAAATATATGAAATATAGTACCTCTAAACAGCAAAACCCTCTCAAAAATCAAAGTGCAAATAAAATTCCACAGAGGCTTGGAGCCTTTTTCGCCACGCACAGAATCACACCGGCCATTATCGCTGCTAATCACAAATAATGGGAGAGGAATGGGTTGAAGCTACTCCGAATCGCTTGATTGGCGTTCTCATTGGGCAAGTCCCACGTGGAATTCATCCTCTCATGGTGGCGTCTCCAGCAGAACGTCTGTCATCCCGCTCACGTTGATACCCCTAAATAGCAACCCCCATAGAGACAATCAATCAGCTGGTCACTGGACCTTGACTGTGTCCACATTGCGCTTTCTGCACTCAGGCCCGTCTCTCTTTCTCTTGACCGTAATAATGGGCGTGAAGGCCCCTTTTCTCTCCTTCCATTTCTCTCTGTCTTTTTCCACCGGGCTCGCACGTAACATGCCAGATCGACGAGTAGATGTCACGGGCACCATAAGGGGCGCGAGCCTATGAAATAAAATAACACGTAGCCATGAATGGATCGGCGCATCTGCGATTTTCGACGGTTCATCGTTGGTCATCGATCCGTTCCTCTTCCTCCCTATCCTGCCTGCCGCGAGAAGTGGGTGCAGGTAGGGAAATTTGGAGATTCGTTACGGGGTGTGGTGCTGGTTTTGATCGGGGGATCGTCAGTTCCGAAAATTATGTTGTCTCGGTTGGAGCACCTAACAGATTCTGTACTTGGGATGAAATTTTGCGAGTTTAAAAAATTAAATTTTCCGGTTTAAGGGGTGTTCCTAGTTTGACGCTCCCAAAATGAGACAAATTTGGGGGAATTTTTTTGAAGAAAAGTATTTAGTATTATAATTCAAAACTTGGTACGTTTATTACTTGACAATCGAAGAAAGTGATCAATTTGTTTAATACAATATATAATAATAATTTTATTCATTGTTACAGTGGTAGTAGTGAGAGAGGTTTGAAAAAAAACGTATGTTGCTGGCGAAGATGATTCTGCCAAATAGAAACTTGCTATATGAGTGTGGTTATCGTAACTATGATGTAGATGGAAGTCATCATTTCCAACATTCGAGTTTTGTAACACAGAAGACTGATAAATTATTTTTCGAAAAATGAGAGCTTTCATTTGAAATACCACTATTTTTGTTTTTCAATATTTCGTATTCATTTTAGTTCTTACGATAACTACAAACATGTAGATTAAGAAAAATGTTGCCTTTTTAAACGATTTTTTGTTTCAGATGACTACGACAGCCAGAATCATGTTCGCCAGCAACAAACTTTTTTTCAAATCCGTCTTACTACTACCTCTGTAACTTTGAACAGAATTATTATTACTACTTAAATAAAATTTAGCTCATTCTTCGAATGTCAATTAACAAGCGTACAATGTTCGGAATTCTAATATACAATACTTTACTTTTAAAAAATTTCCCAATATTCACCTTATTTTCAGAGCGTCAAACTAGGGAGACCCTTTAATCATTTCTAGCCTTCTTTATTTTTCATAGAAGAAGAAATAGAAATTACTTAATGAGCAATTAATGATTCAAAAGAATTCCCTATGCCAGAATAGAATATTCTGTATAAGGTAGTTTTACAAGAATTTTACACAGCCACAGAAGTAATCATCATTGCGCGTGTATAATTTAGTGGAAGGGATAATACGTTTGATGGGACCGCGGGAACCATAATGAGTTTTATAAGTATAGTAGTGAAAAATAAGGTTTTAAATGGTATAAGTGGGACATGAAAATTAATGACCTGTAATAAAGGTGGACAGCTCGTCTATCCATTGTCAAGTTTAAATACAAACTCCAAATTAACAACTTTCCTGCTTCATCAAGTGTTGCAATATTAAGTATCGCATGGTACTCCTAATTTAAGTAGAACATATTAATATGCATTTCAAACGTTACAAATCGAAGAAATTCTCAAAAACTAATTTATATTCAGAGTATATAGAAAATCAAACGATTGATCTATATTATAAACGACGTCCATCTAACACAATATGCATCTCCATAAACAAAAATCTAGCTGCCTAATACACATTATACAGTACACTACAAAATATTGGGAAACCAAGAATTTCGATACGCCAACTAGTGACAGAAAATTATACTACTCTGAGTAGGCCGAAATCCGTCGAAATCCATACGATTATCAGTGTTTATATAGACATTTTGTGAAAAACGAGTGTTTTTAAATTGTTTTGAACACTAAATTTTTACTTTTTCGATTAATAAATACTTATTCGGAATGTTTGGTGGGATCCGGGCCTACTTGCAATAGTTTGCCAACTTACCACCGCAGCGCTGAAATCTTAGCCACGCCTCCATTTGGTTTCCCAATAGCAGTCTATCCCCAATAGATTTTCCACATTTAAAATAAATCTGTAAAACAAAATATGATACAATAAGTAAATACTCCTACTCTCATCAAAATTCATTCCCGCAACACTACTGCCAACACGTTATTTATCCACGTTCACAATCACCCATACAGGTTGTTAAAAAAACAGTCCAACGCCGCGAACACGTAAAGAGAGGTAATCGGTAAAGTAGTAAGCGTCAACATTCAAACAAATCAAATACAAATACAAATCTACACTAAATAAATCATAGTATAGATTTGTATTCGTATTTGATTTGTTTGAATGTTGACATTTACAGCTTACCGCAATATCCCGAACTCGGAAATTCAAAAAACTCTGATACTTTGTGAATATGTAGTGGATTTCTTTCTGATTTCAACGCAATTTTTATTTGCTGCCCAAATTCACACGAAAGTGAATCTCAATCAATCGATTCTAAAATCAGTACTGTCGATGTCAACCGAAAAGTGTGTTTTCACATTTACAAAAATTGACATTCAACGTGTTACGAAGAGACTAAGTAGATGTTACCTCGAATGGGTGATTTTAGGACCTGCATATATTGATTAAGGAATTTTTAATCATCTCGTTGGAAACTATAACCCCCTAAAGTTTCAGACCCTTCTTCTAAACACCCTGTTCCAGGTGTTTTTTTTTTTGGATCACCTAGTACAAGACGAATTACCTACAACGCGAACCAACGATTCCGCGCAGAAATGTTGCCACCGCTAACGACTCATCATCCCCCCGGAGCAGCCGAGCGCTGCGCGAAGAAGCGGCTCCTTGCAAACCCGCTGAACCCGTCCCTCCCACGGGGGATCGTTAGATTGCACGCGTTACACAGAGTTGACATACAAACAGACGGGCAGTGTTGTAATTAACCGCAATCATCGGTGGCAAACACAACGCTCGCATCCCCGTGGGACATTATTGACCGAGCCAGCGGTGGCTCCCGTGCCGGTAAGGAGTGCACGCTATTCCTGATCAATATTTATGACCGAAATCCAAGGGTGGATCCCTGGCCGTTCACGGGTGCACTGCGATACGAGAACCGCGGTCAATATTTATGATAGCAGCCGAGACGAGTGGCGGAGAAGACTCGACTCGCGGCAACCGTTCAACAGATTTGTTTGGCTTCTGCTCGTGCGGATCTCCTTTTCGCGGATTGATACGGTTCGCTGCAACAGGACCGACCTAGGAGTGCGCGAGGATATGGTCACAGATTCGCTTCAAATTTTGCATACAGTTAGCATACATCGTGTGTAATGGTATTGTTTTTTTTTTTAATTAAACGTTTTGAGTCACATCGACTTCTATGCTGATTAGCGACTACATTGGATACATAGGGTTAATTAATCATCATGTAAATTAGTGGCTAAAAAATTTGAAAAAAATTAAAACCGACTTCAACGAAATAAAATTGCACTAAAAAATAAAAAACAATTTTTTCCCGTATTTAATCTACGATTCCCATATTTTTTAAATCGGTGCCTCATCATTTGCACTATGTAAATCTGGTGCCCACTTAAAAAATATGGGAGTCGTAGATTAAATAAGGGAAAAATTTTTTTTATTTATTTTTTAGTGCAATTTTATTTTGTTGAAGTCGGTTTTAATTTTTTTAAATTTTTTTATATTTAACTTTTTATCTTCATTTGTACTTGATGGTATATTTTTCTTTTTATATATAGTGATATATCATGCTGAGGAGATATCCGCGTACGTACATAAAAGAAAAATAAAAAAAAAGATCAAAATCGGTCTATATGCTGAGGACTTATGAGGGGACAAACATACAAAAAAAAAAAAAAACACATACGGGTCGAATACATAACCTCCTCCTTTTTGAAGTCGGTTAAAAATGACTAAAACAGACACTAAATTAGTTGTCGGATTCCACTGTCTTTAAAGAAGCTGAGCACATTATTGAAAATATTCGGATTGGTGAGTACATATCTGCTTGAGATAGGTTCCCATTTTAGTACTACTTACAAGGAGAGGTTCCCAGGTGTCCGCCTCCGATTGCTTTGAATTTTGGATATATTTTAGAGGACCGAAAAATAAGATATGCGTGTTTTTTTATAGCGGCCCGTTTTCAACCCCCAAAGTTATAAGATTTTCAGGTGTTCATCTCCGATTGCTTTGGTTTTTGGATATGTTTTAGAGGATCGAAAAATAAGAAATACGTGTTTTTTTATTTTGGCCTGCTTGAATTTTGTTTTTCGTGGACAAAATGAGCAGCGTGCTGATCTTCAAAACACAAATGAAATGTGCCACTTTTCATAACTCACGTCGATATGAGGCATTGAGAACAAAACCGGACTAACCCACATTGAAGAAAAATTAATTTTTCCAATTTTATAAATATGATTAGTACAGCCTATTCGAATACATTATTCCTACTAACTCAATTTTGCAAAGAATGTAACTTGGCCCGTTTTTGCTCTCAGTGCCTCACACATAGACAACTACTGAAACGTGTCATCTAGAATCTACCCCAAGAATTCGAACAGAATCTTCATACTTAACTCCTTCTACCGAATCAAACTACCCCTTAACCAAAAGTGTGTCACAATTAAAGATCTTCTAATCTATAAATTGATTATCCATGAAAAATACGTAACCATCTAAAATAAATCCATAATACTCCATCCTCTTTCGCTACTTAACAATGAATCCTCAACGATCCTCAACTTTCCCTTTCCCCGTTCAGGCCTCCCGCGTGCACTCATACATCTTCTTTAACGCGTTCGCTTTCGATACCCTTTTGTTGCTAAACTAGTAAATGTTTTATATACCCATGGCTCCCCCTCCCGTGCTCCTTGTACCCTCCCATATGTACTCGCAAGACGACACAGATATGCTTTTAGCAGGAGCCGGGGGTGGAACGGTGCGTTTCCGAGCGCACGCGTCTTCCGACTGCCTATGTGCGTGCACACGCACCGACACACACCGAGATCGGGCCCTGCATTAAGGCGACAACGCGACCGGCTCCTGCCACGACGAGGGAGACCAGCGCCAAGAAGGGAAAGCCCCGTGTTACTGCCATATAGGGGGTTGCTATTCTACTTGCGCCGGGTACTTGGATACCTGAAAAACTACTCGCCTCCCGCTGATTTCGTGGGGACGAAGGATTATCGCTCTCCGGGCCTCGGTGTCCTCTCCTGTTTCTGGGGCAGCATGGATATTCGGACTCCGGGGCAAGTGCACCTGATATCGTAATATCTCGTAAAGAAAGTGCGGACGTGTGTTGGTAATGAACTGAAGACACTGGAGGAAATGAGTAGGAAAACGGACCAACACACATTTCTTGCGAAATTGACTTTAACAGGGAAAATTAATTTTTTTTTAATGTGGCTTAGTCGTTTTTCACTCTCAATGCCTCGTACTATGGTTGCAACGTCACTTGAGGAACGTCTGGCGGGAATTTATTGAACAGTGACAATTTTCCAATACATTAGGAGAAGATAATTGAAAAATTCTAGGAATGCATGAATATTGACGGGGAGTACTCGTTAATACTAGTGATTTCAGTGTGGTATTTGCTATTCTCAAAAAATAATATGTAGTAATATCAATATTTTGAGAATGTATTTCTTTACTTTTATGATAAAGACACTTTTAAACAGAATTCCAGGAAAAGAAAGATTGTCAAAAAGCCTCCAAAATATTTACTTGGTTAAAAATAAAAAGCATACGTAAATCTATAACTTTGCAGGATAATAAATAGCTGCTTTTACTTCTTTCAAACGTCATACATTATTTCAGCCAGCAATGTGACAAATAAACAGCGGTGTTTACACTAAATCTCCAATCTTTTTACAAAATTTTATTTTGAAGCTTTTTCCGCGAATATTTCATTATAATAAAACTAATTTCGCGTTTCAATAGTCTCTATAAGTAAAAAGAAAAGTGACCACAGTATCATCTCCCATACTCTGACTACCAATCGCATTTACGAAAAGTGAAAAAAGTCTCATGAAAAGGGTTCGAAGCTCAAGGTGCGTACGAGTGGAAGGACTCGATCAGGTTGCAGCAGGTTCAGAGTCAGTACCCTCGCCGCCGAGGAAAAGCCGCTCGCGTTGCAATCGAGTGCAAAGTGCAACATGTTCCAGATGGAAATCGAAACTGAGGGTGCATTATGGGGCACCTGTTTCCAAGTGACACACTGGCTGGGAGGGGGTGGGGGGCAGCCGCGCACAGTGCTCTCATAGAGGATCATGATTAAACCTCTCTGCCCCCCTTTTGTCCCCTCCCCCCGATTTCATCGTCCCGTCGCTGAGTATCATGGGGTCCAGCCGACGATTCGACATTTGGTGTCATTGTCGTGAGGCGGCACGAGGGTGCAACGCGGTGCAACTGCTCTAATGCTGATTTAATCAGAATCCTAGGCTCCTGGCCCCCTACCCCCTCGGGGGAGGCTTGGATTTACGTGGGGCCATTCTTGTAATCGCGAGTGTTTTTCTCTTTAACAATTCTCCTTATATTTCTTTTTCTTTTATTCGATAGTCTTCGGTCTTTTAACTATAATATTTTTTTTTCCTTTTATTCGATAGTCTTCGGTTTTTTAACTATAATAGTGTTTAAAAGAAGGATACCTTGATGTTCATTTAGAATTAATATCTACGACGTAGAGGGAGATGCAAAGTTATTTGTTTGACCCTCTTGAATTTGTGCTTCTTAATGAAGGGAATTAAAAAATTCATCTGAATTGTTACCACGATGTGGAATAATTTCTTAAGGGTACCCTTAAGGGTAATTTTCATGAATTAAAAAAAAGAAACTGAACGACATACAGTGAAAAAGCTTTTTGTACTTTATTATTACATATTTAAAGAACAAAGAAAAAAATTATTGTTTGAATTTTATCAAATTTTGCATTAGATCTGAAATTATTGAGGCTGATTGAATTTAGCGCAGAAAGCTTACTTCATCATTTTTGTGAAAATATTATTATCGTTATCGTGATTGACGTTTCCGAATTACTTGTTAAATTCTTTTACTGGCCCGTGGCGTCGTATTATGTTCCATCAGATGTCGTGAAAATTTTGTCCAGAAAACTTTTTTATGTAACACGACATTTCTCATGATAACATAATGGGAGAAGAACTTGGAGGGGTAGTATCGACCTGCAAACGTGAGGTGCAGCAACTAAAAAATGTAGGTATTCCTTGTTTTCGGCTGCTTTAGCAACTTCGTAAGTTTCGTGTAGGTACCAACGACATCAGACACTGCAGGAATTTTTCTTGTCAGGCAACTGTATACCTACCTGGTGAGGTAGTTTCCTTGAGGTAAGAGTTATATGTTCACATTTCATCAATATTGTTGCTCTAAACTGTATGTTTTTACGTAAATTTTATTATTTTACTAAATATAAAACATGTCGTAAACACAATTACTCTTCGTGACTCAAATATTTATTTAATCGAAAATAGAAGGATTGAATATGTTCTTTTAACTCTGTCTCACTCAGAATTAATCCCCTAATTTATTAATTGAAATAAAGATTTTTTAGTTACAAAATTAATTCAGATTCCGAAAAGTTGATGTTAAATATTTTTCGTTCATGTATGAGTGGATGAAGTAATAAATAATGATAAAAAACATATAACGATATTTAACCTAAATTATGATTTTTGTAAAAAATCTAACGATATTAACATTTTAATCGATTTTTGACTATTTGAAAATGAAACATCGGAGATCATCTTCGCAAATACCCTACAGTCTAGGGACTGTGAATTGCTAGGCTGCGCGCGCGTGTTCGGGGGTTGTATCCTGTCCATATGACCTGTATACACGCTGATTATTGCATTACGCCTGTCAAAGAATAATAATCAGTAGCGATGCAGTTACCAATCATCGACGATGTATTGCGTAATCCAAAATTGATATATATTACACGCATCTAAAATTTCTAAGTAAAGCATATTAAAGTGAATGGTATATATTGATTTCTTTAATAATAGTCTCATAGTAGGGTGTGTCAATTTTTTCAGTGTGTCAATTTTAAAAACGACAAGTGGAAAAACAGTACAATTTCAGGTTTAAAATTAACGACCATTACCCTTAAATATCTACAAGTTTGAAGATGCCTCCTTATATGCCAAAAGAGTTCACTGCAATACTAACAATAGTTTTTAAAAAAAAATCATAACTTTCAGGCGCTGTTACACAAGAATCCCCCTTAAGTTAAGTATAAAATCTCTATCTAATGTGCTGTCTCCTAAAGCTTGCTATTTATTACAAAGTCTCACTGGTACCATCAACCTGATATCACTGTTTTATAACACCCTTGCAGAAATACATCACTCTTGGGATTAATTCTCAAGATGATTGCAAAATTGAATTTTTAAACGATGCCACTCGAGGAGCTTGTAAAATCATTAGGTGAGGCTCGCGTCTGCCATCAGCTGCCATCTTGCTTTTGGTTGCTTTCACTGAGCTTCGTGGCTCGCTGGTAGGTGGATTCGACAAGCGGCGTCGAGCAGTCGACGTGACGATTTTACGTCCGGGCTCGTTGCGCTTTTGCGAGACGGCGAAATCGAATTTATTATCCGGCACGGAGGGTGCTCGGCGGGGGACGTGTTTGTAGGGACTTAATCGAATTTGGCTGGACAATAATCGAACTGGACCAGTTACTTTTATCAGGGACGCTCTGCCCGACGTGCGGGAGGTATTAAAATGCGTCATCGGGGCGAAGAATTCGTTGGATGTCGCCGACTTTGCTCTGTAATTTTCGTGGGCGCTTGAGAGGGACAGCTTTGAAATATTAACAACGTGTATTTAATAATAATAATGGAGGGTGGGCCAGGTTTGAACAGCAAAAGTGCAGTCAGTATATTCTATGGTTTAAGATAAGTGAGGAGTGTTATTAGATTAAGGGTCTTCAAAAGCTTTATTCAAAAATTAGAACAAACATCATGAAAATTTGATAATAATAATTTTCATGAATTCTCGAAGTCGTTTATTTCAAAGATGGTCTATTGGCATAAACTTTATTCCACTTTCTTCACGGTTTCGTTACTAATAGGCCATTTGTTCCATTTTATGTAAGCAAGTTAGACCCAATTTTATAAATCGTTGCTGGAATAATCCATGTTTTATCCAAGAATTTATTTATTGTGATTTTGAATAGACCGTTCTCAAACCTAGGAAAAATGGAAACTACAATAATTTATTTAAAATGATCATTTTCTCACAATAATAAAGTGTCCTATAATCTATAGATTGAGTCACCATATAAATATTGTGGTTTCTCAGTTCTTCCAGGCGAAATATCGAAATAAAATTTTCAGAAATACATGGATACTTATTTTTCGTCATTTCCTTAATTTTCAATATTTTTTTCGAAGGCATACAAATAAAGAATCTCCTTACACTTATTGTTTCAGATCACCAAAATCATTGACACCGTGCCCCCCCCTTTTTTTAAATAATTATTTTGAAGCACTCAACTGCGTTCAATTTTTATTTTTCTCTACTGATGAAATTTGTAAAGACATTTTAAATAGCAATAAATACGTAGCAATAAACTGAATAATAGTAGAATTTATGGATTCTATGTAAAAGAAAATCCGAAATATTAGGGACATTGCAAGAATAGAAATAATTTCATTAATAATTTGCCACCACCACAAAGTCCGCGAGCCAAGTAGCTCCATCTCGAAGAATCTTTTTATTGTCTCCGATCGTCTGAAAACTAATAAACAATTTTAAGCCAGGTTACGAAATGAAGCAGAAAGAATCAATTCTTGCGAAACCGACGTATTCCCGATTTTACGCCATTTCGAAGAGATGACGGGGTGCTTGGAGGAAGTGTCCCTTCCGAAAGGGAATCCCTCGATAGGTCAGCTCGCCTTGGCGCGTTTAAGGTCTTACTTTCACTAAATCCTCGAATTAGTAGCCATCGAGCCGCGATGCAAGATAATGCGGATGTAGATGGTCAGGTAGATTAAGCGACGGCGATGGCAGAGGAGGGTCGCCGGGGAGCTAAGAAGCGAGCCGCGCCGAGAAATGCGCCAATGAATGCGAGAAAAAGAGTGGCTGGGTCAGTGACGTGGCAAATGCAACCGTTCGATACGGGATTATCCTGTTCCTCTTCTTGGAATCGCCACTAAAGGCCTGTCTATCTACGGACGTCACTGATGTCACACGGTAGATTCCAGCAGAAGCGGGCAGATTTTGAAAACAAAAGCCCGCAGAAGGCAAGGGCAAGATAAGGAAAGCCGTCCTGCTTGCGGAGATTTCACCTGTCTCCCTTTAATTTTTAACATTTTCATCGATTTGTTGAAACCACCGTTACAGTTCAAGATAACGGAGGGTCAATTCCCAGTGCTGGCGTCGATTTGCTCATACTTTTGTTACCATTGAAGACAACTAATCATGAATTTCTAAAGCATGCGATAGTGATTGCATCTGTCGCATGCTAAAAAACATTATCCACTCGCATAAAAAATGTAATAACTCGAACCTAACCTAATTTTTGTGTATTACAAGTAAGTACATTTCATTTGAATTCAGCTCAAATCTAATATCATTTACACTGAGCCTCATCTATCCCACCAATCTTATTTCTCAGTTTCTTTTTTGTACGTTGATTGTTTTTCTGTTATATTTTCTTTTTTCTTGCTGTACTAAAGACGTTTTATTATTATTATTTCGTAGAAGCGTTCGCGACCTAACCTCAAAATCCTCAGGAATCCATCGACATTACTTCTGTCGAATATCTCCTCCATCTGTTTTTATCCAACGAGCCACGTGTAGAGCACAGCTCCGCCCTGTGGAAATTTATTGCGGAGGGCATAAATCAATTTCATCGGCCGGCACGCATCACGTTTTCATTAGAAGACCGCGATCATGCTCTCCCATGACACAAGTTTCGTGGAAGGTGCGTCTTGCATAATAGAGGGATGCACTTAGCGTTTCGCCACGGGAACCACGCCGTGGCGAATCTCTTAACAAACACGCGGTAGTCTTCCACGGGATGCGCGGCGCATCATCTGCTCCATTAGACCTTCCCGTCGATTCGGCCGGAAGCTGTTGAGTCACTCGTGCCACTGATCCCGCGCATCATCGCCCGCTCTTAACCCGTTGCCAGTTGAATGTTTTAGCGCTGTTGCGAGGCTAGATGAAAGTTTATCCGGTTATCGATGATTTAGAAGCTCTCCTCGACGCCGTGGAACGATTAAGTGCGCGCACGCCCAAGGTGGGCCTCGCCTGTCAGCGATGGACTCGACTTACAAGGGATGCTCGGCAACTTCTAATTTTACCTTATTTATCCGTTCTCTATTCATGTAATTTCATGCTATTATACAATTGCCAAGGGGTTGTTACCTCCTAATAAATAAATAAAAAAATAAAAAAAGGTGACCTTGAAAATTAAAAAAATTTGACATTTAAATGTAAGTCCCTATTTAATAACGGAATCATTTTTTGTTTCAACAATGAAACGGTCCTGGGGGTGGAAACAACCCCCCTCAAAGAAATTGCGAGGTGTCATATTATAGTGAATTACGTATCTTTATTACTCGCCTTCAACCGGAATTTAAATTCTGATTTTAAAAAAAAAAATTTTTTAGATTTTTTGTGAGAATAATAACATTCATCTGGATTAGCAAACTTTCTGCTTTATAGTACCTATAAGATATCTATTAAGCCTTATGGTTTTTGATATTTTACAATATGACGATGAAGAATTCTCAAGAAAGTTGTTGGTGGGGATAATTTTTTGAAAAACTAATTTTTTTTCTCGTGAATTCTCTTCTTCACTTACAACGCATTGAAATCATCCTTAATTTTGAAATTCAAGCTTTAATTTCTATTGTAAACTGTTCTACTCACTGGAGGATAAAAATGATCAAACCATTTTCTTTAACTTGCTTATCAATTTTTTCCTCATGCGACTCATCGTTCAAATCTACACCGAGATCCACGTGTGACAATCACGAGAAATACTTTTTTTACATACTGTATTATAAAGCTGGGTTTACATTAGTCCAGTCGCTGGATCCAGTGAGTGGTTCGACTGGAAATCAGGTGATATCTTGATTATTCCAGTCGTTTCTGAACCGTTGAAAGTGGTAGAGTGCAATAATAATAGATTCACGCAAAAGAAGGATAAAAAAACATAAAAGTAGCATCGAAAAGTAGACTTTCGATCCAGTCGAAATCTGCTGGAATGACAGCACTGTACTGGAATGAACACACTGTTTACATTATTCCAGTTCTAATCCAGTGCTGTACTGGATCACTGGACTGGACTAATGTAAACCCAGCTTAAAGATACGTCAGAGAAAGGGGACAGACTCCAGCAAAACAAGCCTATCAAAAGGAGCTGCAACATGTCCTGCCCGAATTTTCCTGCAACGTGTCTCCTGGTGGATAATGGATGACCGCAATGAGGCACTCGTCCTCGACGGTTTCGATTTCAAGTGTGGGGCGATACGGTGGGAAAGCGAGCCCGAATGATTGCTATATGGCACGCGGGGGAGTATGTACAAAGGGTGCAGTAATAACGCGACATTATGCTGTATAATGTGGATCATATTCCACGCATCCTGAACCATTATGGGCGAGAGGACCGTGAGACTGTGCCCGATTCGCCACTCGCAAATCGTTTTTGTTAAAAATTCAACTGATTAATAATTTTCAGCTGCCACTTGAGCGAAATTTCTTGGATCACTACACAGAACTTCTCTGCTTAACTGCTAGGTTGCGACAATGTCCTCCTACTAGGGGTAAGTGCAGTCGTATTCGTACAGTGCGTCGTTTTTGATTGATGTACGTACGGGTAGAATTATAATTTGCCAGTTTCGGGCCTCGGGGTTGAAAAGTTCACGTGATGGTTGGATGCGAAACTTATTATTTATAACTATACTCGAAGAAGGAAAGAGGCAAAAGCAGGGAGGGGAATGAGAATTATGGGAATTGTGGAATATTGTTTATTTGGTTTATTTATTTAATACTGACATGTAACTTCATAAATGTTTTCATTATGAAGTATAAATTTTCCTACTTTCCCACGACAAAATAAAAATTTTATCAACGAAATCTCATCTAATTCACTGTCAGTTGGTTAAGCTCTTGTTGAACAAAGTTTCCACAATTTTTTACCTCGCCTTGAATGATGAGTGTTGCCACGCTTTCCATTAATCTGCCTCTTTCCCCACTGGGCTTTCCTTCCGGTACAATGGCTTCCGTTCGAGCAGAATCCTGCGAGAAATCATGAGAAGGGTGGTGAATCTGTGAAAAGATATTTGTTCAGTTTTGTTTCAAATTTAGCTGCGAACAAGTGCACCATAATCACTAGATATTATTCTTTATTGATGTCCAATTTTATAGAATATTTGTAACTGTATATGACATTCATAATTTAATTTTGTATTATTTGGGGCGGAATTATATTTGAATTTCTTATGATCGATACATACTTATCGAAATTTATTCAAATTTTTACGTGTAATGTGCATAACCCGTTTATAATTTACTTTATCCATTATTTTAATTAAACTGCACAACATACAATTTCATGTATGACATTTCTACTTGTAAGTATGTACGTATTATAAATACAATATTACAATCCTAGTATAAATTCTGAAGAAAGTTTCTAGTAACGATATTTTCTTAACAGTTAAAGAATCTGTAAATATTGCATAGAACATGAAATAATAATATAATTCAGTATGTTGAATAATAATGAATCATTTAGAATTAGGTCCGTAATATTTTACAGTTTTCATATAATTTAATAAGCTACTATACCCCAGAATATTCAAAGGAGACGAACTAAAATATACGTAAATTACTTAAAATAAAAAGTAACATCTCCTATCGTAAAGTACTGGAACTAATATCTGATAAGTTTCTTAAGAAAATACTTGTTTATAACAAGGCTAATAAGATATGTTCCAATAACTTTAAATGAAAAAGGCTCATCATAGTACGATAGTCAGTAATATTTGACTACCTCAGCTTCCAGCATAAAAATTAAATTTCCTCGGAAACTAAGCCTTGGGTAAAATTGTTTTATTTATTTGCATAACGAATCACCTCCTGCCAGCTTGTACCTTTTTGGCCGCACCCACCTAAATACATATGCATACCACCTTTTGGAAACACCCTGTATTTATTATACAGTGGAATACAACGTTAATTTAAAAAAGATAGAAAATTTAGAAAATACATAATAAAGCCTGTATCAGTAAGAAAGCTCAAACTAGGCTAATTTACCTCATCACAAGGAACCACAAAAGAATCGCGCGTTTCAAGCGTGAATGCCACAAGGGAACCAACCTTCCTCTCTCATCAACCCTTATCCGTGGCATCTAAACGCACGCGCGGGGACTACGAAAACACGTGGACATCCGAATATCCGGCTGGGGGTCGCGTGGTCCGCTGAATAATTAGTCGATTGTCCCGTCCGTGGCCGGAACCGAACCATCAATATTTTTATTGCTGCCCGTCCCCCGTGAAGCGAAAAAGAGGGGCAGGAGGTCGAAAGCAACCCCTGTGGTTCCCTTCTTCTTTCTTCCTCTTTTTTTTTTTGCGCGTGTCACGGCTCCTAAGGGTGGGCGCTGCCGGCTAAGTGATATCCCTCGGACGTTATAGAGGGGGCAACATCACGCAACGCGGGCGCCGCTCGAGGATCCCGCTCGCGAAGAATGGGCCCTGCCACAAGAGAAAAAGTAGCGCCGCTGCCGAGAGTCCTGCTAGATTAATGGATCAACCATGCTCGAGGACACTCGTCGGGCCGAGCACCGCGGAAAGGAAATCTGGAAGGTGTTCTGATAGTTTTCTGAAACGTTTCGAGGAGGGATGATCCATTCTGTTCCTTTCTTTGTTGTTATTGGAGGTTCGGTTTATAGCAGATAACTATTATAATTATAATTGCTGTGCCCAATTAAAATTGTAATTGCTATACAATTACATTTGACAATTACAATTGTAATTTAATTGCCTCACGCTTACAGTTGACAATTACATTTGACAGTTGTCATTATCCTGCAATTACTATTGTAATTGTCATTCTCCTGCAATTACTATTGTAATTGTCATTATCCTGCAATTACTATTGTAATTGTCATTATCCTGCAATTACTATTGTAATTGTCATTCTCCTGCAATTACTATTGTAATTGTCATTCTCCTGCAATTACTATTGTAATTGTCATTATCCTGCAATTACATTTGGCAATTGTCATTATCCTGCAATTACATTTGGCAATTGTAATTGTAATTGATTGCCGAAAACGATTTGTAAATGATGGAGCAATTAAACTGTAATTGCAATTACTTTTTAATCGGAATTGCACTATAATTGCAATGAAATTAATTGATTACTTATTGATTCTTCTTATGATGTATTAATAATTAATATGTAGGATGTGGTACTAAGTATATAGTGTGATAAAGACTTAATATGACGAGAGAATTTTTGGTGAAATATGGGGGGAGGGGGAAAGGAACTGAATTTGAGGAACAGAAAAATTTAAATTCGATATAGGATGGCAATAAGAGGATATTCACAGCCACACAAGTACAAGTTGATATTTTGCAGTGCTAATTACTTTTATAGAAGCTGCGTTGCCCATTAGGGGCCGTCCTTAAATTACGTAAGGGTAATTTTGGCGATTTCATAACTCCTCCCTCTCCAATAAAAGAATTCGTAAATTCTTTCTATCAAGGTTTTGCATAATTCATTTAACTCGGTTTCAATACAGTTAAACTAAAATTACTTTTCTGGAACATTACTGACAGAATTTGTATTTATTGAAAATTAGGTTAAAAAATATTACGTAAGACACTACCTAACTCTCCCCCTACCCTTATAAGAAAACATAAGAAATTCGTGCCCCCCTCCTTCAACCCCCAAATCCTTATATAATTTAAGGACGACCCCTTATCTTTCGATAGAATTCCTATTTTTGGGTTTCCAAGGAATGCAGAATTCAAGAACCCGTATTACTTTAAATAACCGACACTGTAACTACTATGACACCAATCGCGTTTGTCTTTTTCTGCACTTCAGAAGCCAAGTGTTTTGAAATTGTTCCATGAGAATTTACTGTACTCTGGTTCCATAAAATTTTCAGGGAGTGGGGCACCAAAGGGCCACGCGAAGCCGCGAGACCGCGTATCAGAAAACGTTGGGGTGGTTGTAAGCTGGCAAACGGGCAACGTCGCGGCACGCGACGTCACGGTAGCGTCAATTAGGCGTCACGTGGCCGAACGACGCCACGCGTCATTTGTCAGCGTTCCCGCGAGAAAGCGCGCGAGCGTGCCACGCGAAATTCGAAGAGCGGTTCCGAGTCACTTTCGACCCACGACTTCCTTTCCATCGATGCTAAACGGTTATCTCTCTTTCTCCGTATTCGCTTTCTTCCTGCCTCCACATTTTCCAGTTAGGAGGAGGGTGCATCAAATTTAGGTCGCCAATTTGCCTCAAATTTGGCATTTAGGTAGTGCACACCGTGTTTAATAATGTGTTCCTATAATTTTAAATGTGCAAGTCTGAGCTAATGGTATCGAATAGGTGATTCTGTATTACAAAATTCCTTAATAGTGCGCAAAATTGCATTGCGATAACGTTTAAAATAAAATTGATTCATTTTTCACAAATCAGAATAAAAAAGCATCCACTTAAAAAAATGTTTTACTGTGAACGGCAGGATACAACTTTACCAAAATGTGTACGTAGTTCATTTTTGGGGAGACAATGGATGAAATAATACACACACACACATACATTCGCAAAAATACAGAAGTGTTCGTAGACTGTTTGAAAATAGAAGGCGAAAAGTAAACCATGAATAAGTTATACGATAAATGACTGATAACAAGAGTTTCGATTCCGTGGGATTTAAAATTTATTGAAACCAGCAGAGAATGAAACGTTTTCACAGTAAGCGTTTTCGCTAATGTACATTTACTGTAAAGAAATTATCCAAGAAAAGGAAGCAAAGGTCCATCGAAAAGGACAAACCTTTAAATTCCTCTAAATAATTATAATCAATGTAACCAAAATGCAACTTTTAAACTTCAGCTTCAGCCTACTACGCTTTTCAAATTTTCCACCATTATACAGTGAAGTATTTGGCCCCAAAAGCTAGCCAAAAATATTTTTTTTTAATGCATCCATATGTATTTCGAAGTGACGTAATGTAATTATTTCATAGAAATTTACGAAAATATGCACAGGACGTAAAAAATCAACGCGTTGGAAGCGCCAGTGAAGATAGAAAGCAATACAGGATACATTTTACCCCACATAATTAATAGTAGCACAACTATTTTTCTCTGACAACGAATGATCTCTGAAGAGCTCCATCAAACCATACAAATGTAAGAAAATAGTCGGACGAGAAGATTAACAGGATTTCTGGAACGACCGATTAATTCTCGATCCAGTGTGTTCCTCCGCCAGGACAGCCCACAAATTCTGCAGCAGCGAGTGCAGCTTCCAGCACAATGTCGGCTGATTGGAAGTCACGTGCCGGTGGCAATGAATTCGAATATTGAGGTCACGTGTCGAGCCGCGTTTCCGTGAACGACGCAGCCAAAAGTCAGGGTCCTCCTGTCGCCTCCCCCAGAGCTTCGAACCCTAAAACGCAACCCCCCTTGTGCTGGCCAACGTCACTTCGCCTGGCATTCAGGAGGAGGAACCCGTTTCCGTGATCAAACCAAGATAGCAGTTCGCTTGATTTCATCTTCCTGTGCCTCTTCATAGGGGCATTTTGGGAGCAGAGTAGCACTGGGACTTGAAACTTCAGTGTGAAATGGGGTGGATGTAGTATTTTGTCCGAAGAATGAGTGACAAGTTTGTAATATTGTCAGCCAAAAGAATGTCTTCTGTGCAATATAAGGAGGAGGAGAATTGATTGATTATGAATTCCAATAGTGATAATGTATTCTTCATGTCTTTCTAAAAGTTGAGTAGCGTAGGGAATAAATAAAGTAAAATAAAAAAATATGTAAATTGAAATTTGAATGACTGACTGTTGCCAAATATGCGATACTGAAAATCGACTAGTTTCTTATGGTTATGCATGAGTGTTTGGTCGTCATTTACATATGATAGTTCTAACTATATGTTAGTCAAATTAAAATTACTTATTAGTAGTAGCACTGGGACTATTTTTCGAATTTTTCGGTATTCGAATATTCGAATACTTCGGTTGCTCAATTATTTGGCGAATATAATTCGAATATCCAAGTATCCAACTAAAGTATTCGAAACTGAAGTATTCGAATAGTATGGTGTGAATTATAAATCAAGTTCTTTAGGTTTATTTGTTTACAAACTTTTATTTAGTTTCAGTTGTGAATTAGTTTGTCAGGGTTAAATCTTGTAAGTTAATTTTGACCCACTTCTACATATCCGATCGACTTGAAAGTTTGCTTTACGTAGTAACTTACTCTAGTTTCTTCATAAACAGTAATATTTCACAAAATTTCATTATTGCAATTTATCGACGGTTTAAAAACTGATTAATGTCACATAATTTTTTACATAAATAGTACAGATAAACAAATCACTGCCTGGCATTAATAATGGCATAACTAAAAAAATGTCAGGTCTAATTTTTTTGCACAAGTAGTCCCCATAGGTATTGTATTTTTTTCTTGTAAAACAGCTAATTTCATAATACATTTTGAGTTATAGCATTATGCACATAATAATACAATGCAACATAAATTGTATAAACAAAATTCCTTGCAATTCATACTCTACAGCGAAGAGGTCAGAAAAATAGATAAACACAGTGGGAAAGGGAGAAATATAGAGGGTGGTAATGAATTAATTGGCTTATGGCGGCGCGTGGCCGGATGCGCGACCGATTGTCCTCGGCTTCCGGCCGCGGTGATTCTTTCCTTTCCCTCGGTGGTTCCGATCGAAAGCCACAAGAACGCTTCAAAGCAGGACAATGCTTTAACGTCGCTCATTGTCCTGGAAAATATTTATCGTATCCGATGTCGAAGGGTACGAACGGCACGAAAGCTGGATTTCTTGAAATCCTTTCGTATCTTCTGCCCCTCCCCCTATAAATTCTCGGCGTTCCCGGCGACGACGAGTTATTAGTCCCACGTAGTGACGTTCCCATAAATGGCATTTGTTACGAACACTTTGGTACGATAGACAGTAAAATTATTCGTAAACCTCGAAGATTTTTTCCATTTTCACTTTTTACTCGATTTACGACGAGACTTCTTAGTGTTCCTTCAAAATTAAAACTGGGTAAAATCGTAATCGAGATGTGATTTAATGATATAAAAATTTGGAACTTAAACGAAGCAAGTATAATATTTTAAAAATTATTTATTTAAATTTGTTGTATTTTATGTAAGAAAAACTTGAGTATGAAAGCCTGTTTAAGTTTTGTGAAGATGGAAGGCGATTGAAGGTTTTTAATTTCGCAGAGAAATATTATTAAATGCTGAAGTACATCAAAATATTTTATGGTCATCTTCTCTTTTTTAGTAGAATGTGATATTTTTTATCGTCAACTCACAACTGCTGTTGGGATTAATCAATAATGTACATTGTACCTTGCAATGTTAATTAAAGTAATAAATATTTGAATGAAATGATCTTGGAAGTATCTTTAATATAATATATTCTATTATCGCTTTTCCATTACATATTCAAAGATTCGAGCCTCAGCATTTCGATAAAGAATCTTAATTATTTTACTATGTCCTCAAATGACTTAATATAAAACTCATGGAACTTGTGGAAATGATTTTCAGTTAAGTGGATACTTTATGATAATTGCTGGAAAATTGTCACATTAGTATTGCAATTTTATCGAACTCTTTTTATTATCTTCTGAATCCTAATCCTGCAATTACATTGTCTGAAAATCAGAATCGTTATTTAGTAGTTCCTTTAATAAAAAAAAGAAAATAACACTATTTAAATTATTTTCAATAATTGTTTTGTGGAAGCAAAAACTATGTTTAAACGAGCTTCCTATTTCAAATGAGTAGATTACCTATATGCAGAGATCCTGCTATCCACTGACATAAGTCGAATACGTTATGAAAGATTAGAAAGTTTAAGGTACACCTAGTGTCTGTTTGACATGGCTGCCGTGCAATTATTTTAGTAAAAGTGTAAACAGTATTCTGCAAATATGTACGAAAAACGCCGAATTTAGTCATCCAAATGTCAAAGTGGATGTGCCCGAAAAATTGATGGAAAACCATCGATGAATTGATCTCGTATAAAAAGTATAAAAAATCAGCAAAAATATGAAACGCTTTATATCGGTTCCTTTATATGACACGCATTACCAAATTTAAATTTTTAAAAATTTGTCGTAGTGACTATCATAATACGCATTTTAAAAGACTTCTCTCTTGTACTAATTCACCTTCTAAATTTCTAAAGTTTTTTATGTTACTATTGACGTTAAAAAAATGAGTTCATTGATACCTAGATATATAAAAGCCTCCTACATTTACACCAAAACTAATAGAGAAATTAAACGACCCATTTATCCCCATTACCTGACCCAAACCTTCCCACGCAAGGGAGGTGTGGGTAAAAAAATAACTTTTAGAACTTTTATAATATTAAAGATTTCTTTGGAATTTGGAAATGAAATGATGATGGAACATTGATGGTAAAACCTTACTAATTATGACTGTCCTCTCTCATTTTGGTCAGTTCTAGAGAGTAATTGAAATCGAACCCAAACGTATCCACTGTCTCCTATACAGTATAGAGAAGATTCTGTGAAAGTTTTACCGGAAAATTCCGAAAATTGAGTTATAAGAAAATTGAGTTATAAGAAAAACTGTAAAAGCATTCATCAATCAATTTGTCTTGTAAAACGCGTTTGTCTCGAAACACCCTTTGTGGAGACTGTCCGCACGATAACACTGTTAATTTCCAATTTTTTTTCACGAAATTTGGTGTACGTACGGTTGATAAGATTATCTCCAGCGTGTCGTGCCCTTTGTTGGTTATTCAATTTTTACGTAAAATGTCACTCTTTCTTTGAGAGCGAAATAATTTTGTCAACTTCCCCCAATTTAAAAATTGCCCTCCAACATGTCATAGCCAATACGATAGAATTTAATAAAATTCCATCGATGTTCAGTAGGGGAACCTGAATCATGCAGACAGTCCAGCTACGTTCGCACTGTCTGCATTTACAAAAATTAATTTATCCGCCATATTTGCTCACATACACCCTCAACAATTTTTTTATATAATCCACAATGTATTCTCTTTCGGATAAAAAAAAATCAAATCAATTCATCACGTAAATTTTCTTGCATAAATTCTTGAAAAATTCCTTTCCCTTCACAATCATAAAGGTATGCACTAGGGTGGCTCTAACTTTCGCCTTTTGAATTTTCCTCGGGGCACCCCCCAGAATGGTTCCAAATAATTAAAAAAAAATTCCTGTAAAGTTAGAGCTCAATCGGATAACGGGAAAGGGTGCCCCTGGGCCCTTAAACATTTAAATCATTATTTAACAGTTCGCGAAGTCGACTTTATATAACATCTTCCAAGTTATTGATTAAATAAAAAAATATGTCAAACAAAAGTTGTAGATCCGGACAAGGAGCATCTTATTTGTTCTATTACTTTTTCTCGCGGGATAAACGATTTTCGAAAAAAGTCCGAAAAACTAAAAAAAAAAAATGTTACCAAGAGTAAGTTAGGGCCACCCTAGTATGCACCCTCTTAAAACTGCAGTTGGTGACGTTGCGCTTGGGTCAGAAAGGAAGTCAATTTTTCCGAAGCAACGTTACAGTCGCCAGATAAGCATCTGCAGCTAGTCAATCATAACACCGCGCCTCTAAATCGAAAGAAACGCAAAAATCAGCAGATTCCACAGCAACAGCTGTCACTTCCGTCGTCCAGCGATCCACAAAGTGGCGATTCCGTAAAAACCGTGCATTGGCCTTGTTCTTTTCACGGACCACGCGCCCAATGGATTTATTAGGCATAAGCGACGCGGCGGCCTTATCAGCGGTGCGATCTCTTATCAGATCTGTACGCGCGCGAGGGTGGCTACCGGCGTCGCGCCGGAGAGGAGAGAGTGGCGCACGCTCGGTGCATGCCATATGGCCGTGGAGGGCAGCTGTTGATCGGATCGTGGGCTCATCATCGCCTGCTAGACCTGGCCAGCTCATGCTCGCAGCTTTTCTACTTGATTTGCAGATGGTAGAATTTGTATGTACGCTCGCGTGGGAGGATGACGCAACGATTTCTTGCTTCCGAGAGAAATTCCGTCGTGACGAATGATAGATCCACGGGGTGCAATGGGATAAAACGGGGGAGCGAGGGGATCGTTTCATTCTCGCTGCTTGGGATTGTATTTATAATGATAATGGCGAAACTGTAGTTGCAACTGGTTTTGAGGGATGTTGGCATTCGAGTTTTTAGGATGGCGGAATTTGGGTTGCAATTGAATTTGAATTTCGGAGGTGATGGAATGAAAAGAACGCAAGGGGTGTGTATTTAGTATTAATTGAATCGATAATTTTGAAAAGAGAATCATTCTTGCAAAAAATAATTTTATAGGAAATTACAGAAAAGTTTAATGATGGAGCAATTAAACTCGGTTGAATTATTCTTCGATTGTGTATCTCGTGTTCAGAGCAATTTCATTGGTTTTGAAAATTGTTAAGGTGGTTAAATTTAATTTTTTGTTTGTTTGTTGAGGTATGTTGAGAAATTGAAGAGTATTAATTAGTCATCAGAGTGTAAATTAGAATTTAAAATAAAAATTATTGCCACGATTCACTTCATCTTCTACAATGTTTTCTGAACCATCGGATGATTCAAATTAATAATTCAACTATCACTGATACAGTGATTCCCAGCCTGTGGATCTCCACTTCCATGTGGGTTGCAAAGTATCTTCTGTATTTTCTATATTTTTAATATTATTAAAGTTAGAATTATATTCCGAAATGCGTATTTTTAATGTGTTTTATTTACCTTATTGAATTTACCAGGGTTCCGAAGAGTTCTGGATCTTTTCAATAGCTTCTATTTGAAACATGGACCGTGGAACTTTTTTAAAAATCTTCTCACATTATAGGTAAGTTCCCATGCGAACTGTTAAAGTAAAAGTTCTAGTTAGAGTGGAACTGATAAAATATAAGAATATTAATTTCTCTATAACAGGAACAGATATTTTGTTCATTAATATTAAAAAAGTTCTCAATCGTTGTAACGAATACTGAATACTATTCAATAAATAGTACTACAACAATAATAAATAATTATTACAGTTAAATTGATATTCTGAATGTGTTATTTATTTGTAATATTTATCTACGCAGATGTTATAGAATTTTTGTGTGTCTTGATTCATGTAAGTTATAAAAAAACGTTATTTAGGTATTATTCTTGACAAATTCTCTTTTCTGTTCAATACGTCTTATGAGACTATTAATTACTTATGTTGTGATTTTCATAAATTTTATTAAATAAACACGAAGAATATGATATTATATTGTTACATAAAACTATATAGCACCTAATAGTTTAGTACGTTTCTTTATCTTATAGAACCGTTTTTAATAAATGTTCTAACGTAACTATTTCCATGGAACTTTTATTATATAAGTTCTAAAATATCTGTTCCATGAGAACACTTTCTAAAAAAGTTCCTAAGGGTACCATTTCCATCAATAAAAATTCCACAGGAACAGATATTTTTTTAAACGAAACATATATGTTCTACCAGAATTTTTTTAAAAATAAGAGTTCCAGAACTTTTTTGATCCCTGGAATTTTCCTTTCCTTCGCAGATGATTTGAATATTACAAAAGGGGATCGCTACTCAAAAAATGTTGGGAAACAGTGCAATGAGTTATACAATATGAATCATCTCACACTTTTGTAAGAAGAACGGTATAGATGATATCCTATGCATGATTTTTATCTACAAGTGACAGTTTCGTTCAGAAAAATTGTATGTATTGTGAGAATTCTGTATTGTTAGAAACGCTGATATCATTAACATTTATTTTAGGAAACATCTCTCTAAGGTTCACTCGAAACAGTCACGTGCCATGCACTTCGCGTGCACAAAAAATACGAATAGCGTGAACGCGTCTGTTTGGCTGGTTTCTCATAGAGCGTGGCAAGATAAAAACGTTTGAAAAGCTTACGAAAATATTAACAGTTGCGCGGAGTCGATAAAAGAGATAACGAGCGATCGTGTGCATGAAAAATAAGAGGACAAGCATGATAAAATGTAACTGATGCCCTGTTTGCCCAGATAATCCTTTGATCCCTTTTATGTCGGCAAACAAATCCATTCCCAGTGCGGTTGCAGGGCTTCGCAAACAGGTGATTCGAATATCCCGGTGTTTCAAAAATTTCATCCGCAACTTGTGAGATATTCGCCAGATTTTTGATGAGTTAGAATGGGCAAGGTTTTCATTCCTCTCACAATTTCATGTTACACTAATAGAAGAGAATCTGTGTTTGCATGATATCGCGAGTAACAATTTTATTAACTGCAGTTTTTTCTAAATTTTTAATACACTCATTTTAATGTACAGGTTTTATGTTTTTCTGTCGAATTGTTATGTTTATTGATTTATTGACTTCGGTGTTTTTAATCTTCGTGATCTTTGTCTAAACTAAAAGCTTCACTTTAGAATTTATTAATCATTCTGATTTTATATATCTGCATTAATATTCAAAATTTCGGTTTTGCTTATATAACAGTTTTTCCTCAAAATGATCTCACAATAGTCTGTTGTTGTTTTTTTGTACTCGTCTGGAGTACAATGGGGTTACAAAAATATTAACGAAATAGGGAATTTTTGTATTAAATATTTTTCTATCTTCAGCGCTTCACAAGGAAGGCGATAAAATATATTTTTCATTTACAACTTTGACAGCCACAAAAATTATTTTCGAAGCTTCTACTTGTGTACAAAGTTACATTAAAATCAAAGTAAACAAACTTGCTGATTTCCTTTGTCAATTAACAATACATATATACATATAATATAGTAGATTATAATATTTGATAATTTTCTATCATAATAATTATTTCAGTGTCTACAAAAAAAATAATTATTTCAGTAACGAAAGCATGACTGCAATTAAAGCATTCCAATAGCAAATTATGGTGCAAAATTTATGGCCTGGATGTTAGCATGAATGCACACGTGAGCGTAATTAAAAGAAAGTCACCCTGAACGTAAATGGATCGATTGATGCGTAGGTACAGCGAGGGTTCCGCCAATACATAGATACGGAAAAGCGTGTAACGATTATACGGTGTTGCGTGTTACGTGCTCGTCTATGTTCCATCCTGGCGCACCTAACTATCCTGACATCCCTTAACCGTTTGTTCAACCCCTGAGCCACCCTGTGGTCAGTCAGTTAGTCAGTTAGCTCCACGCACGCGATACACGCATTTGATTCTCCGGCTGAACGACATCGATCTGCTTATTTGTTGTTGGGCTACGTTCAATTCCATTTTTTCGTAGCTTGCTCATAGAGGTTTGATGTAGGGCTGGGACTATTCGAATAATTTAATATTCGAATATTTTACAAGTATTCGAATAATACGAATAAACTTCGAATATTTCAGTATTCGAATGTTATTATTCGAATATTGCTGTATTCGAATGTTATTATTCGAATACTCCTATATTCGAATACTGATGTATTCGAATAGTATGGTGTGAAGTGGGTCAAAATTAGCGTACAAGATTTCACCCTGACAAATGAACCTAAAGAACTTGATTTATAATTCACACCATACTATTCGAATATATCAGTATTCGAATACTTTAATATTCGAATACTTTAATATTCGAATAGTATTCGAATACTTTAATATTCGAATACTTTAATATTCGAATAGTATTCGAATACTTTAATATTCGAATACTTTAATATTCGAATACTTTAATATTCGAATAGTATTCGAATACTTTAATATTCGAATACTTTAATATTCGAATACTTTAATATTCGAATAGTATTCGAATACTTTAATATTCGAATACTTTAATATTCGAATACTTTAATATTCGAATAGTATTCGAATACTTTAATATTCGAATAGTATTCGAATACTTTAATATTCGAATAGTATTCGAATACTTTAATATTCGAATAGTATTCGAATACTTTAATATTCGAATAGTATTCGAATACTTTAATATTACTTGGATATTCGAATTATATTCGCCAAATAATTGAGCAACTGAAGTATTCGAATATTCGAATACCGAAAAATTCGACAAATAGTTCCAGCCCTAGACTTTGATGTTGCGCCATTTTGGTATTCAGACGGTGGGATGTAATCAGTGGATTCCTTATGAGGACTCCCTGGCAGGTTGTAATGAAATAATAGACCCCTGCACAGTGGAGTATTTGGCCATAAAAGCTGGCCAAAATTATTTTTTTCATTTCAATACAGCCAAATGTAGTTGTAATTATTTCATAGAATTTTACAAAATTCTGCAGAGGACGAAAAAAAATTTAGAAATTAGTGGATTTATTTACAAGATTTATTTTATTGCGTCATTCTCGTATTGAGATTTTCGTATTCTGAGTTCCATATGGTAATTCCGGGTGTGATGGCCCTGCGGGTGAGATGGCTCGATCACGCTCCTTTTGCAAATATATTTTTGTCCTTTATAAAACCACTAAATTTCCGGTGTGCTGATTTTTTTAAAAAGTGGGCCATCTCTCCCCGACTTACCCTATGTATCAAGAAATTCAAGGGTTTCATGTGAGGAAACGGAGTGATGATTTAATACAGTTAACAATAAAATATAACAAAAAATAAAGATTTAAGAAGGTCTGTCTACAGCATAAATTTAATCGAAACCCAATTTCTATAATACAAATGTAAGAAATTTCGAACTACCACTGGCAATCAAACATTATACACAGCACCCGTGACTTCCTGATTCATTTCTAAGGCTCCGCCGACTATTTTGAATTCCGTAAAGTGTCGAACGCTGTCAACCGTCAGTTTAATTCGCCCCTGACGTTGATTAAATGAAAATCTCCGGCAAGTTAAATTTAAACCAAGGACAGGGCTCGTCTTCTCGACGAGCCGCGCCGAAAAATACTTTCCTAGAAAGCGAATAAAAATGCGCGGTGCTTCCTAAATACAGGATCCGCTTGGTCCGCGGGCACGGCGTTGTCAGACAGGGCCTCTCTCACAATATTGACTCTTGACCGTGAGTATTTATCCTTTTTTATAGTTACATATTTATCCGTGGCTGCCCTTTTGTCGGCCGGCCACAGGAGAAAGCCACGGCCCCTGGGTCTCGAAACACGACATATAGACATAACTGCTTTATCTATATAGATGCAGCCATCCTACCAGCTGCATCTGCAGCCGCGTCTGCAAAGTGAACCAGTAAAACTGGCTCCCTTTCCTCGCGCGCCGTCACAATCGCCTCTCGTAGACAAAAACCGTCCAAAGAATCCTGTAGGAATTTTCTTCTCCTTTCTCTCTTTTCATTTTATTGGGCAACCTGCCTTGTTTTGTGACTTCCACTTTGATTTTCCGCGATTCATGGCTGTTTCTATTTCAAGCGGATAGTTAAATGCAGGGATCCATCTGTGTTCACATATTTGTATTTTAATTAGTGCATATTTTAGTACTACACGTGTATAGCCGGGTGTTCAAAAACATTTGCAAAAGCAAATTTACGGGTTTATTATGAATTCTACAGTGTATTCAATGTATTAGTGTATTAATGTCCCCATTAGCGACTGTTTAAGAGTGCGACTGGTTCGAAATAGTAATTTTTTTAATAATATAGAACAATGTTTGAATAAAGTATGGATCATTGTATTTTTTGAAGTCTCTAGTTTCTTAATCAAATTGATTTTAGAGTGATATTTGACTATTTATACAATAATTATGGTGAAAATTATATTGGACCTGATGTCCCCTTTATTGACCAACTTACAATTTATCGATTCTCTGCTACAATAATGAAAGAAAATGAATATTTTCTCATTATTTTAAAAGTCTGTATATATTTCCCGTTAATTTTAGTAACTTACTGCATGGATCCATGTATTTTTATTGTAAAATTTGCCAGTTTAATGATATCTGTAGTATAACCTCACGTTATTAGAGTCTGTAAAATTTACATGTGAATTTACTTAAAAATGAATGTACGGCTACATAAATAACGTATGCAACTATAAACGAAATACCTCTAATAATAATTTCTGAACTTTCTGGTTGATATTTTGCTTTCTGCATTGCAATAAACAAAGAAATGAATAATTAGTCACTAATGGGGATGCAGTCAGTAATGGGGACATTTACCTTATGTGATTGATAAAAGTATTTTGATCTTTTACCTCTTACGAATCGTGAAATTAGACAGATTTTAATGAAGAAAACCAATAATGTTGGCTCCATTTTCTCGCGAAGTGAAAGTTGAGAATTATTAAAAAACTTGCTTTGGTAGGCTGAAAAATCACCGACTATTCTATCGATGTTTCGCAGCAGTCGATTGAAGACCTACCTACATTTCGATAAAGTTAGGATCAGGTGAAGTTCCAGGAAGATGACGGAATAAGCTCGACCGTCGCGAAAGTCCCGCTGCTAAAAGCTTTGAAATCGCTGGTAAATTTGTCAGCGACCGATTATGGCATGCGCAGAGAGAAGGAGGAAAATAATCGCTGGCTCGCATTAGGGATCCATTACATACGAGGTCACGCGTCCAAACACCTATTAACCCCTGCGGAGCTTTACATCACGTCGAGGGCCCCTCCTTCCCCCGGCGTTAGATTAAGCTTGTCAAGTTAAAAACTCGTTGCCATTTAAAGCCCAGCTCGATTCTTCTCTGGTTTGCCGCTTCGCTAATTCTCTGACACCCTGTCGTTTGAATCTTATTAGGGAACTGTACTGGAACTTCGATTATCCGAATTAAGCGGGCACGGTGTCCGTAGGAACTCGATTATCCGAATTGTGACGAAAGTGTTGAAATTCGAAAACCCTTGGATAATGGAACTTCTCAACGTTTAATTTTATGTTACGTGAAATTGAAACGAGGGGCAACATTTTAAGAACTTAAAAAATTTTGTAACTTCGGAGAATTGTAGCTTAAGTGATGCTAATAACGTAACTATTTTTTTTATTTGACAATAAAATAACCCTAAGGGTGAAAACACCCCCTCGCGAAAGTGGTGAGTTATCGCGAATATCTACGAAACTGTAAAAGATTTTGAAAAAAAGTTATTCAAAGTAAAGAAATTTTTTTTTTTAACATATTTTATCCCCACCGCCTTTTTTTTGACAATTCTTTATCGTTATATTGTAGGATATCGAAAGCCATACAATTTTGAATTTCACTTTTTTTAGACATCTTTTACGGTTTCGCAGATATTTGCGATAATATGAAAACTCACAGTTTCAAAGTGTTAAACTATAAAAATCACAATTGAGGAGCTTCATCTTTACAAACTTCGAGTAAATTAGAAAAAAAACTGTTTATAAAATTATTGCTTTCACTTAACATTAAAAAGACAACACTGATTGAAAAAAAATATATTTTCACCGAATAAGTAATAGTTATTGAGTTGATAAGATTTTATTTCTATTTGCAGCGAATTTTTCAAATCTGGAAGGCAAGGTTCAAAATTCGCAACAAATCGCTCATTTGTTACCCGATTTACACCAAACAATGTAAATTTTTTTTCGTATATTACCCGTCATAACTCGAAAGCTGTCAAAAATTGATTATTACTATTTCCACGTGGAAAAATATTTGCAGAATTCTCATAAATAGTGCAAAAGTAATTAACAGGATGAATTCGAAAAGTGTCTTATAATTTATTTCGACGAATTGTATTCTGATTAAAAATATCTACTAAGTACATTGGAAATATCTGAGACAAAGACACCTGGAAATCAGCTTCTGACAGCACGATCATTTTCTCTACTTTAACTGGACTTTTTGCGCATTTGCCAGCGTAATTCAGTTCTTAATTATTGTCTTAGATTCTTCGCGACTGAAAGCTTCCAACCTGTTTATTAAGCGATGCATTATCTTTTTTAATAACCCGTGTGCGCGAGTTTTTATATAACGCAAATCGATGTAGTTTTTTTTCCATCGGACACTTGAGATCCGCCGCTTTAATTCCATGCCGCTGCCATAATGTATTATTTACTTTTTGGACATTTCGTGCCCGCGCAGTCTTGACACGCTTCAGTTTATCTCATTAATTAATCACCCCTTAATGGCACTTTCTAATTGCAATGTTGCAGTGCCAAATGACAGACAGGTTAATTACCAAAATGAAATTAAAATGAACTGGCATGGAATTTTACTGAATGAAAATTTTCTAAAAATTATGTATGTCAGTTGCAAAAATTCTCGACAAATAGGTTAAGTTATGAATAAACTATAAAGTATTTTTAGTAAGAAATTCTTTTAATTCTTTGACGCAGGATTTTGAGCTAATATTTATTTAAATATGAATATTCAGATTATCGAGCTCATTTCCTTTATTATGATTTATTACTCTATTTCACATCGATTACAAAATTTTATCTGCCTGTAAAAACTTAATTCGATCCTCGAAATAACAGGGCCTTTTTAATTTAATAATTGGAATACAAGTTAATACTACGAGCACCGAGAGATTCGAAATATCGACAGCAGTCAAAGGTTTGTGAATTATAGCCGGACGAGGGTATTTTTCACTGATAAACAATTTACGTCACGCGCTTCCGCTGGCGGCCATTTTAACGAATTTAATGACCGTTCTTTTAATCACGGTATAGTGAAAAGTTGTTGCTCCCTTGTAGGCATCCATTACACGCAGAGTCATTTACCAAAATATTAACCCCTACGGTTATGAAACAACCCTTGGCTAATAAAACGCGAATTTCCCTTTCGGAATATTTTTCACGTTTCGCTGTACTCGCGCAGCAAAATCTTTTAATGTCTGTTATTACTGAAATGAAATATTCGTCGCTATTTACGCACATCACTCTGTTGTTATATTTCTGGAAGAATTTTGTATTTTCACGTTTCATTGTGCTTCTTTTTCTATGCACTTTTTACTTGTCGATTGTAATTGTTTAAGTTCCCTGTATTTTTTGATTATTTATTTTTTTATTCGTGGTCTTTTAACCTCTTAGGGTCGTGTTTCTTGTGATTTTTTTTTAGAATCGAGAAGAGGTATGGGTATGAGAATTTTTGCATCATAGTTATTAACATTTGTAATTTCAAATTGTATTTTTATTTAGGAAAAAAAATTCACTAAATGAATCCTAATTGGCCTCCGCGTGTGTTGCGCTTCAAACTGCCGGGAATAATGTTTCTCGAACGACTCCGACCTTTGATTTCCAAAAACTGGATATTTTTTATTGGAAAATGAACTTAAGTCCTCTAAAAAAATTCAAAAATTGATATTTTTCTTGACGTTATGGGGTAAAATAAAGATGCCGAAAATGGACGTTTAGCTATTTTGCCAATTGTCAACATTTTGCAGAGGAGTTTCAAAAGGTTCATCCTCCAACTATCTGCTTCTTACAAATAAATAGCTCAAATCTATTGGCCTATTTGTTTGAGATATATTTTTCCCGACAATTTCAGGTGCAACACGTATCCGAGTCAATTAGAATTCACCTGGCCGTCGGACAGTAAATGCTTTTTATAAACAGAAACATATTTTAAACTACAAATGTTAATAAATATGATGTAAAGATTTGTTTTCATTTCTTAAAAAAAATTCACAGAAGCACCTCATAATTTGAAAATTTTATTTTTCTCTTCCTCTTTCGATTTTTTCTTCGATTTGTATTTATATTTTGCACCTTTTGAGATTTACTTGTTGTTCTTGTGTCTCTTTAATTGCTGGTTGATACTTTTTTGTAATGTCTCCACATTTTATTATTAATGTCATTTTGTGTCATTGCAATTAAAGTATAGACTTTTATTCTTAATTCTACGAAACCATATTTTACATATACCTGTTTGTAATTGAGGAGTCTACTGGGAAAAAAGCGCATGCCACCGTTTCATGGTTTTGTTTATTTTTAACCGAAAATTTTTTTTATTTCCGTTTTCATATATTATTCAAAATATCACAGTTTATAGTTTAATGTTCATGGATTTCTATAAAATAAAGAGTTCTCAAAAATATGTATAATTCTTCTTGAAAAAAAATTATGAATTCTTCAGTAACGAAAATTGATGCAAAAATGATGAAATTGTAATATCAATAACTACTTATCTGCACAATTGAAGGCATAGGTACTATTATTACAATGAGCCTTCATGTGTTGTATGTATGTTACACTTTAACTATAGCTGCAACATTTTAAGATTGTTATAAATATAAGTCACTTCATGTTTACAATTTTGTTAACTACTATATTATAGTCCATCTCCACATTTAAATTTCTACTTCTTAACAGAGAAACTCCTTAAAAAATAGCCATAAATAGCCCTCATAAATTTGAAAATTACAATAAAAATTTATCAAAGCAAACTTATATGTAGGTATATTACATTCTTGAGGCTGATTAAAATATAGATATGCCAAATTGTAAAGTTAGAAAATACTTAAGTTTGATTCTGTGCATAAACCATGTATCGAGTAATATTTAGGTACTTAATTTGTAAAGTCGCTCATAACCTTCGCTATTAATGCGACTTAAAACCTTAAACAAAAAAAAACTTTTATGTATAAAAATATCTTAAATCGCAAATCACTATTAATCCTCCCCTCCCCCAGTTTGCCCACCCTTTAAATTTAAATCCCCCGAAAATTTAAATTTCACATCCCCAACTGGAACACTAATTTCACATACTCCTGAACAAGTTCCCCTGTCCTTAAACATCCCTGCTCCGCGCCATTCTTCCCACGTTGACGAGGAGGCTCGAGATCGAAGCGAAGATTCCCGTAGGTAAATTTAAGAGGCGCGATCGCGTACACAATCGAAAATAGAAACGCCCGTTAACCTCGCCGAGCGATCCCGTGCGGCGTTAAGCTATTATTTCCGCAGAATGCAGGTGTTGCCTTTGCTAGACAGGACTAGAGATCCTCGAGAAGAGTGGCATCCTACCCTAGATCAAAGATCCATGCCGCTGCTCCATTCATCTGTCTGCAGGGAACAGCCTCCTCGGGTGTGCCGTTATATACCGGGTGACACTCTACACTTCCCAATCATCCCCCCTCCCTCCTGCCACTCGCCGACTTCTGACTTCAAGTGGTGGGTAAAAACCTCTTTTTTTTCTCTGGGAACACTTTCGTTCACTTTCGGAATTACAGAACTGCACAGAGGGCGCCAGTGGCGGCGCAAGCCTGGTTGGGTCATGTCATCGTAAAATTGTTACTCCGAGAACTGAGTTTATAACAATATAGATTGATGTGAGCCTCAGTTTATTTACTTTTTTATTTTTTTTATATATATCAACGGGTCAAAACCTTTTATTATATGGCTATGACGGAACAGAATAGGTTAGAAAATAGGTTAGAAATACAGAAAAAGCAATGACAGAAATTAAAATACATTAAATAAAGCGGAGTGAGGAGAAAGCAAAACATTAGATTCTGGAAATCGCTAGGTTAATCGTATCTAAGTTTGAAAGAATATAAAGAATTATCAAAAAAGTCGAATATGTCGCAGAAACGGTTCGCGGTTAGACAGAGATAGAGAGTCGATGCTGTGCGAGTGTAAAAAGAGTATGGCTTCTGAGATGACGCGAAGGAGTATGAAAATTCACCGTATGTAGGATATTAGGAGAGGCGATGCTATGATTTATTATTTTATGATTTATCATTTGTTAATTTGGTATAAATACTAGCGTGACTTATGCTACTTAGGTGATACGACGATGGTCATTTGGTGAATGTAAACAAGTGACCTGGATGCCCGCGGGACGGGGGATGCTCCAGAGCAAGCAACCCCGGCCGGGGATGCTTCGACAGAGTCAAAACAATGCGGTTGACGAATTTCTTAGCTTTAAATCCTCGGATGGTTGAAGCTACTGCCAACCAAGCGACAGGCCGTGACTGGGTCAATTTAGACCCATGCACACAATTCTTTCTTTTTCTACCACTTAAGTGATTCTCTTCTTACATCATGTGCTAGATACCGTCAAGGACCCAGTTCCTGATCAGAACCCAATTCCTGATCAATTTAGTATATAAACACCAAATAATAAGTTTATCACGATACAAATTTATTCCAAAAAATGACTAAATAATTATGAAGTAGGTATTTTTAAATTTATACGCAAACATTTGATAGCTCATAGTAAAATGTTTTAGGTTGATCAGAAACTGCTCCTATTGCATCTTAAGTGATCAGGAACTGGGTCCTTGACGGTATCGTTTTAAAGAAATTCCGATATCAGTGAATGTGTCTTCCCATCGTGATGCAACGAGAAATCCGAGACCCGCTTATTAAAGAAAATTAAATATCAATAATATTTCAAAATTGAAAATCTAACGACTTGAGAACTACCAGGACTTGAACTTGAACTTTCAAACTGACAACTTTTACTTTAGAATCTTTTCATATTCACAATGTTCGCTCTTGGCCCCGGAAGAATTTGTGAGTAATGGCGATTTCCCTTTTTCCATTTTCTATCAATCTTGCAAAACCACCATCTCTGATTCGACTCAATTTGTTTCACGGGCTCTAATATAAATGATTGCAGACTTAAGTCAGTGAATGAGTTAAGGAGCTCAGCAAGCTTCTTGAAGACGTGGGTTAAAATAGACCAAGGCACTGTCCTTCGAGGGTTAAAATATTACTGTGGTTTTCTTTGCACCCCCAAGCACAGCAATGTTTTAATTAAAGTTACATACCGATGCATCGTTAAATTTTGTCAAAGTGGAGGAGTTTGTGATTCGTAGAATTAGATGAATTAATCTGTTTGAAATTAATATTTTGTTTTTTCCTATTTTTTCCGAAGTTTTGTATTTAGCACGCAGGGGTTGAAGTCACTGATTTCTGCTCGACGAAGTCAATTACCGCGTGAGTACAGTCAGAACCAATCAGTGCACATGTAAAAGGATAAATGTGAGATGTAGGTAAAACTGAATAGTGGTGATTTTTATTTATTTCAAAGGAAGAACGAGCATATGAGTTTTAAAAAGGGTAAAATATGTCAAAAGGATGCAAAAATAAAGTAAATATGAGGGTGTATTTCCAATCGAGTTTAACCTTTTGTTTTATGATTTTGTGAAAATCATTTAAAAAAGGTTTCACATCTTGGTGTAATTTAAATAATATCTGAAACATACAAAGAACCAATTTTTCCTAAACATGAAATTGGGAAGAGAAACTGTTCATCCATCAAACTGAAACTGAAAGAGTAAAACGATGGTTGTAATTATATTTTTGAGAAAAATATCAACCTCTTTTTTCAAAATGTGGAGTTGCAAATGGATAACATCCGGTGTATTAAAACGAAGGGAAGAGGATATTTTAAACAGAAGCTGAGGATTCTTCTCCATTGTTTTGAAGTATTTTCCGAAAATTCAAAATGGAAAAGTATCCCCTTAATGCAACCCTTGGCAATAACTTTAGAACTAAACGCAAAGACACGAAACTAACGAGAAATATCAATACTTTTTATACATAAAACTCAACGCATGGAAATATAAAATTGGCGTACTTTAAAGTAAAAACACCAAAAATAATTAAAAGAATATTTCAAACTCAAAATTTTCCTTCCTTAACATACAATCGCTACCCAACTCGACTATTAAATACTTCAAACCAAACGAAACATGTTCCAACAACCAAAAAACATTTCCAATAACCAACAAATCAACCCTAATAATCCTCCCAAACACAAAATCCATGTCTTCCCACTGCATATTCCAGATTCCATTAAATTTCAGATCCCATCAGCAGCAATTCCCTCGAAGCTAGACTCAAGAAGAGATCTGGACCAGGCTCTCCATAAAAAATGAGCCCAGGACCAGCATGCACGACGATCCAGCGTGGCCATAGAAATCATAACGCTTCCACCGGAATCCCTTTTTGACGATCGCCATTGGAGCCATGAATTATTATACTCGGGCGTGAATCGCGGGTTTAAGCGTCCCTGGAACCGGCCGATCGATAAACCTCGCCTGCGCAAGTCTGTCGCTTATACAGTAAATACCACCCTCCATCCCCGCTCCACCCCCTGGAATTCCGAAGTACGCACGCGTGTACACGCGTGCACCTCTATACACACCTGCAACCGCGGGGTTCTTGGTGACTCCATGGGGAGGCCCATCCCCCGTGGCCACAGGATTCGATCCAGCCAGGGTCCTTCGACCGATCGTCTTTCACTGCGACCGCCTTCCACTCCGAACCCTTCATTTCGCACGCGATGGAAAAGGGAGAGAGTATATTCCTTCGTCGGGCTGTTGATGCACGGACTGATTCGTTCGAGGCGAGGAATGAAGACGCTAGGTGTGGATCAGTATGATGAAGCTAATGACTCGGGATTCACTGAAAGGAACAATGTCTGGTGGAGGAGAGTTTTTGAGCTATTGGGACTTTTTGTGTTTAGGCGAAGAAACGGGGAAAAATATATTAATGTATTATTATTATTGATTTGGAGCTGTTGGGACTTTTTGTGTTTAGGCGAGGAAACGGGGAACAAATATATTAATGTATTATTATTTATTTAAGTAAGTAGGTATGAATGATGCATCTTGGCATGGTGATTGATTTGTTGGAGGCAAAGAATTGGAAGAAGCTTCTAAAAAGAAGCTGGTGGTTAGGGATCCGCTGAAATGAATGTTTGATGAATCTGATATCAATTGGAAAGTTTTGTACGTGGAAAGAAAATAATGTAGATGAGGATCTGCTTCTATTTAGTGTTTTCTCTTTACGTGGTAATTCGTCAAGTTGCTATGTGCTGCAAGTTAGGATAATGAAGAGGATTAGAGATCGACTCAAGTGAACAGTATCTGGAGAAACTGAAAATCTTAAAATTTTATGTTTGATAATAGACGCGTGTAAATTAAATAGGTACTACTTAAAGTGGTGTCTTTTTAGTAGTAGCACGTTGAAATTTATTAGGATAAACTCTAACTGGCGAAATTAAAATTATCAGGATTTGTTTAAACATGTTTTGTTTACTCCATAGGAACCATTGAAATTGACTGTAACTATTTGTAGGAATTGAAGATTTGTTTTTATGAAACTTATGCATTTGATCAAAATAGTGTTGGTGTGATTATTTAAATTTTTTTTAACTAACAGTATCTCGAAATCAAGGACCCTTTGCTGGAAGTAGAAAGCTCCACTACCTATATTCAATGAAATCAAAATTGGTTGTTCAGAATTCCCAATATGTTCCCATCTTTCTCTTAAAGGTTCTTACAATAATTGCTTATAAGTAAAACCATTTTCGAAATCTCAGATCTTCGCGAAAACATAAAAGGGAATAAAATTCATGTCATCATTAACTGTAATGCCAATTTACTCGCTTCCTTAAACCCATTTTTCATTTGTCATAAATTGGTCATCTATTTTTCCATACCTATGATAATTTATTCCAGAAGCAAAAAGAAATCTACAATCAGTAAAATCGAAGTAAATTCTATGAAAAGCTAAAAGTTGAGTACGTGAATATTAATCATACGGAAATCCGTGGTTTTTAAGAGGGAATAATATTATAATAGGTAAACGAATTAAGGTTCGTGAATTCTATGCTGCAAATATTCAACTATTTTCATAAAATTTATCTTCGCCAGGCTGCAGCGAACGGATAGAATTAAACGTTACTTTAAACTGTGACTCAATTCCCGCTGGTTAAAATAACATAACATTATTACATAAATTGTGAAACATCGCGGCTAGACCCGATTCGTGAAATATTCCACTGTTATTATATCGCATTACCTTCGAAACGCATTAGACGGGAACGTTCAGAGAAAATGGAATGAGTTTGCGAAAGCTTTTTAATCTTACCGTTTCACAGGCCAAAAAAATGCAGCTTGTACGTTTTACAATTGGAAAAACGAAAATGGGATGGAGGCACACGACAAAAAATCAGGTTGCGTCACTATTATTATTTTTTGTCAGTCTTTTCAAAGCAAATACACGCTGTTTCGTAACAGGGAGTACAAATAAAATGGTAGTGATTCTATATGAGAAAATAAGTGGAAAATATACAAAAAAAAATTCCATACGAGGCTCCATTTTCGAGAGAATCGATTCTGAAAAATTGTCTAGCACGCGTGCACTTAAAAGCATGTTTAAAACAACATTTTTGGGGGACAAATTCTGATTCGAAAACAAATTATACTGCATGAAATTTCCTCTTATTTTTGTACCATATTTGCTGTCATAGGTATTCTTCTAATTTTTAGTGTTAAGCACAAGCATGCTTGACAGATATTCAAAGTCAGATATAGAAAGCTTATAACTCTTCAAAAACTACGTAATAAAACTAGTTGACGTCTTCAAAGAAGGAAAGTAAGTGGATTTTCTGTTAACTTCAACTTCGAAATTCCCTTAAAAAATGTTCTTAATGGAGGAGTACTTCGAGAATATTCTTTCTCCAGCAGTACATTAAATTACTGTAAAATATTCAACGGAGATTCGTAAGGAGTCATGGTAAAACGCGAAATGTTGTCAAAATAAATTTTAACGAATATGGAGAATATTAAAGTTTCGCCATAAATAGTTTCAACAGAGGAAATGCTCTTAATATCCAGTAATTTTTGCTGGAGAACATAGAGCAATCCAGAAAATATTCTGAACCAGGAAAAGACTCACAGAGTGGAGTAATTATCACTATTTATTTATTTACTAGAGATAACAACCCTTTGACACATTATGACATGAAAAAATATGAAAAGAGAACGGACAAATAAGCTAAAATTAAGATTAAAATTAAAATAACAATTACCGAAGAAAACAATAGAAAGAGACGAAATAAGACGAACAGATATTATAAATATAAGTATCTAAATTTCTGAACTGAATTTCTGAAATTAGGTAAGAAAGTAGTGAAAAAGTAAATTATATTTGTGAGTATATCTCCACATTCTGTCAATGCAATTGCATTTACCGTACAGAGTGTGATGCCTCTCAATATAACAGAGGGGGTGATGCCTCATATATGACAATAACACAGCAGAATTTCTCCAAGTACTAAAATACGACCAAAAATACATTCAATAGAAAAGGGCAGCTTCTTTTTAAGCACATAAGCCTGCCCCCAAAAATACTTCCAGCGCAAAGAAACGAAATTTTTATTATACTATGAGCTGTTTCCATAAATATCCCTAGAATACAGCAGCCATGATCATGAAACACCAAAAGCAACTTCTCTGGCAATACACCAGCGCGCCCCAAGAATACTTCTGGCATAAAAAACGCAATTTTCTGTACCCTATAAAATTCTTTCATGGCGCAATGCCAAGAATATCTACTATTGCAATACATACTTACATATTACGGTGGTCCTTATTTTTCAACTTTAAAATTTGTATTATCTGAACCGCGTAAAATCCTCTATTTGACAAAAAAAATATCTTCGTGTTTTTTATTTGTATATTTTGATATATAAAGGTCGCTCAAAGACTTTATATTCTACAAAAAGTTTGGGAACTGCGACTTTCTGTAATCGTCACTTGTCAATTTTAATGAAACGGGGTCCATATTTATATATCAGAATCCGAAACATTGTGTTTAATAACCGGAATAGAATGTGTTTTTAGTGGAGATATGATTTAGGAGACTCGTTGCCTAAATCGTACCATTTACAGTATGTGACAAAAAGATTAATAACAAATTAATTTGTTCTGAACAAAAGGTCAAGCATATAATAGTAGGTGCCTAAAAGATCCAGCTACAATATCCAATAGTCATTTGCGTTGAAATTAGTACCAAATATGAAACATAACGTAAAATGTCTTAAGTGGTACGACATAGGCAGCCCTCAGTGAAAAAAAAAACAATATTCACCATAAAACTCCAAGATCCTTCTAAATGCTTCAAGAACGCAGCAGCCACCGTTGTGAAACGCCAAGATCAACTTCTCTCGCAGCACACCAGCACGCCCTCAAAAATACTCCCAGCGTAAAGCGCGCAATTTATCCTTCCCTACAAGATCCTCGCGCAAACTCTCCCAGCCCGCAGCAGCATTAAGGAATACGCACAAAGAGGTAGGTATCAGCTCTGTGACCATTCAGTACCGTCAGTGTTACTAATAAAATATATCGTTTCCCCGTTTTAAAATGGAACAGTTCACCCTTGTCGCGTCAGTCAGTGACACTGACGACACCCACCAGCACGGAAGAGCTACATGTGAATAGACCTTAAATCGCAAAACGCTCAAATATCCCAAGTGTAAAACAGGCTCCCAAGTGAAGGAGCACTCACCCCAGGTCCTAGAGCCTAGGAGTACGTTCCCAGAGTGGTGAATTTCGCGGCAACCCCCGCGAGCAGAGTCCCCCAAGCCCCGAGCGGTCCGAAAGAACTGGACCTTCGCGGCAGCTTCGTTCCCGCTTGAATTTCACCACGGTTTTCCCGGTTGCTCGTCCTTCGACGCCAAGGGAACGTTCGTCAGCGTCGAAACAAGAGAAAGAGGAGCCACGATAGCGCGAGGGCGGGTGGGCGACTCGTTGGGGATCGATCGGGTTGGGAGGGGCGGGATAGGTGACGCCGTAGGAATCTATATAAAATGCCCGAGGACACGGGTATAACAAGATGTTAAGCAGTTCGTCGCCGGCGCGTTTTCGGAAGGTTCGTCTGGGCGGGCTGTAAAAAAATTGGGACACGCGGCGTCGGCGAGGACGAGGAAGGTGGGCAGGGGCACCGCTCGGCTAGGGAGCCGAAGAAGGGAGTTGATGGGGAGAAGCTTTTAGCCCGGCTAGATGGTGCCGAGATAACGGCGCGGCGAAGTGCAGAGTGCGCCGCTGCTTTACCACTCGTCCTACACTTGCGCCCGGGGTATCGGTGTGTTCCCCGACACAGAGGCGAGGTCGCGCTCACGCTATATTGCTCCACTTTGAGCGCGGTTCGGCACCACGTCTGTTATAATTTTGACAATAACGCGCCGGCTGGGTCAGCTGCGATCGGTATGGGACGCGAGCTTCCTCGGCTGGGTTTCAGCGAGCTGCGGATGCCGGTGTTTGGGCTTTGGAGTTTGGTGACTTGTCGCGGGGTCCTTCCGCGAGTCGTGTCGATACTTTGAGCACTTCCTGGGATGCGCTGGTATTTCGTACCAGTTTTCTGTAAAGGCCTGGGTGGTTGTGGGCGAAACAACTGTGAGGGATAAGCATGGTTTACTTGTTCGGGCAATTCTGTTTTGGCTGGCCGACTATAATTGAAAATGGAACTTATTTCACACGGAGGATGTGGATATTAATGGTTAGGCTTTTTAGAGGGCTCGGGTGGTCACTATAGTGGTCGCGTGAAATTTTGGATACTTTGCGGAACATGTTGGTTGTATATATGCATAAATTTTGAATAAAAACATTTACAACTTCAATGAAAAAATCCTGGGACTCACAAGGTTAACAGTATCTAATGTAACCTCGCCTTTACTGTAATCATTACTATCATTCATCCAAGAGGTTGGAGAGAAGGAAGGTGGAATAAGGAAGGAGGTTGGAGGAGGGGTGTGAGGGGAAGAGGGTGACAAGAATGAGAGTGGGAACGGAAGAGAATAGAGTAAGGGTAGAATAAGAGTAGAGTAAGCATAGAATAAGTATAGAATAAGATTAAATAGATTAAAAATAATGTAAAAAGAAAAGGAGAGATGGAAGACAGAGGGAAAAGGAACGGAAGCCACTCATCTTTATCACATCGTATCCTATTTTTTTAATGGGTCATGTTTAAATATACGCGAAAGCTAAATGTATATTACGATTGTACATAATTGAAAAATTAAATTTCAAAATTGTGTGGATTTAAAAAAAATCACATTTGAAATCGCCACACTTCTGTGCTCGCTGATAAAGAAGTTGCAAACGTATTGTAAATTCATTTACATAGAATGTTGAGAATTATTTTGTATGTTTATCGTTGTAATATTTTCAAAAGTGATGTGGGTGTAAATTAGAATTTAGGAAGAATTTATCTGGGACCCCACGATTTGTCAAACAGTGCTTAACTGTCACTGAAGGATGAGGTGTCACGTCGTGACGTGTAAAACTTCTTTCTTCTAAATCAAAGCCACGCTTGATAAAATTTTTTAAACAAATGCCATGATTTTTTACTATAAAATTCCTTATTCAACTAACATCGATAAATTGAAATATATTTTCTCGTGTTTCTTCCATCCCCTTTGAGAAGTTCCATGTTTCATTATTTAAGTCTCAATAATAAAAATCGACTGACTTTTCTTTTCATGAGCTTCCTTATGTAAATACACGAAAGGCAATACCTTAAAAAAATATATAAAAATTTGTACTAAATAGAATGAATTTCGTTGCGTTTTGTTGCATTTACTGTTATAAAAAACTGTGCATATATCTTACAATTTTGGGGACACACCTAAAGGCTCGAAATACTACCATTATAAATATTTACATACTTAAAAAGAAGTTTCATTTGATCTAGGAAGGAATTATACAGTATTATGTTTATAAGCATTTAATTGATGGACAATTTTTTTCTTAAATTATGTTTTCTTACGAAAGAACTGTAGAAAGTATAACATTGATAGTTACGTTTAGTAATTACCATATTTCTTTGTACGAATTATGTTACTCACTTAAGTTTACACTACGGTAATTCTAAAATAGCCTGCATATTTCTAAGAAAATATTTAGGTCGCTTAATTTTTATCTGAACTGTCATTAGGACGATCTACTGAGCTCTTAAGCCTCCTATGCACCTTACCGTTTTAAGCTACTCATTCATACCTGTTCTGCCCTAATTACATTCTTGGAATCAACGTGTCGATACTGTGTTCCGATACAGACGATCAACATGCGCTTTGTCGTATTCTTTACATAATTAATAACAACAATGTACCGTTGGTTTCCTCTTTCTTCGCAAATTATTGCATGAATAATAAGTTTCAAATAAAAACTGTGTTTATTTATTATCATTTTGTACTCGGTTTTATACAGTTAAACATAAGTTTCCTAATATAAAAGTATATAAAGTTAGTTAAACAATTCAATAAACAGGTACCTCTCACCTGCTTTACGTAAGTAAAAATAATGTAAAGTGATGTATCAATTTTCATCAGCCTTAATTATTGCACACATTATAGAGTCGAAATATTTCTTAAGATACTGTGTCAGATATTAGAAGCTGGCGGCACCGAATTCAGCAATTAATGCAAATTTTGTATGTTAAAGAACTTTAATGTGTCCGCTAAGAGAAATTCGTAGATTTATTATTTCAACGAGTGGAATCAATCAATGAAGAAGTGGAATCAATCAGGAATGAAAAAAAAAGGATAAGTCTCGTACTACAACTAAAAATTGTCAGACAATCTGAGAATAAAATTATCATCAAATTTCTAAATCTGACGGGCCCAATAAATCAAATGTTTGCTAATAATGTATTTATTTAATCATTCAAATATTCAATTATGTATCTAAATTTCATTATTGGCGTCAATAATAATTATTACCATTTTATTACCATTTTGAAACAATTTCAATCTTTATAATTATTTATCAGGGAATACCTAAATATGATTAGTAAATACTATCACATCAATCACGATTTTTTCTAAACTTGTAACTATTAGAAAACACTAATCGGAAACAAATCATATGTGTACCTATTTATTAAAATAAATGAAGGGTAAGGGGAAAACAGGGAATGTCCATTTTTCGTGATTTTGCGATTTATAGCATATTTTGTTGGTGGCAACTGGGAATACCGAACTGTTGAATCACATTGGGTTATAATACCGCTATACAGGTTTGATATACTGCTTAAAAATAGTAAATGTCCATTTTGCACTGGAACAAAATAGGGAATGTCCCCACCCTCTGTCTAGGCGCTGGGTAAAACAAGAAATTATTTAAGTAGAAAATTATATAAGAAAATTAAATTCATTGAACCTTATTTCTTTACTGATAAAGCTATTTTGTGACGTTCTCTGTTTTCCCCCTTCAAATACAGTCTTTTTTAACAGTCAGTTACTGCATCACTGGTAATATAGTGCTCGATACTATTTTTTGCCAAATACATGACTATATGTATACATTAATTGAAACATAAATACCCAAGAAAAGGCATATACATATAATCTTCTTAAAAATCATGTAAGAAGTAAATAATGCAGAAAAACAATTTGAATACACGAAATGTACATACAACTTTAGAAAACTTATAAAGAGGGCTAATTTATTGCGACACATTTTTTTAACGATAAAGTTTATCGCTTTGAATAGTCACTTGTTTACTGCTTTATAAATTTAAAACAATACGCCATTTTCTTCTAACTAATAATGGATAATTTAAAGCAATGCCATTTACGTACCAGATGATACACTATTTATTTTACAGGAATTTCGTTTAACTTTTCGCGTGACCGATTGGCAAAAAATAATGTCCAGCACTATACACTAATACAATTTAATTCATGTCTAACACCTGAATGCTCAATATTTTACCCTTTGCCAATTTTCCCTGCATTTCATTGTCAGCGAAGTTTCACATTCCTATTCTCCGTTCCATATTCCAATTAATAGGATTCTGAGCAGAATATAAAAGCAAATTTACACCTGATTCCTAATAAAATTCACTGTTCATTTATCCACGGTCCAGGTGCAGTTGCCATTCACAAATGCTGCCAGTCAACGCGTTAAAAGCCACAACTATGAACTCCACAAAGCTCTACTCAGCTTCCACGATCTCCCCGTCCCCCCAAATAAAACTTCCCGTTCTTAAATTTCCCCAACGATCCATACAAATTCGAGATTCATACGAATCCGCCACAAAAGGTACCTAGCCAGGTTCCGTGCTGCGGGGACCCCAGGTTTCATTAGCGCGACCGACATATCCCCGGAAAGTCTATCTGATTAGCCGCAGTTTACGACGGTTCAGTGTATTTTTCAGATTTACGACGGCGCGGCAGACGATCGTCGACCATCGTGGGCAAAAAAAAAAAAGAGAAAAGGAAAGGAAGAAAGAGGAGGAAGCTATCGATTGACTGCGAGCCTCCCTCACTCCCTGGGCTTTCATTTTGATATTGGGCAATGGGAATTGCGGAGGGCTTTAAGCTTTAACAGGACCTCCTCGGACCCAGGGCAATATAAACGTCGACGGCTGCTACCGCTAGTGCACGGTTAATGTTTAAAGTGCGTATCATCGCCACTGGCGCCATGCTTTACGACGCGCATCCTGTTCGTCTTGAGCCCCCTCAGGTAACAGGAGGATCCTTCCGGCGCGGGAAGGTCTTTGAGCGCGTTGGATGTCAATCGCAAACAAGGTCACGAATTCTTGGCCGGCTTGCTTTTTCCTCACCACGTGCAGGCGAAAGTGGACGAGGGAAAAGGCTTTTACGAGGGGGCAGTGCCTGCGAAGTGTCGCGAGGCGATTTCAACGTGACTTCGCAGGTAGGTAGGGAAGTGAAAAATATTTCCTGTGCGATTGTCTTTTCGCGTGGGTAGTTAATAGCTTGAGAGATATTTGACAGTAGGGATGATGTTTCGGGAGCCACTTCGGTATTTGCTTTACGCTCCCGCCTTCTTCCAAGCAAGACCTGATGCCAATACCAGGAATTGATTTGATCAATTCTGGACATTTACGATTGAATGGAAATGTGTCCAAGATTTCTGGAGATCGACATTTTTGAAATTGGAGTGTAATCCTCATTCGCTCCTCATTTCACGAACTGAATCTGTCCCTCGGGCACAGTAGCAAATTATCGATGAAATGCCAAGGTAAACAGTTATTTTTCGATATTGCTTTATTAAAGTGAAATAACAAAACAGTATAACTTATACGGGAAAACTGTGATAAAATGGCATCAGTTATTTTACGTAGACTTTTATTATTATGGCATAACGTTAGGAACGAGAAGAGACATTCAACCACTTCGAAAATTTGCACGTTCTAGGTTTTGGCAGGAAAATGATATCATACAGTAAATAGGTAAATTTTTCGATCTAAATATGATCGTTTACAAATATCGTTTAACAAAGATTAGAGATCAATGTTGTTAACAAATAAATAATAAGTGCAAGTGATGATTTCATTTCAAAGTACTAAATAGAACACTCCATGATTGAGTTTATAATAATAATAATAATAATAATACGTCTTTATTACACCAACAAATTAAGTAGTACAGATTTAGTTTTTTTTTTTTTGTGGCGCAACGGGTGGAATTCAGCAAAATGCTGTTTTAAAATCCTACCTATAAAGAGCATTTTCTCTTTTGTGTATTTCTCTTTCACTATGTGACGCAGGAAAATGTAAAATGCTTTTCTTAAGCAATGTCACTTAACTCTGATTAAAAATATATTTAACTTATCGAGGCGAGGAGAAGCACGACCTCAAAGTCCGAACTCAAATTCAACAGATTTCTTTTAAAACCAAGAAACTCCCTTGCTCGCCACCAATTAAAATTAGCGAAAACAAAATTAACCTCTTAACTGGGCCATTTTTCGATTAGAAACGTCTCCAGTGTATTAAAAATTGAATGCTTAATAATCAATGCAGACGAATTAAACTTAAAACATTATGGTCCCTTTTTGACCGAGTGAAGTTTCAAAATATTCCTGACGAGGCAACGCACCTTATCCAGCGTGGAGTAATTTTCGAATGACGAGTTAACTCGTCTTCCCCAGCTAACACGTTAACACCGCGAATGCCTCGCCGTTATAAACCACCACACATCGCAACGTTCTCGTAACGAGATGGAAGACCTCGACCGATGAAACGCAAAACAGGGAAATACATAATTGCTCAGTCTATATAGCAAAGCAAACGAATGACGCCAATTGCGAACGACAGAGAAAACAGGCGCGACGTTCCGATAATTATTAAATTTACTGAGCGATTAAATTTATTTGTCGTGACATTATTAACATAGCAAACTGCGCCATTTGAACGAGCAAGCAAGAAGTGGCTTCAACGGCCACGGTCCCTGATACCGTTCCTCTCGCTACAGAGATCGGCGTGACGATTATTCGAGTGCACGGTAGGTTTCCGAAATCACAACATTGCGGGTACGCCTCGAGGAGTCTTGGAATTTACAATGCTACCTGACCTTAGCCCTCCTACGGTTACCCTCATTAGTACGGATTTATCGATGATTTTTCCACGGTACAGGACCCCCCTCCCTCTTTTCGGACGTCTGCCTGTTCCTCGAGCGTCGAGACCATTTCCGGTGCGACAGGTTAGGTTATGATCAGCATTGCACTCTTTTCGGTCGTAGTTGCGTTAGAGCGTAGTTGAGTATTTATGAGGAATTGTGTCTTACTTTTCAACAAGCTTTTGCACAGAGTTGGCCATTAACTAAATAAAAAGTAGTTAGTATAAAAGTTAGTTTCATTTTAGATTATTCGACGAATGAAGTTAATTTTTTTATTCGAAGCATGATTTTTTTTAACTGTTATTCCGTATTCGGAATTTTTATTTAAATAAAATTTTCGCCCATCGCCAAATACTGAAGCCATTGAGGTATGCTTTTAAGTGTTACTCGATTAATAGTTTATGAGGTGTTTGACGCTAATGGTTTGAAGGTGTTTATATGTTCTAAGGGAGAAGCATGTTTGTGCAAGTAAGTTAATGACGCAGTGGTGTAGGTGCTTGTCTATCAAAAGTCTGGTGTGTTTGTTAGTAGAAGAAAATTACACTCTTCGTCATGTCTCTAAAGATAGGTTTTCCTATTGGGAAACCAAGAATTTCGATACGCCAACTAGTGGCAGAAAATTAAACAACTGTGAGTAGGCCGAAATCCGTCCAAGTCCATGCGATTATCAGTGTTTATATAGACAAGTTGTGAAAAACGAGTGTTTTTAAATCTTTTTGAACACTAAATTTTTACTTCTTCGATTAATAAATACTTATTCGGAATGTTTGGTGGGATCCGGGCCTACTCGCAATAGTTTGCCGACTTACCATCACAGCGCTGAAATCTAAGCCACGCCTCCACTTGGTTTCCCTATACGCGACTAGACGCACCGTCGACAACTTCGAAGTCGATTTTCTCGAAAATAAAGCGCGATATCAAAAAACTTTATTCCTTTTTATCGACTTATTTACTTGTTATAAGTCGAAAAGGAATAGTTACTTTTTTCGATATCGCGCTTTGTTCTCGAGAAAATCGACTTTGAAGTTCTTGACGTTGCCGCCAGTCGCTATAGGAAAACGTACCTTAAGCAGTGGCAGACTGGAAATATTTTAAAAATGTTCGTTGCCATTTAGTAGCTTGAAAATATAATAGCAGCTCCAATATTATTACTGTATGCAGCTAAAATTTACCCTAATTTTGTCTCCAGGCAACTAATATTTTTAGGCCCAGTCCACTATTCTCTTGATTATGAGATCGAAGTTGGAGAAGGTTATGATATGATTCTTGTTTTTGGTGAAATTAAGGGAGGACTTATTCTTTGTAAATCTGTGAGAGTATATTCGTATGGTTTCTAGTAAACTTCACTAACAGGATGTTCTTTCGCAAAAGCAAACTACGTAATGAATCTTTTTTAAACTTTGAGGACTTTTTATAGGATATTTCAGTTATACGAGTATCTGTTTTTAAATTTATTTAAAGCTGTACAGGGCCAGTAACTTCGGGTTGCAAAAAATTTCCTTTGCCATGGTTGACAGTCTTCCGACGAAACGGTTCTCCGCAAATCAAAAAACCAAAAAGTTTCAGAAACTACATGGCCATGGCTATGCCACGACGGGTTCGATTTTGATAATTTTGAAAAATTAAAAAATGACTAACCTCTGAAAAAAATTGTGAAATTTTGTTTCAGTCAATTAACCTCTTTCGTTAAAAAAGAATAGAAGAAAACGACTAATTAAAAAAATCTCCGGGCGTGCCATAACCATCCGCACATAGTTTCTACAACAACTGGGTGTGTTGATTTTAGAGGCACCGTTTCGTCAGAAAACTGTCAACCAGATTGTACTGCTTGTAAACCTGCTTTAAATAAATTAAAAAAAAGATTCATTACGTAGTTTGCTTTTAACAAATTTCCAAAAGATACCTTTACTTTTCGGGCCATTCCCCCTTCATTTTGAACATCACTTTCCGCTACATTTGTAATGTAAAAAAAAAAAGAGAAAAATCCAAACATTCTCATTCATGTGAAATATAATAATATCTCCCTTTCATTTCCCCATCTGTCATCATTTAGCCTTTAAAAAAGCACAAAAAATTCTTTCCACTCAATGAAACTTTATAAATAGACGTCACCTACTCCTCAGACATCTTACAGTCTAGACTTCCTCATGCACACATGACTCCCTCAAAACTCTGCCCCCGATTTCACCCGGCAATCGCTGGTGAAATACAGCCGCCCCCGCTTATCGTTAGAACAGTCCGTATTCCATCTGAAACGCAGCAAGGATTCCGCGAGTGTCTCGCAAAAATTCCCCCGGCACGCGTAATCCCCCCGAAATCCGTCGTTGACCGAATAACCAAGTGGAGCAGCCAGCGGCGGCGCAACGAAACTCGGCGGTACGGAAATGAGTGTTCGGGAGAGGTGAGGAAGGGAGAGGAGAAAGATGACGATCCTGGGAGGCGAGTAGCAAAGCAAGACGGGGGAACGAAGGCGCAAAACCTATGACGGATTAAGGCTTTCTTCCGCGCTGGAGGCGCCTGGAGCAACCGATTGACCTCCATATTCCCGGCTGCCTGAACCGGGAGCCGTTCTGAGCCGCTTAAGTAGGTAGGATTTGGTTTCCTGGAGCGTCGAGTGCCTCGGCCGAGCTCTTTTACGCGGGGGCACAAGGCGCCACCCGGGTGTTTTTCTCCTGTTTTCTCGCGCGCATAATCGCCTACGCGCTGCGGACCGTCGCTGCTGCTTTGATTCCGTCGCCGGCGGAATACGGCCCTTTAGTCCACGGGGACTCCATGGTTCGCGCAATGATCGCTATTCCATTTGAGGAAGTGGTCGGGCTTTGCGGATGCTAATACGATTCTTCTTTTAATGAATAACTTGGGCAGTGAGATTCTCATGAATTCAGATTTTAATGTGGGGTGTTTATCGTAAAGAAAGTTTTCACTCGGGAAGGGGTAGGTATCTATATTAGGATGTGTAGAATTTTTTTCAATGTTCCAATTTTAAAAACGACTAGTGGAGAAACGTTACAATTTCAGGTTTAAAATTAACAACTCGGGGGAGTTGGGGCACAATGGACATAATGGAATATTAATATTCTCTTCGTATCTAGAAACAGTCAGAAGTTCAAAACAAGATCACAAGACAGTATAAGCTATCATTTTGATAGATGATATAAAATCATAAAATGATACCCTGTAGATATCAAGATAATATTAATTTTTCATTCTGCCCCCTGCACCAAAGTACCCCAACTTCGGCTACCTTTAAATTGTGTGTAATATATTATGTACCTAGTTGGAATTTCATTTGAAATTGTAGAAAAATATGAAAATTACTAAAATTATTAAAACAATAATTAATAATTGTGCTTATGAAGCGCAACAGAAGCAAACAAGATATTACATATATTTTCATTGTGTGATAAATACACATTTTCATGTGAATGTAAAAAATACTAATTTCCACATATTTTTATTTTCGTTTTCCTGTTTTTATGTAAGGAAGACTCACTTTAAGCAGTATATGAATATGTAGTTTGTAGTTAAATCTTACTTAATTTTCCCTTTTTTAACTGTAACGAGTTTATCTAAATCCTTAATACCAAGAGCAAAAAATGATCTATTTATCGTATTTTTAGAAGTTTATTAAGATCCAGAAGAAGAGGCGTAATAAAATTATTTCTAAACCCTGCTAATTGCAGATACATAATACAGATTTTGGTTCACTTTATTGTGTTCCTCGAAAGAAATAATAGAGATTCAATTAGAATTCAACATCAGACAGGGTGAAACTAAATATCTGATTCCCAAAACGAATCAGTTTAGCCCAGGACATTTAAACTCTAGAAATTCAGTTATTCAAGCTGCGTGTCAATAAATCCAAGCGAGCCATGTCGCAATTTCTCCAGTCACACGCAAAAAGATTATGAAACTTCAAAATTATTCGCGTCCTCGTAACTTCGTCGTCCTTTATCGCCGCTTTGCTCGTTTCTAAGCGATAACAGGCACGGCACCACACCTTCTATGGACACGTGAAAACCGAAATATGGTAATTCGAAGTTCGAAGGATTCTGAGACGCTCGTATTGATCGGCTTTGTACTCTTTCACAGAGACATATTGAAATATAGCGAGCTCCCTCCGAGTTTCGAATAAATTACGAACGGTGGCTGGCCAATTTACTAATCAGTCCGTCTGCATATTAAAGAAGCATTCTTCAGCGGACTCTCGAGGAAAGTCATGACAGCAAAATGGTATAATACACGTGTAGACACATGTGTCTTCGTAACGGCCAACACTTTTTCGACATCGTTCCTCTCAAAATTGACGGAACGTTCCTTATCTCGTCCGCATAAATTCCTTCCTCGGCTCTTTTCGGCTCCTTCGGTCGTTTAGCGACAGAATCGCGCTTTTCGAGGCAGCTCGAAGCTGATAGCTAGAATTCTTTTTATGGAGAAAGAAATTCGAAAGAATTCGGTGCCGAAGTAACGACGATTAAATAATTTTTAAAATTTCTTCGTTCCAGTGTTTCTTGGTTGTAAAAATTTGAGGTGTCGTGTTTCAGTTTTAGAAACTGTGAGAATTATTAATGGGTTGAATTCGATGGAATCGATTCAAAAACTATAGATTTTTTGCTTGAGAGATTTTTTTTTTCCTAAGTTCTTAAGATATCTTGCTCACCGTTTTTTAAAAGACTTCTTGGATATCGTTGTATTTTTATTATAAACGTAAATATTTTCTACAAAGAAATGACAAAATATCCTTTAAATGTCTCTCTTTTAAGTGCAAAAAATTTGTAAAAATATATGCTTCCGCTTTTTCACAAAAAAATTTGCTCTTCACGACCACCTGACTAGGTATGACTCCTTAATTACTTCGTGAAGGAATTCCACCCCCAGTTACCCTTCAAAAATACATGTTTCCAGCATGTTCCCAGCACTCTGACACTTTTATCCCTCAAACATCAATTCCACCAAATTTCACTTTGACTCCGCCGTGGCACCCTCCGCCTCGTGGAAGCTTCTTCCACGGCGCGGCTCCTTCATAAAACAGTCCCCGAGCTGGGAGCACCACGGAACAAGCCCTTCGCATTTTTCAGCGCGGCGAAAATTACTCTATCGAACGGGGTCGGTGAAATGACCGCTCCTCCACTTCTAACGTTTCGAAGTTTACATGGACGGGGTCGGGGGGGACTGGTGAATTATTACGCAGGGTTCACATGGCATCGACACTCGAGCGGGCAGAAGGACAGAGAGAGGTCGAGGGAGAAAGGGAGAGAAGAAGTGCACAGCAAAGGGAGCATCTGCCCGGGATGCATTCGGCGCTGATAGCTTTGTCGGCTTCTCGCTCGTACACGCTCCTACGCGCTGAGCCGCTTAAGAGACCTCTTCCTCGTCCTCTTCCTTCTTCTCCTTCGATGGTAACACTTCACAAAGGAGCACATATATGTATATATAGTTACTCACAAAATTGAGCCGGCAGATAACGCAGGGAATATATTTGTTAAAAACAAATATAGAGAAACCCTAATTTTGATTAACCCTTCGTGGTCACACGGGGTGTATTGTACCCCAAGAGCAATTTTTTATTTGAAATGCCGCACTTTTACATGTTCCAAAGGGGATTAATTGCAAAAAAAAAATAAAAAAAAATTTTAAAAATCTGTATTTGAACATAACGATGGCAAATCGCTCATTTTCAACTACAAATTTTAGCATATCAAAATTTACATTTCTAGAAAAAGACTATTAGACCATGACTGTATAAGTATTACGAATGTAGAATTACCAGTGAAAAGTTAAAAGATTAAAAAATACGGAAATGGTAACTCAAAAAATGACGCTGGGGTACAGTGAACCCCGTGTGACCAATTTGTGATTATAAGGTGTGACCACGAAGGGTTAAGGTAACATTATATTATGCAGTTAATATGTAAATCGTACTCCCGATTAATTACATAAGTTTTTATTGAACCAAATAACAAGAGAACGTGTATTTCTCATAAGTAGATATTTATAATAAATTGTAGACGTGTTTATACGTTCGCGATTTCCTAGATTTAAGTTTTTCGAGAAATAAGAAATAAGCAATTATAAAATATCTCGAAAAGGAACACTAAGTATAGGCCAAATTTTACATAAAGCTTAAACAGTTTCATTTTTATGCATCGAAGTTAAAAATAAAATTTCATTTATCCAAAATTGAATACCTTAACACTTTAAATATTCTAAGTGTCTTCCTGCAAAACTAGTAATTCTGACTTATACTCATTTGCCCGTCCACCTAGGAAATATGAAATAAAATTAATTTGTTAGGCTCAACGAAAGTATTAGGCGTGCAGATATATTATGCAAACGTGACAGCAAGTGTGAAAGCGTTATGCTATAGTATCGAAGATAAAAGGATAATTAACGCTCGTGACAAGTTGCATTTTCATAAATATAGATTTCACAGAAGCCTGATTAGTTAAGAAGTGATAAAATAATTTTTACTGAATTTTATTACCTACTACTGCGCGCTGGATCCACGTCCAAATATTGAAGTGTCCAACGTCCACTGCTATCCTACCGCGGCGACACGTCGTCGGACTCCTTTTCAAACGAAATTTCGCGAGAGAAGCGTGACGCCATTCAGGTGTACTGTGTGACATCGGTTGGGATTAACGTTTCGTACACAGTTGGAACGCGTTTTGTGTTTGCGATTAAAATCTCCGATCAACGGTGCAGCTACGTGTGTTTTCCTTATGTTTGACACTCGCGACGCAGACTCTTTCTGGCTTGGAGTACAGGGTCTGTCAAAAGAGGTGTTCGACAATTTTTATATCAGTCCTATTTTCACTATTTCACTTGAATACAGGCTGGCCAGTTATTCATTGGTCTCCAGACGGCGATTACGAACGTAAAATGAAAAAGATTAGTTGAATCAAACGAAAAAAAAAAAATAGTTAGGTACCTACCACATTTTTGAATTGTTTTATATCTGTTATTTTTTAGCATCAACTTGGAATATTGGTATTTGTTGATATACATATTCTGATGGAGAATTGAAAACTGTATAAAAACCAGTTAAAGTGGAATTTATTTAACAAATGAAAAATAAATTTTTATAGCATTGAACGGGACATTTTTGGGGCAGCTTCTGCTTTTAGGACAGCCTAAAAAATGATCAAAAGTGGCAACTCCTTTGTCGGACCCAAAAATGTATTGTCTCGTTCAATGCCATAAAAATTTATTTTTCATTAGTTAAATAAATTCAACTTTAACTGGATTTCATACAGCTTTCAATTATCCATCACAATATGTATATTAAACACATTCCACAGTTCCAAGTTGATGTTAAAAAGTAACAAAAATAAAGCAAATTTAATAAGTTGTAATTTTTCCACAAAATAATATTTACTTGATACAACGCGGTGAATGTTCCATCGTGGCACCATGTAATATCCAAGAATAAGTAAATGAAAGGAGAAGGGAAAAAAGTGAGAGGCTCTCAACAATGAATGGACCCAATGCACTGAGGTTCGTTCACGGTTGAACGTACTGGAGCAACGTGGATTAGCTAATACGCACACGGTCGGTGAGCCGCAAAAGATTGTCCTTTTTCGGACGCCTCAAATCACGCTTGGCTACTTCGAGGCTGCTCTTTTCGCGCAACTTTCTTCTGTCCTGTATTCAAGGAGCAACGTCAGCTTCAGCAGTCATGGAGAATTCCAGTTGCAGCAAATATTGTTTGAAACGTTCAACCCCCAAGACACAGATCGGTTGGAAACATAGTAGAGAATGTTAGAAAAGCCTTTTTTCAAAATCTTTATTTGTAGTTGTATAGATTCGTGATTATTTATTATACAGCTTTAAAGTACACGTTTTTTAATAAAGTCATTAACTTTTGAGTATATACTGTGTTCGAAAAAAATTCTACTTCATTCTGATAGCATTACAAATAGAATAATTTGATTAATTGGAAGAATGTGACCACCACAAATAATTCACTGACTTGTTAAATTTAGAATTTCTTTTCAGGAGAGATGTTTATTCAATTTTATACATTGCTTCAATTTTACAGACGGGGTTGGCGCAAGTGTTGGAAAAAAAAAGTTAAATATTTCATGGTACCTATGTGTGGAAAATAACAGAAAGTTTACATTTAAATTCACTGGTATGTTTATTTGTGAATAATGCAGAAGAAGTTAAATTGAGGTCCTTTCGTTTTGTTTGTAACTATGTTACAGACCAGGATGCCTCTTTCTTCATTTTGAAAATGCTATCTATTAATTTTTATATTAATTATGAAATTTATTCTGAAAGTAATATTAGACCAATTAGTTTAATTTATTATTTCAAGCACATGTTGTAAGTACCTGAAAATTATAGACTAATTCTGCAAAAATTCATCGAAATTAAAATTTTGAATAAATTGTATCTGTAAGTAAAATTATAAAATCTGTATTCCAATGTGAAGTATTTGTCAAATATTTTTGCACTGCCGGTAAAAGGTTTAATTATGCAAACATTAAATCTTTTCCGATGCTAACCTAAAGCTAATTATCGACAATTAGCAATCGTCAATTCAGCGGATTCAGGATCTACTGCTGAGCTCATTATACAACACGTTTGTTATCACATTAATTGGTAATTATTCCACATTACATATTGTTATGTATATTATCAAGGTTCGTGCACCAAAATCTGCTTCAAGAATCCCAAATCTATCAAAAACGGTTTGTTTATCTTCTTAATATAATTCTCCATTTAAATTAATACATCATTCTATCATCATTATAATCATTGTAGGTACATATAAATAGGAAATTAAAAGCAGAAAATTCCTAAAGATACTCTCGTCCAAAGGTAGCTACTGTAACAACCCTTCTAAAAATTAGAATTCTTCTTATTTCACACCATTCGAAACAAAAAAATTTCAGAGATAGTAGGTATCTCAATTTAACCTTCAATATTATAAAAATTATTAACACGAAATAAAGAAACCCATCTAAAACATATTTTCACAGAAATATTGAAATTGAAGTTTCCCTAGATTTCACACGACAATATATAGCTACACAACTTCAGTATTCATCATCATCAATTGATGAGGATTATATATATAAATGAACGTATAAATACATATAATAACACGTGGAGCTCTGTACATCAAAATTTCGTCATCAAATAATTAAATAAAATAGTTACAGAATGCGCCACCATTCGGGGGCATTTTTTCCCCTCGCACTGAGCTACAAAATGCATTAAAATGCACTTAACGAAGATGCACATTATCGATGTAATCCCGCTTCATTGTTCCCGTAATTCGATTCATTTTCACATTTTACAACGATCTGGTAGAGTTACTCGTTAGCTCATCTGCCAGCGCGGGGGAGACTGAATGTTTGATGAGTCCGCGTCTGTCCTCGAATTGTCCAAGTCTCGTTGCCCAGCTGTCCATTGTGTTGTTGCTGAAGGGAAAAAAATTGCGACTCCTTTTTTTAATCCGCGGTGTATTCGTGGACGGAAATGTCTCCATTTCAACCGTGGAAAATACGTTCGCGAGGAAGATTGACTGTTATTTTTAAGCGAGAGCATATTAACGTGTTTCTGCCAATCGGTTTCTTTATTTTTGGCTCGTCGATGAACTTAACCGACTGATTAGCCGCGATGGGATCGAGAATGTCTATGGAAAACGTGTGAATCAAACGTCGCGTTAAAAGGTTTCTTGGAATGTGTGTCGATTGCATTTCGAAACGGAAATTGGATGCACAAAAGAGTTCATTTTCGGTTTTAGAAAACGTCTGCTCAAGTATAGTGTAATTATTTATGAAAAGGGGTGTGAAGATATGTAGTTTAATCTATTTTGTGTTACTAATTGATCTTTGTTGATATTTGAAAGCGAAATTTATCAAGTTATCTTAAGTGCTGTATCTGCAGTAGGGTGTGTCAATTTTTTCAATGTTTTAATTTTAAAAACCACTTGTGGAAAAACGGCACGATTTCAGGTTTAAAATTATCCACTACTTTTAAGTTTTGTGTAATACATTATTTACCTAGTTGGAATTTCATTTGAAATTATAGAAAATTACCACCAAACAAAACTGTCTTCAGTAATACAGAATATTCGATTATTTTTGTAAATAATTACAGCAAAAAATGGTTTTTTAAACTGCCACTGAATACCTTATTAGAAGAAAAGGATATAGAGCTTAATAAACAAGCATGATTCAGATTTAAAGGTATCGTTGTTGAAGATCAAAAGCAAAGAAGGAAAGAAAATTAAATAATAATTTTGTTTGGTATGCGAAAATACCAAGAGTGTTCATAATTGTTTTCACTGAGATAAAAATTTAGAATATAAAGTGTAGAAGAAAACGTGTTTAACTCTGGCTACGCATGACTGTCACTATATCAATGGTGCATCCTCTTTAATCATTCGATCCATAGGTAAACAATTCCACTAGAGTGCAGTGAATTAAACAGTTCAAATATTCACAAAATGCGCATTAACATAACATACAGAATTTAACAAAGGGGAGGAATGTTAATAAATTTAATTAACAAGTAGGTGAAAATTGTCGCGAAACGATCGTCTCTTTAGAAGATGTCCTGCGACTAGAAATATGTATTAACTTACTGAAGAAATGTACCAAAATCGCACCTTGGATATTTTTTTAAGTAGACTTCGTAATATCCCCATGAATAAGAAATAATTAATTATTATATAAAAACACATTAATGATATGCATTACCATTGCAAAAGAGTTAACAAATATTTGTAAAAATGTTGCACAAGTGAGACGAAGCAATAAACCTGAAAGTAAAGTCTGTTGATGCATGACAGAGAAGCAAAGAACGTTTTAGAAGCTTATTTACAAACTTCTACTTCAGTAAAGCGTTTAATTGCATTAAACTAAACGATTAAATTATCTGTGAGAGCAGAAGTATTCAAAAACCCGAACACAAACTGTAGAAAACTAAGTGAGAAAACCACCCAGGCACCTAAATTCCCCACAAAAGAATAAACAAAAGCATCCTTCACCTAAAAATCCTCCCTGCCCAACAAAGAAACTCTGAACGCCTCCCAGAAACCGCTAAATTCCACCCTATATCCTCCAAAGCCCCCGCAAACGTACATTAAAACTCCTGCAAAAAGTCCGTCAAAGCGAGACTGAACCGCGTGGAATCAATAAAGCGTGAAGATATTGCCAATCGCGATGCAAAAAGGTAGCGCCCGGCAAAAACAGCGAGGCGTCCATCGATTCGCAGAAACCTCCCCCCAAAAGGACGAAAAAACAAGCATCAATCGGAAGATTAAAGAAGGGACCGAGGTGCCAGCCGCGGGCCGGCAACAACAGGTCCCCGGCTCCTCAGGAGTCAAAGTTCAGCGAGGAGCCAGGAGAAGATCGCGCACGAGATCGACGGATGGGTTAGGTGCCTCTAGGCTGGCCCGGCTAGGTCCGCGAGAGGCTTCCGCGGGTTCTTTCGGTGGCCAGTGGGATCAGGCATCGCGTATAGAGCCGCGCGGAGCCGCGATCGCTAGCTGGAGGGCCCAGCTACGGGCAGAAGCCGGACGCCGAAGGGAGGCGAGAGGAGGAGAGTGGACGGGAGGCGAAATAAAAGAAGGAGGAGAGGGGTAGGTACGAATCGATTAGGTCTGTCGGCCATTTTGTTGGCGGCTCGAGCCGGCCAAGTGTCCCGCAGCTGCCCCCAGGAGGCGTGGAAGCGACAGAGTCGACTCCATCCGGAGAGCGAATGGTTCGACGTCGGCGTGGAAACGAGCCTCGGCTCCTCGCCACCGGATAGGACGTGGTCGTAGGACGCCTGGTGGTGGTAGGCGACCTCGGAGTGGGGTCGAAAAGGTCGACCTCGAAGGTGGGGGGAAGCTCGGGTGGTTAGGTTGGGTTCTATAGGAGTCTAACCGGCAGTCAGTGCCTCCCAGGGCCCCGCGCCGTCAGTTTCGTTGGTGTTGTGTCGTGTAACGTGTCCTCTCTTTCTCTCTTTTTTCTCTCTTTCCTTCTCTCTCTTCCTCGAGCCCTCTCCCTCCCTCCTTTCCACCCCTTTTCCCTTATATATATATGTGTGCGCATATATATATATATATTTTTTTTTCGTCGCCGCCACGATCGACGCCGCTCCCGTCCGCGAGTGATAAGGGAATAATTGTACACACCCGCGAATCTCCACGCTCCTGTTCGTGATGGATGGTGCGTGTCCAAGAATGCGGGACCAGGGTCACGGTTCATCCCGAGCGGACTGACTACCCGGGTGCCGGGCATCCTTCGAAAACCCTGGCAACTGGGCTCCCGTTGGATTCAGGATCGAGGAGGAAACAGTACTGACGGGATCCAGGATTGTGCAAGTGGTTCGGTTCTAGATCTGGGCAGGGACACGGCACGAATGCGGGGGATCGATGAGGAACCGATGGAAGGATAGCTCGCAGTGGTTGCTTTGAAGAATCCTCCACGATTGGATCGTTAATTAAACTTCCGCGAGGGTATTCCCGCGAGTGATTCGAGGAGAGTTGGATTTACCCAAGTGTCAGGACTCGACGGAGAGTTTGAACCCGAATTTACCATTTGCGGAGCTGGGAGGACTGTCAAGGAGCCGTGGAAGAAGGCAGCTTCATCGGTAACAGGAGGTCTGTTGCTGCTCCTTTGGGGAAGGAAAGCGCGGAAAGAACGGAGAGACTCGCGGAGGACGTCGGTCGTACGGAAGCCCGCAAAATGGCGTGGGTTCCGGTGGTCTATCGTTGGAAGTGCGAAACCCGTTGCTGACACCGTCGATCTATGTGTGAACGCGCGCGAGAAAACTGTCAAGCCGCGATGAATGTGATTGGGGAGCAATTTGTGCGACGAACAGAGTGTGCTAGCGGCAATTAGCGAACCGCAGACTGTAGATCCTAGGGATACTTGGTTCCCAGTGCGGTTGAAGACGTAGCTGCAAAGATTCATCAGAAAGTGCAGACAGACCTGGCTGTCAATGAGGGACCATATATGACTACTGCATTTTTGGAAAGTGGTCACTGAAGAAGCAACTTGCTTAACGAGGGGTCAGGAATCCCAGGACGTAACCGTTTAAATTGTCTGAAAGTAGGGAGTCAGCTCGAGTCAGTGAATAGATTCAAAATCGTTCTTCGAGCTTCGAAGGAGATTCGAGGTGGCAGTGTCGGACAGTGACTTTTGTCAGCTCGATCGCGTCGCTTTGGACTTTAGCGAGGTGAGGAGGAAGAGGGGTTGAAGGTGTTGTTCACCTTGGAGGTGGAACTTTCGTCAAGTTTTGAGAAAAAGTAAGTACGACCGTCGGTCGTACTTGGTGCGAAGGCCTCAAGATTGCTCGAAAATCGTCGAAGGAGGTGCGAAGGGCTGGAAGAGCGATGGAAATCGGGGGTGCAGCGATGCAGAGGATGGGCACTGCCGGAGGGCCCGGGCCCCTCAGCCTTCAGGGCCCTCCAAGGTCAGTGAAAATCTCACCTGTTAACATACAGGACGAGCCTGGTGACCTCACTTCCCAAAGTAAGTATGCTGCCCCATCCACTGCTACTTTTTTACCATTACAACTGAGAAACCAACAAATTTCTTGTTAGTAATTTAAAACGCCATTCTTTACGAGTCTTCAGAAATTATTTATTAGTTCAGGTGTAGGTAGTACTTGGACACAATATACGTATGCTCTTTTGAGAAAGTTTTCCAGAGAATTAAGTTTGTGGTAACTCATAACAAAGGACTCTAATGTTCAAGATGGATAAGTTGGTACTTTGTAGTTCAATTTTTGTGAAATTTAAAAAATTCCTTTGGTATAGTCCACTTTGTGGATAGGTGATGTTAAATTTAGTGCAGTTGTCTGCTTCAAATAATAGTAGATAATGTCAAATGGGGTAACTTGGATCACAAAACAGAATTTTAAAATAAAAGCTATTATTCTCAGACAAAATGCATCTTGGAGCAGGTAATTAAAGCTATTCAAGGGACTTTGTCTGAAAACACATAAGTCATATCACCTGTTCTACAATAAGTGCTAGAGGAAATTGTTTTAAAATTTAGTTTTGTGGTCTTGGCTACCACTGTGGTCAAAGTTACCCCATTTGGCTGTAATCTGTTCGCTAGCTTGTTAAACGATTATAATTAGAACTCGTATGTAACCAACGAGAATCCTCTGAGGTTCCATTTAGGCTTGGAGATATTTCATGACGTCCATACTAGAATAGAAGTCAAGCACCCTCTGTGAAATACCATTTAATCTAAGCAGTAACATGGAATATTGAGACGATGATAGTTCCACAGAACAAAACCAACTAAAATAGGGTTACGCTGTGATTCATTGCGCAGCTGAAATAGTCGTTTCTTGTGATCCCAATGATGTGAAAGATCCTGCCTCCGACGACAAATGGTGGCTAAGTTGAGGCAGTGGGATCGACATACCAATATTTAAAAACCAAACCTTTGAATGTTACATAAAATAGATAAAGAATGAAGTAAGATTACGTTTAACAGATTTTGATTTAGTGAATTGAAAATCTCAATAAGCCGTGAATGAAAATATAGTTACATGAATTTTTGAATAGTAAACACACATATTCGTAACAAAATTCTTTAAATAAAGGTTACACGTTAACAAATCTGGATCAGTTAGAATTTCCCAATGGAGAACACTAAGATTTTGATCACCTCTCCCCAAAATCGGTAACTGTATATATTCATCTTGAGATAAATTTCAAAAACAATTTATTTCAAGTGGTCTCTGTTAGTTCCTTCCACCTTTACCTTATATTTTAACTATCTCCAACAGTGCTTTATACCTCACAAGACTTTTTCAAGATCGGAAATTGAGAAATAATAATTATATTAAAGTCTTCATCATTATAATAATTTCAACTGAAGTGTGCTGCAAAATAATCTAATTCTTCTCTCTACAATTCCTAATTTCAACAGAGTGGTAGTAGCTCCAACGTATTATAAACATTTAAGCTACAACAAATAAATCACCATTTTTCTTAATCTTAAAATAACGAATAAAAATACAGTTTGGGGATTATGCAGCGACTTTCAGGAAGCTGGGTGTCATTCTCTGATGTGACAGCAGCTACCTCCTTTGAAATTCAATCCGACTTTGTCTAATTCTGATCTTATAAACGGCAGGGAGCCTACATAATCTCAAATTACTTACTCCGAAATCCCCACCATTTGCCTTGGCTGAATTATTCAGCAAAACTTGATTCGTGCCATTTTCGCTGCATCGTGGAATATTCAAAGTACACCCAAAATGGTCACCAAACAGCGACGGTTATTTCGTGCGATAATACCAAACATAAGTGCCAAAAAAACATGCCATGCCTGTCTGTTCGTCGTTAAATAGATTAAATTAAATGCAACACAACAGCCGTCGGCTAAAATTTTCGTGATCACACTGTATTGAATGTCGTTCAGCATCCGCTGGAGCTCAAGTGTGCCCATTTATTTTCCCAGTCCCATTGGAAATTTACCATTCGAATTCATGATCTACTATATAAATGCTACTGCTTTATAGATGCCTTTTGATGCTGAGCTGATTGTGAGAGCAATCCATTAGTCCACTTCGTAGGAAATGCTAGTGTAAAACGTCACTGGGTTTTGAGACCAGGATTATTTTCTGGTTACAAAATGATAATCCCTCTGTTTGAGTTCGTTTCCATCATAACTTGTCAGTTGAATGTCTCAGCTTTTCAACTCCTTTCACCTATTTTTAAATTCCCGCTCCGCTTCATTGACTCTGACAAGTCGAATCCGTGAAAGTTCTCTACAGAATACCTACTCGCGCGAAGAATGCTCGACTATTCGACAGAGAAATCACAAAAATTCGACCTGACAGTGGTTGGACTTTAAATAGCTGCGCCAGTGGTCGCCGTAGGACACGCAGTTGCAGAGTCTTTTGTGAAAAATAAGTGCTACGATGTGAGACTTTCGCGAATGAGGGGAAAATAGATGAGAGTCGCGCTTGGAACGACGGAACTTCCTTTGAACGATGGAACTTCCTTCGCAGAAATTTCGTTGAAACCTTTTCACGCGGCACCAGTTTACCCTGGATATTATCCGCTTGGCAGGAATAGCGATAGTTTAAAAAGAATAGAATTTGAATTAGAACGTGTGAATTTGTGCAAAGTGGTAAAAATGCTTTGGTAAGGTTTCTGTCACCGATATGACAGAAATTTTGCAGCGTTATATAATGCATATTATGCACAGTGACTCGTTGACTGCGCAAAATCCGCTACGCAAAATTTCACAGAAATAAAGCGCAAATTTTTCCATTTTTTTAAATAGTGTATGTATGTAAATCTTTTGGGATATAATTTGGATCCAAAATTTTGGAGGATGGCCTTAGAATTATTTTATAAATTTCGTTGAGAGACAGGAGCACATAATGTGATATTTTGTGATAGACTTATTTTATTGTGAAAACAAAGCAAAAAGGAATGAATCTTAAAACTTTATACCTACATCTGTCAGAAAGTTACTATTATACTAAAGAAAGCACTGTAAGTGTGAAAACAAATAAAAATTTAATCGAAAATGTAATACTACACTATATAGTATAGAATTTTATTTTTGCATTTACAATGTTTTCTACAAGGACTCTTCGATTATTGTGTTCAACTGGAAAAATACTGGAAAACTCAAACCTCAATATTCATTTTCGCTTGACACTTTACTATACTGTCCTCCTTAATTAAAATCTCCCAGCATTTTTCATTTTTCACGATATTTTGAAATATTCGAAGCTTACGTCTTTTACCTTTTAAATAAATTACAAAACTCTCGTTTCGTAGGGTTTTCTTGCGTCTAGAAACAGTTTAATGTGGATATTTAACCTAACTGCTTTTTGGGTGGTTAAAATATCTTATCTTAAACATTTACTTAATTACCACGTTAATAATACATTATTTATCGGTACACCTATTACAAAAATTGATATTAGGCTGTTACGAAACAATGGCATTTTTTAAATTGAATGAAGGAAAACAAGGACGGCGCAAAGAAATCAATAAAAATTCAGCATTTTCGGTTGTTTCGAAATACTGGAAAGGACATTTTAACTAAGGAGGACAGTGTACTCTGAATAACTTTTTTAAAATTGGCCCAAACGACTTGAGTTTTTCTGAGAAGCTAGAAGAATTAGTTCACTGGGTGACGAGTTTCATCGTTTTGAAAAAAATTGCAATTGGTCGGAATTGCAAAGAAAATGGTGCAGATCCCTTTTTCAACTTTTTTATCTGATCCTGTAATGAAAATTTAAAAACCCCGTTTGTCGATTTAAGTTGTATACATGCTGAAAATTTCAAATTTCAAATTTCACATGTCGAAACTTTTGGGAATCACTGTTTTCGGATTTTACATATTTCGACCCTGTCGCTTGTTTCTGCATCAACCGATTTCCATGAAATTTTCATTACAGGCTCAGATAAAAAAGTGGAAAAAACAAGCTTCCATATTTTCTTCGCTACTCCGAAAAATTGCAATTTTTTTCAAAACGCTGTAACACGTCAACTAGTAAATTAATCCATCTAGCTTCTGAATAAAACCCAAGTCAGTTGGACCAATTTTAAAAAACTTATTCCATTTCAAAGGGAGTCCAAATATTTTTGTGGCCCACTGTACCAACTATTTGCGAAATTTCAATGAAATCGGTGACCCTAAATTCACGCACTTCCCTTGTTAAATAAAGTGGCAGCGAAAAGTGGAATCCAAGAATCGTGGTTGAGTTATAGAATGGCGAACTGAATTTGCGCTTCGCCTCGAGCGGAAATGCGCATTATCAAGAGTTAATGCGACAAAGTGACAAACATCCTGGAAAAGTGTCAGAAATTGATAGACGAAGCGGAGGCAATCACTCATGGCGCGGGGTATTAGCGTGGTTTATCGAGGCCCATTGATTCAAACGATGACTTCTTTATCGGCGTATAATGTCACGATATTGGATCACTTTGAATCTATCAATTAAACCGCGATTTTTGCAAAGTCTCGCGCAAATACGAACCAGGCATCGTTCAAACCGATTACCGCGATCCAACGTTTTGGTACATAAAATATGGAGTGACGGAAATTTGTCTCGCCGAAGTTTTCTACGGTTTCTCGCGGCTGTCGTGCCTCGTGGCGGCTCTGTACGTTTCACGAAAACAGTTTACCACCCGCGAAATAAAAGAGGCTTGAATCTCCCGAATAATGTAGAAGCGCTCGTGATTCTCGGGAAACCTGCAAATTCTCGGTGCTGCGAATCTGCGTTCCAGTGACACTGAAGTGAAAATTGTAGCGGCAGACACAGATTTGATTGTTTTATTGTTGGCGCAACTAGAGTTGGGCACAAATTTTATTTAAATCGAAATTTCGAATAACGAGAAAAAGGTAAGAAAATTACTCACCAATAAAGTTAACCCGGATTCTAACGCGTGCCAGAAAATTCTTCAACGTTGAATAAAAGTAACGTTACAGTTAAAGTTGAGAAATTTATTCGACGCTGAAGTTGAAATGCTGGAAAAATAAAGAAATTAACTTTATTCGTCAAATAATTTTAAGTTAATGTAACTTTTATTCGACCTGTTGTTTAAATAACTTTTTTTTAGTGCACAGTGCGTCGAGTGATACACAGATGTGGGGGAAAATAATGTTTCTTTCTTTTTAATTCGTTTGTGCTTGGCAACACAAAATGCGAATTCAGAGCAGCATTTGAAGTTAGAATTTTTCCTTAAAATACCAATATATAAATATATAATGAGCTTTTTAGACTAAAAACACAGTTAACAATTTTTTATTAAGCATTTTATAGCACCTGTTTAAAAACTAAATAGTCAATTTATATACCACTTGTGAAGAAAACTCTGAATACGTTAACGTAATTTATTTTTTTCTTCAAGACTTAAAATCTGTAAACATTTACACAATTTCAGATCATTGAGAATTGGTAATTCTCAACGCCAAGTCGCAACGTCAAGAATTTCAAAGTCGATTTTCTCGAATATGAAGCACGATATCGAAAAAAGTTACTCTTTCTTTTCGACTTATAATAAGTAAATGAGTAAAGAAAAAGGAATAAAATTTTTTGATATTGCGCTTCATTTTCGAGAAAATCGACATTGAAATTCCCGACGTTGCGGCCAATCGCATGTAGGAAAACCTACCTTATTCCTTCGTGGTACGATTAAGCTGTCAATCTGTCATCACCATTTGCCCATTGATGAATATTCCTGAGGCATGCACTAGAATCGGCACAAGAACTCACTTTGAAAGAAGTTCTTATAAGAAAATGTAGGAAATTGCAGAGCAAAAAAACGATATGGCATACGAGTTTATAGTTGCTTGAAAATATCGCGTTTGTATAGTGTGCCTATTAGTACTACCTAAAATATAAACAATACTGTCACATCAAAGTTCATATGCAACTCTAATGCACCCATGACTGACCTCTCAAAATATTAATCATTCTACGTTACGTTCTGTTATAAGAAAAATTGTTGGATTGTACCAAAAAAACACTGAATATTTATGAAAATGATTAAGTTGTTTGTGGACCATCAGATAAACGCCTGAACGTTTCGATGTGAAGATAAAAATCTACAAACGACGAACAATTTACGAGACTAATTTCAAACTGTTACCCGCGGAAGACGAATTAATTCGTCATTTTCGACAAAATTAGTGATTTTAACGTGAAACTAATCATTATTCAGAGTTCCTTCTGTATATGCTCGAAGATCGGGGCATTTACTACGAGAAGCATGAGTTAATTCACCTTTGACAGTTCTCAAATATGAAGCCGCTCACGAGTTTGTTTATGAAAGACTGTTATGTTCATTTGAACACATTATATTGCAGTAGGTATTGTTTTACGTATTAAAATTGTGGGTCAAGTGCCTTTAATCTAGGCATCAAGAAGTAGAAGCAAGATAGTGGCTTTCGTAATTAATTATTCTTCTGAATTTATGTGAAAACACCTGTGAGTCACTGCACGTTTTTAACTGTTGAACGGAAATTGGACCATTTTGACCTAAAATCGAGTCACGAATCCTCATTCCTTCTTTACTAATATATTCTTTGCACTAAAACTCCTTCATATTTTTAAATAACAAATAATAATAATAGTACTTTAATTTTTTTGAATTGTATTCTCTTTTTTTAATTTTCTTTATAGTAGAAATTTAAGGTGTTTTTCCACCGTGACTCCCTGGTGAAGAACGACTGTTTGGAACTTTTTTATCACAAAAAGAATGTGTTTACTAAATTGAAGTTTTTCCTATTTATTAATACGTGCTTTGAGAACACAAAAATCTTTTCTCTTATTTTAAATATATAGTTTCGATTATATCAACGCAAAATGGCTTCATGATTATCACTATAATGGCTGTTTTTCGTTGATAAAATCGAAAGTATACAATGGGAAAAAATCCCTCCGCCATTCAGTAGAAGTTTATATAAATGATATGCCCACAAAATTTCAGAAAAATTGGTGCAGTAGTTTTTTAAATAACTTGCTCACCGTTTTTAAAAAGGCTTCTTAGACGTCGCTCCATTTTTATTATAAACGTAAATATTTTTTTACTAAAAAATTACCAAACGTTGCTCCTTTAAGTGCAAAAAGTTCTGTAAAAGAATATGCTTCCGCTTTAAAAAAAAAAAAATCACAAACATTCGTCTCTTTTCGGCCTCTTGACTAGGCATAACCCCTTAATAAGTTCTTAAAATATTAAACCGTAACAATTTTATTTTCGTATGCTCGTTTCTTGTAAATACATAATTTGACCCAAACTGACTTATCCCCGTAGCTTTAAAAATTCCGCAGAAGGGTTAAATCCAAAGCGTGTTTCTCGCGGAAAAAACGAGCCAGTTAACAGGTGAAATGGTACCTACCGTTTGAACCGCCGACGATTGGCAGCGTTCATCGACAGAAATCAGGCCCTGTACGTGCATTCTCGAATCAGATAATTCGCCAACGCGATCTCCCGCAGCCATGGAATATTCAGTGGCGTACAACGATACAACGATAACTTTCTATCGTTGAATGTTACACGGTGTTACGGCGGCTAGTTCAACACGTATTTCCCGTGTTCCACGAACGATTATGGATCCTACACGCTGATCGCAATTACGCCGGCGTAACACTAACATCCACGCGTTTATCTTGCGTAATTATTACCGCATAGTTTATGAATAAGGTAACGGCGCAAAGCCGATTACAATTTGTTCGCGCAATTTACGCGGAGCGTGGTAAAAATCGCGCGACGATGCTGATTCCTCGAGCAAAAAGCCGACGGAAATCTTTTGAATAAATCACTCGTAATATGGTGCTCTGCAGACAAATAAATCGGGCAAGAGCTGCAAGAGATGTTGAATGACGAGGATTCTAGCTTCGTTTTTGGGAGGGAAGTTAAGTTGAATTTTTTATATCATGGAGTTAAAATTGATTTTATGTGTGGGAAGACTTATGAACGCAATTATGTTATTGAAGAAGATATTTAAGATACATTGACGTAAATTAAACTGATTAATTCTTAGGTAATAAATAAAGTTAATTATGGGACAGGAAATTAGAATAACAAAGTTCTAATATATATAAGAAATCCTAGAAAAGTTCTAAAATCAGAGGAAATAGGTTCACAGACTACTTAATAGTTTTTAAAATATTCTCTCTGTAATTTGAATTTCTATGGTAATTAAATATCCTGATTTTAGTATTTTAGATTATAAGTCAACATTTCTCTGTAGGATTAGATGTGCTATTAAGTGATAGATATTCTGAAAAAATACTGCTTACTTTGGCTAAATTATGATGTATGTATATGGAAATAGTGAGGGTTGTAGGATTTAAAAGGAGGGGGTAATGTTGGAGAGCCGAGTTAAACGGATAAAAATATTTTTAATGCAAATTCAAACAAATTCAGTAGGTGATTATAAAAATGTATTTAAAGAATAAAATCCAGTTTTCTTATCTTTTTACAAAACTCTTGAATTACTTCAGTCGTGGTTACAGGTTAGGTAACCTTTTTCCTTCTTCTTTGGGGGTGCGCCACTGATTTACACCATAAATAATAGTTTCCCCTTCTTCTCATGAACAGAAATAAAAACAAAGATGTTGCAACGATCTTGAAGTCTAAAACACCACAGCAAATCCCTAGTTCCCTTAATTTAACACTTCGTGATCACACGAAGTGTATCGCACCCCAGGCATTTTTCCATTCTTTGCCAATTTTCTGTAAATTTTCAGACCTAAAATTTGGCGAATTTTAATAAAAAAAATTGCTTTATTTTGACAACTATTTTTTTTCAACTACGAAATTCACTATTAGAACAGAATTGCATAAGCATTACGAATGTACAATTGTCATTGAAAAGTGAAAAGCTTCAAAAACACAAAAATGGTAACTCAAAAGCGACGGGAGTGCAGTGATAAATTTGTGATTATAAGAAAGTGTGACCAGGAAGTGTTACTAAAACTTGTATCCAGGTTACAGAGATTCATTGACTTCAAGAGCAGAGGATGCAAAAGTCAAACGTAACGAGTTGAATAATTGAATACCCGGTGAAATTATTCAGATCGTTTGGTTAAAATCGAGTCGAGACGGCGGAGAGTGCGAGGCAGGGTGGACCGTCGGTCGCGTTTGATTTCGAAAAACTATTTAGAGCAGCTTCAAAGACCGCGGTCTTAGTTCGAATTCCTCGAATTCGCTTCATTTGTTTCTACTTAACTGCCGAATAGTCGGTCGACGAATCGGTCCATGGGTGCAATCAAAAATAAACTCTAGCGAATTCGGCTCGCCACCTCGTAACGGTTCCAATAGCGACGTTTTCCGTAATGCTGGAAAGCGCTGGGACTCATTCAGACGCAAAGGGCAACGGTGGAAAGTCACAAATTTCGGAACAGAATTAGGAAATCTTTTCATTTTGGAAGTCCACATTAATTTATTGCTGCACCACAGAAAGCCTCAGGCTCCCCACCTCTGTTCTAGGGAGTCGGAAACCAATAATTGTTTAACTTGAAAGTGGAGGGAAAGGTGTATTAAATACGCGTAAATGCATAGGAGACTTACGAGGAATTGTTACCAAACCGAAAACTCTGATTTTAGTGTAACTTCGCGTGGAGATGTGGAATATTGAAGGAACAATTTTTTTTCTTCGCAAGTTAACTCTAGATGAGTGAATTCGGCCCTTAAAATTATCGCGATTTTCCGTTTATTTAATATAACACATAATGAAAAAATGAAACAGAAAAAGGAGGAAAGTCATCATCGAAATAAGGACTTGCATATCCTCTTAATCATTTTACAGCTCTAATTTCTTAGACCTCTAATTTTTTGTAGTTCTCATTTTTAGCTCTAAACTGATAACAATTTAATTCAAATATCATTCAGAATTTTTACTCTATTTTAGAGTGAGGAAATTACGTCGCTAAATTTTCTTTCGGCATACGTTTATCAGAAGCAATAATAATTCTGTTCTTTCTATAGCTCACTCTGTAGGTGTTTCAAAATAAGAATTGCATCTTCAATTTCGTGATTGCACATCTTACAAGGGGACCTTACAGTTGTGGAGATCGCTTTTCGAACGACACTATATGGAGGTCGTAGTACTCATGTAGTATGAAAATACCATTTCGGCTTTTTGCATGGTGGGCCTTCGTTTTCGAGATATTTTGATTTAAAGTTTTTAACGTACTTAGTAATCCAGATACATAGCATCTATAACCAAGAAGATTCCGTGGCCACAACGGTAGTGCGTCAGATTGTCCTGCCGGCGGTCCGGTGTTCAAGTCCCCCTGCGATTCCCATAACTTTTTTTTTCTTTTTTTTAACAGTGTTTCCCATGGAAATATATTTTGTGAATATTACGTATTATATAATGCGTTACATATTATTCTTAGGTGTCGAAAGTTTCGGAATGAAATATTTTCGCAGTACAAGAATATGAAAGCACGGGTGAAAGAGACGATTAGAATAATATGTTATGTTATAAATACATTTTCAACCTTAAAATTTGCGTAGAGTGGTATGTAACGCACTATATAATACGTAATATTCACAAAATATATTCTCACGAGAAAAACTGTTAAAAAAAGAAAAAAAAGTTATGGGAGTCGCAGGGGACTTGAACCACGGACCACCCGCATGACAATATGACGTGCTACCGTTGCGGCCACGGAACCTTCTTCGGTATATGTAAATGCTTTGTATCTGGATTACTAAATACGTTAAAAACTTTAAATCAAAATATCTCGAAAACGAAGGCCCACCATGCAAAAAGCCGAAATGGTAATTTCATACTACATGAGTACTACGACTTCCATATATTGTCGTTCGAAATGCGATGTCCACAACTGTAAGGTCCCCTTGTTAGTTCACTCCACAGTATTCAGGCCCAAAAATAAAATTAGAAATAAAATTTTTCCCTCTTCTTTCTCAAATACTAATGGACACGCCCCAAAGTAATTCCCACAGGAAAATGGAAAATTCCCGTTCCTTTTCAATTATAATTTATATTATTGCCCTCCCGAATAATCAATAAAGAAAAAGTAGCCCCGAGTAAATTAGAAGAAGCTCCACATTATAAATTATAATGAAAATACTTCGTATATACCGATCTTGAACGAAATGTCAGAAGGATATACGAGGAGCATCCGACTTTGGGAATCCACGGTAGCGGCGGAAGAAGAGGAACTTTTTTACAATTGCCACCGGACAAAATGCAGCATGCGTCGGTTTTAATTAACGGCTCATACATTTGCATGATTAGACCCTGAAAGTTACACGCTATCAGCATTCCGTGCATCGAAAACAACCGCGACATTAATGGCGGGATTCCTCTCTCTGCCGTTCACCGACGCGTATAACTTTGCTTGACGTCGGCTTTAAATATTTAAATATTTGCCTTTCTGCCCCTCGCCCGCCTTCCCCGTCTCATCTGACGTGTATTGTGACTGCAATGTCGGTCCTGATAAACGAAAAGGGAAGGAAAATTTTTATATAGTACCGAATGTCCATTATGAATTAAGAAACGTGGAATCGTGTGTGTGTGTGTAACGGCAAATGTGAATAATGCATTATTATAGTGTGGGAAGTATAGTAATATGAACGAAATAGAATTGCTAATGGAAGAATTATTTATGGACCCACTGAAAATACGGAAATTAAAGTCTGTGGTGGGAATTGGCGAAGATCTGAAGAGAGATTGTGAAAAACGTTCTGTGATAGCGTTGAAATTGGCTACGTGATTAGTCAGTGGCGAAGAATAATGTTTTGTGAATACTGTTTTAATTAGACAAATATAGAAAATGGACAAAGTCTTCTTAAACGACGTTCTCACATGAGTATGATTCTTTTTGAATGGGTAATTCTTCTGGGAGACAAAAGTCTGGTTTAAAAGTTGAAAGAGAAGGAACCGTAATATTTTTTCTATTTCTCTTTTATTCTTATTCGTATAATAGTTTAGTCTTCGTACAAAGAAGACTGGACTTCAAGTTTCCTTATGGAATAAAAATTTTAAATTCCATGGCTCTTAAAATGTTTTTACATCAATTGACTTAAGGTAATGATAAGTCTTCAGTGAGTTAGTAGGTAACTACCTTTTCGCTACTATATAACGACTTTAATGGGGGATTTTCGTGTAACAGTCCCCCAAATTTATGAATTTCTTTTGAAAAAGTATTGTTAATATTGCATTAAACTCTTTTGGTAAAGTATAAGAAGGCATCTTTAAACTTGTGAAATTGTTTTTTATCTCGATCCTTCTTCGAGGTTAACACGATTCCACAATGATTAAGAAATAATAAGATGGATCTACGTAAAAAAAATAATTTTGGCAAGTTTCAAGGTGCCTCTCCATATCCAAAAGAGTTTAATCCACTATGACCAACAATTTTTTAAAAAAAATCTTAAATATCAGTTATTTTTGGGGCTATTACCCGAGAATCCACCCTTAAGGGAGTATTCTCATTGACAAGTGCGAAAAATAGTGTTTTTTCAGGATTTTTTGTGAACAAGTGTGAAGTTCAATCAAAACAGCCTTGAATTTTCCACAGAAAAATTCCTAAGATAAAGATAAATTGAGACTACTCCATTAAGTGAATGATATGATTTTTGCTAGCAGAAAAGATCAATCAGTAATTTTTTACGTATTAAGAACAATGAGTTCTCATAATTGAAAAGTAATTAATTACTGACACAATTAAAATTCTCGGCATTTCTTACTTAAAAATAATACAGCGCGCCGTCAAGTCCATTTAATCCTCTCTTTCAATCTGGCGTAATTCATGAGCTGTATTTATGAAATATTCAAGCTAATTAAAATGTCGATATACCCTGCATAGAATATTTACTCATATTTCACCATTCTTCATTTTCTTCCCCTTATAGAAACATATAATTTTCCCTGCCATTGCCACCAATTGACAGAGAGATTTCGCTGAATCAATAACGACGTAATGGTAGCAGCAGACTATGGAAATACCTAATTCAATAGATCCATTATAAGGATTATGGACGTGGAGGGTTGAATTTCTTTTTATGCACTTGCCTTCTATCGAGGCAAGTTCCACAGTCTAGTCACTATCAGTCCTTCCACTAGCCACGTGTTCTCCGTTGTCAGGTAGCGTAGGTGAACAATTTAAAATAATTATCGCGTTTGAAATAATTTTCTGCTGCCTTTATGATTGCGCGTAACACGTGTAAAAAAGAGTTCGGAGTAAGTAGCCTTCGAGAAGAAAGCTTTGGAAAATAAATAGAAATGCCTATAAATTTCGTCTAAAAATATTTCGAAACTTTTATCGCTAATATACCCCGGAATTATATCAGTCGACGAGAGAAATAATTTGACAATACGATTGTTGAAATTTATAAAAAGAAACACATATTAGAGTATAAAATGGAATAATGAACTACTGTTTTCTTCATTGTGTCATTCAATTATTAATCATTTAATGTCTAAACATACTTTTTTTTTTATATAAAAACTTGTTTAAAAAATATTACGAGAATACTAAGCAACAAAACATCGAACTTCCCCGTTCCATATTATTCCCCCAATTGGCCACTAAATATTTGTTTCTGTGTATATAGAAGAAAAACGAGGAAGTATAGCTTCAAAAGGCCAAAAGAAATTATGCACAATTATGATTAGTAATCGTAACGTTACTCTATCTTTATATAAACCTGAAGTGGATCGCTATTTTAAATCCACGTAGTCCTATATGATCGACATATTAATACTATGATAAAATTAGAGCAGCGACACGTGGGGATGAAGCATAATGCAACAGCATGTATCCTAGTACTCGTAGTAAAAATAAGTCATGAAGTATAGAACGGGCGAACGTTTCTTTCACGTCCAAAATACCTTTACAATTTTCCAAGAACATGTCAATAATTCAGTGTATCGGCTCCAGAATTTACAGTGTAATGAATTTAATATCGATCGAACGAAATAAAATTACACTGAAGTGTGCTGTAATATGAAGTGAAAGACGACGTTCTTCCTGGTTGTATTATATTATTCTAGATCATATGACAGCGTTACGATAGTCTTGTCATGCAGTTATACATATTCTGTTATACATGTACACAATCACGTGAACGCTTACTACTTAGGCAAGATTGAAAATCGACTTCCCCGAAAACGAAGCGACTTATGAATAAATTTTATTGCACACTTCTTATTTATATTTTCTTTTTACTACGCCTACAGTTACACCACCTGTTACGAAACTCCCCGCATTACTAATTTGTACATGCCACTTTTAAGACACAGTAATAAGAACGTGATAATTGCTGTTAGGTATTTTTTGAACGACTACTAAACACGCGACATTGAGAGTATGCAATTGGCATTGCATTTGAATTTCTCGATACCAGAGAATGTGTTTGTTTTTCTGATAACGAAACCGTTCGTTGGCTTCAAAATCGAAGGTTTCTGGAGTTTTGTAATTAATACTTTTTACGGAGAAACTTATGACTAACTTTTTATTTGCGATCTTTTAAATATAAAAATGTTTTTAATATACGTGAGACGATTAGGTACTTGCTACTCATATAAAATAATATTTCATATCATGAAAATTTGTTGAGTTGCTAGGTGTAAATAATAAAGACTTAGCCGCTGCTTTCTGATATAACATACCTGATAATTTAAAAAATATCTCCACATGCTCTGTTTACATTCTAAAGATCCAGATAAAGATGATAAATCTTAGTAAACAAGTGAGGTTTGAGGCTTTCAGTGCACAAATGAGGTTCAACAACATTCATTTCATAATACAGATTTAGAGTAAGTCTGGGAGAGTTGCCCCACCTAACATAGCATGGCTATTAAAACTATTTACAGTGGCTCGCAAAAATATTCGAACTTACTTAAATCTACAAACGGGTTTTTTGAATTTTCATTAAGGGTTCACAAAAAAGTTTAAAAAACGACCTTTATTATTTTTTTTGCTACTCCGACCAAGTGCATTTTTTTCAAAACGACGAATCACATCATTTAGCAAACTGATCCCTCTAGCTTCTCAAAAAAACTCAAGTCGTTTGGATTAATTTTAAAAAAGTTATGCGATTTTAAATAGTGTCCAAATATTTTTGCGAGCCACTGTACGAGAAGACAGGGTGTGGTAGACGTCGATTTTGATGGACCTTGGCACGATGAATCTGAGTCGGAAATAAGTAAATAGGTGTCCGAACGTTTAAGCCAATAGGCATTAATAATAGAGATATTTACATGTAAATTATTAAACATTTCATGGTAGCCGTGAGGTTTTAATGGGTAAAAATCCCACACTACCCTGGCGCCCTCGGGTGATTCCCCTTTGGAGGCGTCGGGGTGTCTTTGAAGATTTTCCCACGTTAAAAAAAATGTTAATTACATTTATAATTTTTTTTTTAACGCGGGTTATCTTATATAGCCAAATACGCTGAATTGTTCCCCGGTATCCCTACTACCTTGTTAACCAAAATTTCGTACACTACTGCCTTATAGTAGAAGTGAAATGTAGCACCCAGTTAACTTTTTCAACATGAACCTACCTATATCCAAAAAAAAAAAAAAAAACAGAAAACACGAGTTTGAAAAACCCTCAAAGAAAACTGTTCACGTATATCTTATGCTCTTACATATATGTAGAGTTTGAAATATAGCGATTGGGGCATCTCGCCTGGCGGAGCATCACACTCGAATGTACCCCACACTTACAATTCTTGACACAGCAGTCAGTCACATCTATACAGACATATTTAAGGTCAGATATTGTAACAGCATACTGCCTGCAGCTCGCCTTTTAAGAAAGTACTAAAGACGTTTAATAATAATAATAATAATATTTCACTTCAAAATCGCAGATGCTCGAAATCTTCGCAGACCCTAAACTCATGTACACTTCCACGGAATGAAAACGAAATAATTTTCAATGACAAACAATCCTCAGAAATGTCAATAAAAAGCGTCGCTCCTGTTTACGAAGAGTAACATCGACCTCGAGTGACCGTCGCCGTACCACAATTTTCATAGACAGCCGCATGATTTACCGACGAAGGGTCGTATATCTTGTCCAGGGTGCACTTACAATTAGTTCGGTCAGAAAAGGACGGGCGAAGGTTTAGGTGGAAATCATCAGCCGATTAGAGTGCAGATGTTCTCGTACGGAGATTATAAGCCGTTTCCAACCCTCCGCCGACGCTCCTGCGGGGCTCCCGGCCCGAATAGGGCCCCCCTCTCGGAGGGTGGGACGTGGGTATAACTCGATGGGGTGAGCTTGATTGAATTATCATGAGTGTTTGCGGAACGGCGGCCTGCAATTGAATTAGGTCCCGGGCCTCTTTTTCTATCGGCGCGCGTAGACATCTATCAGTGTCTTCCCGGGAGCCTTTGCTTCTAGTGTTAATCAATGCCTTCGCCTCGTCTCACGAAACCATGGAGACACTACGCTGATATTGCAAATACAGTACGGTGGTTTGTTGTGCACCGTAAACTTTCCCCGAACAGGTGTTTCGACATTTTTAGCCACGCCTGTAGGATTTTATCGGAGTCGGCTTTACGCGCGGGGTGTTAACTCGGGTGGTTTGGATTTATCAGAGTGAGAATTCACTATTAGTGAGTATTTCTTATGGACGAAATTTAATATTCTGTTTACTAGATGTTGCGAAGTTTTTCGGGATTCATTGAAAAGTTGGGAAATTTGAAAAAGAAAGGGGTTTGATGCTGGAAGAGTCCCTACTTTGCTTTCACTACTCAGATTTAAGGGGTTAGGTATGCCTATCTGCAAGATCTGAAAATACAAATATTTTCGGGATTTTTTTTAAAAACTTGAAGACTTTTTTAAATAAACGGTTGAATATTTTAAAGTTCTTGTAGGTTTTTTACAATGCTATATTTAAATAAATAATGGAGTTAAAGGCGATTTTCCGAAAGCGTTTTTTTTTTATTACGGTGACCAGTTTAATTTTGACCTGGTTCGTCAGAAATAAAAAATTCGACCAAATTTAGTTAATATATTAGGTTATCTAGTCCCTAATCGTGGCTTTTTCATTTCCGTTGTGTAGTTTTTATTTTACAGATCAAAAATGAGAGCGAATATCGATACTTTTGCTATAAGAAGCCGCCATTGGGATAATTTTCTTTAGAAAAATTCAAAATAAAGTTACTTTTTGAAGTTTCTAGTTTCGATTTTTCCCTTCCTCTTCTGAATCATAGTTTATACTTTTTTCTAATTACAGAGGCATACAAAAGTCAGTAATTTGTTTCCTACTGCCTTTGATATAAACAATTAGGAGCAGCTAATTGTTTCTGAATTTCTCTTCCTTTCTTGCTCTAAACTTTAAAGTAAGGAAAGCTTTTTCGTGGACTCCATTTCTTGATGAAAAATGCTCGTTAGGAGAAATAAAGAAAACCTAAAAAAATTCTACTTTCTTAGCTCCTGAGTTAAGAATGAAATGTGACGAGACATTAAAGAGAAAAGCTAGAGGCATACACAACGCGCAAAAGAAAACAGCACATGATTATCGAGCGATGCGTAACGAACAGACTCGTCAGGAAATGGGAGACAGTGTGACAGTGATGGCAACTTAACGTAATTTATTAGAACAAGTTCGATGTGTGCTTTTGGCACACTGCCCCTGTCAACAGAATTGATCGTGACAAGCAAAGTGAAAGGTGCTAATTCCCTGTAAGTAATAGTATCAGAAGTGCATGCAAATACATGTTTGTGGATCACAGCCAGTAATAGCTGTCCCGAAATGCATGTACAAGTTATCTAAAAAGGGTTCAATAACGTTAAATAAAAATATTAATAGAAGTATCGCAAATTAAATAGGTACTAACAGCGTGAAAAATTAAATATTCTAAACTGCAGGTAGCAATAAACGTAAAACAATTTTCATTTTTAATAAAATTCACCTTGTGCAAAATTAAATATAAAAATGTTACCACGTAATTCTTTTACCTAAATAACAATCCATTTTTCATAACCAGCAGTAATGCAAATTAATCGTCAGATTTATCTCTAATTTAAAAACAAATTTATTGTAAATGACTGGGCAAAATTTTGTAAATTTTTATGCACTTGTGGAAGTCATATGCATATTTTTTTTCTTAATTTTTCCTTGCGAATGAATATATTAATTATTTCTACCTTTTTCAAAATATCTCTGATTTTAAATTCGAAAGAATTTTAAAAGTGCAGAGAGATTGAAACTCTCGTGGTTTTTATCATTGGAATGTGCTGCTCTACGATTTTATTTCACCATCACAATAATTGTAGTACAAGAAAAGAATTGTATTTTTGTTATTAATGAATTTTTGAACAAGTTAAATGAAACCGTTTAACTTAAAATTCTTTTTTATTATTATTGGAAATTTATAGAGCGTATGTAGATGTTTGTTATTAATTATAGCACATTGAAAGCGTCGAGAGCAAATGTCTGTCGATTTTTTGCGGTAGTCTGATGTTTCGTCGGCACGAAGATAATTCTTTCCCGCAATCGAATCTTTTTCTGGATACCATTACGTCTGTATCGAATTAACTTGTCTGCCGACCGATGAACGTCGACGAGCAGCGTGATATGTCTTCGCCGTGCGATTTCGAAAGTCATTAGTATCCATAGAACATATTTCCTCGCGCAGATTAACTGATCTGTTTTGCACGAAAACAAATTGCAAATACTTTCTTCTTAGTATATATTCTCATACGCAGACGTGATTGCTTCGTGTATCTCATGATTTATTTGCCAGTAAAAAGTATAATTAAAGACATTAAAATTAAAGGGGAAGGAATAGAAATGTATCTATAGTGAAATAAAAATGATAGGAAAATTAAGAATACATAGTGTACTAAAAAAATATAATTGTTTCGATGCAGTTGTGGTGTTTTGAGAAAAAAATAACTGCCTGCAGTGTAGTCTTTGATAGCGTCTACGAGAATAATCTCGGATTTAACAATTTAGGGGAACCAGTTCCATCAATTAGAAGAATTATTGATAAAGCTTGAAGTGCTTCTAATTCTACTACTAGACTTGACTCTATTTGTTTGCTTACAACAGAATATTAAATCCCCCAAAATTCTAAATTATATATGCAGTGTCATTACTTACTTACACTTGTCGAAGGATCTACTCGATTCTATTACTTCAGCTCAATCAAACTTATTTAGAAATTCTGGTGGCTACTGTTCGAATTTCATTGTGTCATGGAAATACTGTGTTGAATCAATATGTAATAGTACGCGTTGGAAATCAATGTTAAATGTTACTCATGTTAATTTAAATTACGATGAATGCATTCCATTTCCAAATCGCAAATCCCCTTCCTATTTTGAATTGTTAAACCTGGGGATTTTGTTCAAAGGTTAACCTACACATGTTGCAAAATGCAAATCCTTCAGAATATGATGCATAATAGTAGATTTGAAGGTTGTGTAAATTTATTTGGTATTTAATTTTATTACAAATATTTAAATTAATTTAATCATTGGATTTTGATTTAACTTTATGAAAAAGTATTTAATATTACTTGAATATTGTTAATTTTCAAGGTTGTGTGAAATCTGGTATTTAATTTTATTTAAATTTAAATGAAATTTAAATATTAAATTGCTTCATAATTGATTCATTTTATCTAACTATCCACGTGCATTAATTTATTAAACATACACGAAATCAAGGTAAAATTGCAACTTAGTTCCATAAAATTTCTTCGTCCACGTTTCTGCGTTTACAGAATCCCCAAACATCTTGAAATTAATTTTATCCCCAACAAAAATTAAGTTTCATTAAACATCCTCGAAACTAAGGCGACTTTAACATCCCAAGTCTCAACAAAATTGACAAGAATTCTAATTATTTTACCATTTCTGCGCTGTCATCCTGACAATAGTACAGCCAATTTTGTCAACAGGATATAATCGTCATACGATTTGTCAAATATGCGTTACAAGAGGGAACGTAAGATTCTATTCGGGCCACTTGACGCGTAAAAAAAATATTAATTGACGTCGACGGGATCAGAGTCGATGACGAGATTCTTGTCACTTATCGGGCAGTTAGTCAATTCGTCGGGCTGATAACACCGATGTTATCGAGCCTCTGATACTGGAAACGGTCTTTCCCCTTCGCAGCGGTGCGCCTTTGATCTGCCGAAAGCAGTGATTTCTTTTTCGGCATTATATAGTGGGACGAGGAGGGCGTCTTTGATCGCCGATAACTTTGTGTACCGAATGATTAGGCATTACAAACCGAAGAATGTCGTTTTTTTCCATATCGGGAATTCTGTGACGATCGAACTGATTACATCATTCAACAATTTCGGTAATCCCTTGATCCATTCGCACTTCTGTCAAGATGCCCAGCTTAAATGCGTCAAGAAAGAATCTTGAAACCCTCATACTAGCCATCAACGATAAAAAATGGTAAAAAGGAAATTTTTAACCCCTAAAGCCATATTTCCCCAGTGTCATTAATATAATCACTACAATATTTTTGCTGGATTCTGCTCTAAAAACGCTGCTTCTATAAATCCCCTATTTGCGTGAGCGTGCGTGAAAATTGCAATTGCATTTCTTTTTCTCCTGAGGGAAAAATATTTAATATTCTAAGAGAGGTAAACAATTATTTAAATAATGGCTCGAATAAAAGTTACTTTATTTAACTTTACTCGACGAATATTAACTATCTTTATTCCACACATGATGAATAATTTTTTTAACTTTTATTCGTTATTCGAAACTTCTATTTAAATAAACAGTTTATGAACCTTTTTTATTGTAATCTTCTTTTTCGTTAATGAAATACTTTAAAACATTTGACAAAGTACCTACTCATTTTTCAAGTAACTTACCCTAATATTTTTGTATTTACTCGAAATGACGAGAAGATTCGATTTTCGTAGAAAAAGTTTGGCTTGCACTTTGTAGCTTAAAAGTAGTGAGGGTGTAAGAAAACAGAACTTGTGAAACCATTCAATTTTTCCTTCGTATCATTCAGCGGAACAGGAAATACGCCTCGTCCAATTGCGTTATTCGCCTTGAAATATTGAATCGCGTTATCACAAGTGCAACTTGCAATACAGAAAATTCTTCGAAAAAACAATTCGTTTTGAAAGCTTCAAGTACGCATTCTGCGCAGGACGTTGCACGCGTGGGAACCCAGCTTTACAACGTGATTCGTCACATCTGGTTGCTTTATCGAGTGACGTTTGAAGTTGTTTCCTGGAAAGTGGAGCTCCATATAGAAAAAACCCATTGCATAACTTCGACTCATTTTTCGTCGTAAGAAGTTTATCGATCTTGTGTATTCGTGAGAAGTATATACAGAACGTTTAATTAGCCATCTCTAATTACACGTGATATTAAACAATATGTGGAAAATCCTTGAATTCCTTGATTCTAGAAGAAAATGTTGATTAAATATTTGTAGCTTATTTCTAGGAACGTCCCCAGTTTTTGTTACACGAAGGATAAATATTTATTCCTTATAAGCTTTAAAATAAATGAGGAAGCTTGAAAATGATTATTGTGTGTTAGATATATTTATAACATTACCGTAATTTGTTGGTGTGTTTTTGTATAATTATGATTAATTTTACGTCTTCCTTTAGTCTTTTTGTAATATACGACATTTATATATCGAAATCTCAGTAAAGTGTTCCTATTCGAAACCTATTTATTTTAAAAGCAAACAATTTGTAAATAATGATTTGTAGCATTTTATTTGTATAAATGAGCACTCGACTGATGATTATATTTCTACTACTAATTCCTCATTTTTGGAGTAGAAAATATATTTGAGTTAATGGAGTACAATGAAATTCTGACTTTCATTTGAACCTTGGTCATTAAATTAGTCGGTTAAGACTTAAACAGGTAAAATTTATTAATAAATTCGAAAAGACAGGAAACAAAAATTACGTTGTAATCAGAAAGGAAATCCCCTACATACTCACAAAGTTTCAGAATTCTTTTTCAGAGATCCTCCCTTGTAAGTGAATTTTGACATATTCAATTTCCAATTTTGCATAATGTCGCACTATCATTCTAAAATTAACGCATCCAAAACCTTTCACAATTTTGAAACCTACACCAATCCCAAGACACCCTCAAGTTCCCTCAAAGCTCCGTCCCCTTGCTTCGTCGAGAGGATTTCAAGCCACCGCCTGGAAGTCCCGCTGAATGACGAGAAACAAGGGGCCCACGGGGCCATTCGTGAATCGGGGCCCTAGCCTCGCGTAGTGCACGCCGACCGTGGAGGCTCGGGACGGTACGAAACGGAAGGACAGTGGTCCGTGCTCGTTAAACCGAACTAATGATGGGGCCATATCGATTCGGTGTCGTAAACCCGAAGCCTGGCGCCGGCGTCAGGGGCCCAGGAAAGCTCGGTTTACAGTCGTCGCAAAGAAGGTCGCGGCTGACAGGAGTCTCGTGGAGCCTTCTGGACATCGTTCGCCCGAAAGCGGTCAAATGGCCCCTCGTCCCCCCTTCCTTTTCCCCGATAACCGTAAGCTGTAAAACCGTGTCGGAATACTGGTCGATGAGCCATCGCCAAGGCCTGCTTCTTGTCAGCGACGCTAATTTCGTAGGAGAATTAGGAAGCGGACCCTTATTCCAGGACACTACTATGTAATAACATGGAACGCGATTCGAACGTGAGTGTCATTTAATATGGCTGTCCCTGTGTGTACGATGGTAATTTGTTGGGTACTTGGACGCGACCAAACACGATGACGATTTGGGGAAAATTTCATCGTGAATACCGAGGCTCGGGGCAAAAAGTTTCTCCACGCTTCTTGAGTAGGTATCTTCCTTGGTGGTATGGTTGTTTTTGCTGGGATGTTCGCTCGGGCAATTTTTTTTGGGGCCTTGTGTACTTTTCTTTCGCTAGAGGAAGTGAATGGAGGCTTGACGACGGCGCTGCGGACGAATGCAGTGGCGGAAGTGAAAGAGTTTCGGAGCTCGAATGATGGAATTTTGGGGGAACGACGGGAAGGAAAGTTTGGAGGAGGAAGTTATGTACGGGGAAAGATTGTTATGTGTTCCTTGTGAGAAATTAGTTGAATTATTCAATTAAGGAAGGCAATGGTGGAAGTGACAGGGGTTGGAAATTGGATGATGGAATTTTTTGGAAAGTTTGAAAGACTTTTGCCTGAAATATTATCGAAATCGGTTAAAGATCGCTGATTTTGGGGATTTCGAGATTGAAATTTTGGGCACGTATACAACTTACTTCAATCTAGGCTCACAAAAAAGTTTAAAAAACCACCTTTACTATTTTTTTGCTATTCCGACCAAGTGCTTTTTTTCAAAACGACGACACACGTCACGTAGCAAACTAATTCTTCCAGTTTCTCAAAAAAACTCAAGTCGTTTGGATTAATTTTAAAAAAGTGATGCGATTTTAAAAAGCGTCCAAATATTTTCGTTACTTACTGAATATTGAGGCAACAATTTTAAAAATATGGCTTCTTGCATAAAGTAAGGTGCTGGGAAGAATTACCTTGTTCGTTGCGCGATTAATTTTGTTTTGATATTTTCTGGTGGTGTTATTTCTCCAAATTTAAGAGTGAAGTAACTGAAGTTTCAGTAAGAATATGGCGAATAAAAATTACAGAGGTGTGAGGTATGGAGAAAGGTTGTAATGTTGAGGCAAGGAATTCAGTATGCATAAAGCAACCAACCGAATCTTTTGATAAATTATTTATTGAATAAAATCTTCAATATATCTTACAGAACTGATACGTGAAGGGATTTTTATTCGATCAAATTTAAGAGAGAAAATCATCTTTCATATTATTTATGGTTAATTGAATTATAAACCAGCAGGCTGCTTATAATATTCCTTAAAAGGTGATATTTCATATTACACTGCTTGATGGTATTTACACTTGGTTACTTTCTTACCTTCGTTCCATTGCCAGTGGTACCCTAAAGCGACTATCAAGCAGCTATAATTTTGTTGCTGCAAAAGTGTTTTAACCATTTCCCGAGCATAAAATTAAAACCACTTTAACTTCTTCATTTTATGTGCTATATAATGCTGCGAAGCTGGTGTCGTTAAAATATCATAGTGTGTATGAACGAGCGCCATGTGGCATTAGAAAACCATGCATTCGATAAATATCTAAAATCTTTGCCTCTGCAGAAATAGAACGAAAGAATGATGTCACGTTTATTAGATTCGAAAACATGCCTAACAATCCCTTTATTGGCCTAATGACTAATGAAACAGTTTTTTATTAATATAATTTCATTATCTCAGCCTAATTTTGGTTAATATCATAATGTCTTTTATTTAATTTTAATTAGGTATGTAATAAAAACATTTTACTATTTTGAAAATTTACTACAGTCTTAAGGATACTTTTCACTGTGGGTTATAAATATTTGTGTCTTAATAATTAAAATCCCCTGGAAAAATACAACAGATAAATACAAGGTATTATAAAAATCTGAGACATTTTTATGCAATTGATTCTACACAGCATAAAAACCTTTTGTTTTTTAATTATAAGAAATTTGGAAACTACTAGCCTAAGCGTCTAATGTTCTTAATACCATTAAAAATTTGTTCCAATATTATTTTCAATAATAGGAGTTCTATGTGTGAAGATATTAACCTAATTTATTCACAATATCGTAGAGTGATTGCACTTTTGCAGAGTGTTTTTGATGTACATTTTTATTTTCGCGGAAACAACGAATAGTTAAAAAATTATGCGTTATCTGGCATAAAGTTTTTTTTTATCTTTTGAAACAAATATAAATTAAATGAAACGATTTTATTTAACTTGATCAATGAGGAATTCTCCAGTCAAATATCCCTTTGAAAACTTTTGAAAGAAGTAGATATATCTGAACATTCACAAATTACAGTTAACTTTTAACAAAACGACAATTACTTTATGAAGTTTCAAGTTGATTGGATTATCGGAAAAACGGGAAAACAAACAAACAGCCAGAGTAGTGAATTTAAATAAAATTGTTTAATAAAAAGTGTCCCATTTCTTTTAACAGCTTATAAGGAGAGAGCAGTTTTTAAAACCACATTAGTTGCGCAGTGACTCTGCAGGATCAGTGATCAAGAAACCGGCGCTTTCTTGCCTCCCTAGTTAACAAGTCACGTGCATTATTATGCACTGTTAAGCCCAGGACATAAAATGAAGCAGAGGGGGAGAAAGTGCAGTCAGAACACGAAACGATTAGGATCGACTCGAGCGTGAAGATTTGTATTGGTACACCCACGTCGAACTTACACATAAATACTGAAGGAAAAATCTGTAGCAACGCTCGCGAACGGCTATTTTATGCAGATAGAAGCGAACAAAACGAAAAAGATACGATTTGGTTGAAAATGTTTGACTCGCGAAAAACAACACAGAAAATGAAATTAAAGCGGTAACGGGAATAAAATCGAGACTTGCGGAAAACCATTACACCGTCGCGGCCTACGCAGATCAGTCAATATAAATTGTATTTCTCACAGCTTTAGAGCTTGGAGGGGTTTCTCTAATTTGACGCTCTGAAAATAAGGCAAATATTATGGGATTTTTAAAAAAAAAAGTATTTAGTATTATAATTCCAAACTTTGTACGTTGATTAATTGACTTTCGCAGAATGTGCTAAATTTTTTTTATCCAAAAATAATAATTCTGTCCACAGTTACAGTGGTATGTAACTTTATTACAATCCTACAATTAAATTAGGGTAAAGTAGTCGAATATGGCCACCTCTCCTAATATGAAACCCCAGCTTATCTCCGCTACAGAACTCTTGAATGTCATAGCGATGCTATTTCTAATTAACTAACCCTGTATTTGTTGTTTTGTCCGCACAGTGGCGTTGTAAACGATTAAGCGTCTTGAGCAACCACATATTTTTGAAATACGTTGCAGAAAGTTTTTAAACTGGTTCGATTAAATTACAAATACCTCTAAAGTGATAGGTAAGTGTAAAATGATTTTCACGAATACTGTTGCATAGTGCTTGCAATGCAGTTTAAGGCTTACTAAGTAGTTGCATAGCATTAAATGATGAAGACTTAACTTCGAAGCTACTTAATAGTTATCATGTTATTGTTTCCGTGAAAGTTCAACTGATGGCAGCGAAGAAGAAATTGTTCTGAATGATGAAAGTGATTAAGGAAGAAAATTATGATACAGAATGCCTGTTTTGCACAGGTCTTTATTCTTCAGATGTGCTAAGTGAACAATAAAGTGTTCTGACAGGCGTGCTGAACCTATGAATAATTATGGGCCTATTGAAGAAATAGATTTGACATACCGGCTTTATAAAAAAAGAAATAAAAAATAAGTTTCAGGAAAAAACAAACTGGGTCTCTTATTAGGAACCCATTTTTTTTATTTGCGTATTTGAATGACTTTCGTTTTTATTTTATTCTGAAAAAACCGAATTTTTGTTATAGCACTTTCCAGTAGGTTGCTAAAAATACATATTCTACTTTTAAAATGTGTATCGAATTTTAATAAAAGTGTTCTCAGCCAAGAGTCATGATGTTTTTAAGAAATAGGTTACTTTACCCTACTATCTACCGCTTCTGTAAAAGCTTTGAAAATTTTCAATTATAATGAGTTCAAAATCTACCTCTCTAAAGTTCATTTAACCTAAATCTTCCTCGCTAATAACCACTTAAGTGCTGTTGATGTGTCGTTTCAGACACACATTAAAAAGAAATTGACCTTTCAAGCTCCTCTGTCGCTCCACTCACCCAACGCTCCAGCCCCGAAAACAAGAAAACCCCAAACGTGCATCGCACACTCTGCAAAAGACCTCTGCTTCGGAACCAACTAAAAGCCACAGTTTCCCGGTACCCACCCCGCGCGATTCCCCGAAATTTCGTCGCCGGACCGATGGGAGTAGGTCCGCAACGGCGAAGAGAGGGCCCCGACGCGCGGCCCTCTCGGGGCCGCCGCGTAAATCGCGAGCTTCGGCCGCGGCCGCCGAAGCCGGTCCCCGAAGCGACATTATCCGCCGCGCGGCTCCTCGAACAAATCGAAGCACAGGCCTGGGCCCAGATAACGGCGAATAATTTCGCCGGTTCGCCCGTCAATGCATAAACGCGCAGGTCCTTGCGTGGTTGCGACCTTTCCGCGAGCGGCCGGGCCGGAGGCGAGGAGCTGATTTCGGGGAACCCGGCCGCAGTTCACACGAATTAGAACCTGCTCTCGGGCGACAACGGGGCGCCGGGTGGAAGGCAAAGGAATGCCAGCCAGGGCTGATAAAGCCACGGGCAACACCTACATAAATTTCGGCCCCGGGGATATCTAAGGACGACCTTTCGTTCATTTAAGCATACATCCTAAATTCAGTGCTGGCCCACGGTGCGCGCTGTATCGGGCCCCGCCGCGGATACGGGAGGCGCCTGGCGTTGCGTGCAGCAGCCTCGCTGACCCGTCGCGACGCCGACGTTCGTCAGCGGACGTTATCGGGACTTTATTAGCTCCGGGGAATTGCTCGGGGCGCGGTGATGCCCCGTGGACGGCGCACGCGATGTCAGACGAGGCGTCGCGTTGAGTAATTGCGAGCTTCGAGACGCGTCTATTGGTGCCTCGTGTGGAAACTTGGTGGTTGCTAGTGGAGAACTTTTTGGGGTTTTCTGTGACAGTTTTTGGTGTTTTTTTTTTACGGGAAGTTTGAGTGCGTGGTTGTAGGGGGATTTGAGTGGATGCTTTTTAAGTCGTACTGCTGTAAGGGAATTTTTCTGTATGAAGGGATTTTATTAAAGTTTTGGGGGAAGCTGAGTGTAGAGTGAGACAATGCTGTTCTACTTTTGGGTAAGTTTGACATTCAATTTTGGTCTTTGGAGCGGTGATAAATAACGCTGGAAGGGAACTATGGTTAGTTACTAAGTATTTGAAATTAGCTGTGGGGAATAGTTCATCGGGATACGAAATGTAAATTAACCCTATACGAAGTAATTAGAAATTGGCTTTTAATTCAATTTGGAAACTGTTCTGTTAATATTTGAAAGGAAAATTCTTCCTCGGTTTGCATTTTGGTAGCATACTTTTTCCAAAGTTATTTATTTCGGGACTGGAATGTCAGCAGTTTACTTTTTTTTTTTTAAAAAAAAGAAACATTAGTTAGATAATCTGATGATATTGTGCTTGGGATGATGATCCTCGGGTGATTTTGACAAGCGACAGTCTTTTGTTATAAAATAATTTAGTTATTTAACCCTCATTCGTCCCTCGTGTAAATTTGACACAGTTTTCCCGTAATAAATTATACTGTTCTGTTATTTGCGATTCTTGTGAACAAACAGTACGTCCTGCACATCGGTTTATTTTATGTGAAAGTTATGAAAAATCAAAGATGTAAATTTTAACTCATCAATTTGATTAAAAAAAAATCGAAAAATAACTGTTTATCTTGTCATTTCATCGATATTTTACCACTGTGTCAATTTAACACTGAGGGACAGATTCAGTTCGTGAAATGAGAAACGGATGAGAGTTAATAAATTCTAGTAACAAAAATTTATCCCTTTATTATTACTTCTGCCCCAATTAAAAGCAGTCCATTTTTTCAGATAGCGTCGTCGATTCAATCCAGTTGAACATATAAATACTAAATTATTCTTTGGGAAAAATAGATATCCATTGTTTTATGACCACAGTTAAAATATTCATAGTTGCATTTATAACACTGTTGGATAATTATGCGATAGTTAGATGTTAAATAAAAACAAAAACAGAGAGAGAGAGATACGAAAGGCAATACTGGCATTTTTTTTTTAAATTCACTTCTTTGTTTGCAGTTATAATTATATAGGATCAATACCAGTTGTAATTATATAGGAAAAACCAGTAGAAAGTACTTAATTGACCGGAAGTCGTGAAATATAAGTATGTAAGAAAGTAGTTGAAAGCTCATTCTAATATATGTTAAAAGATGCACATACACGAAACAAAAAAAGGCCATCAGATTCTCATTATCATTGCATATCGTCCCAATTAGATCTCGCCATACAAATACAAACATTATCAGGTCACCTGACCCATTGTACAAAATTTGTCCACACATACTAAACGCGCTTTGCTACTATCTCACAGTGAGCCAGTTCTTTTGCATCAATATTCATCGCTGTTTAATAGCTCGAGCCTTTTGTTTCGCTACAAAGCGGTGTGAAATACTTGGAGGGTTGAGAATAATAGTGGTGCAAGTTCACATTTTGATAATTTCAATTAAGAACTGTTTTTAAGTTTCAAATGCTTTTCTGTGTTCACAATTGTGTGAACTACCTAAATTAACGATTACAGAAAATAATGTATAATCAATTACACAATTACATTTTAATCGTAATTTCTAATTTGTGTCATTAGATTACATTTTTCCCAACGCTGAATGTAGTGTACCTTTGGCAATTGTTTGTGGGTAAACAATGAAATAAGTCTAAAATCTGTTTATCCGCCTTTATTATACACATCTTAAGTAGTTTCAAGCTATTTTCTTTTCTTTTCTTTTTCTCAAAATGACACTTGAAACGCGTTTTTCTCAGAACCAGTTTTTCAAATTGGCTTGCTGCATAACTGAAACAAATTTTATTTGATCCAATCGAAATTTTTAGTAGCCTTTAAACTACATTCTCCATAAAAATACGCACCGACTTTACGATTTGTTGAAAGCTTTTAATTGTATGAACAATTTTCAAGCTGAAAATGGTGTTGATGGTGAATCGAGCTAGAGCGTGAATTTCTATGAAAAACAATATTTTACAATATCCCTTAAGTTATAACTTCATGCTTGACTGAGAATATTTCTCTTTAGCACGTAACTAATATGAGCTGAGCGTTTTGAAACATACCGGTGTAAGTCCGACTAATGTCGTCGCTTTAATCAGCACAACGCACGAACAGTATAAATTAATATACCGAATATGCGGGTGCTGATTGGACGCTGTTCATGCGTTGTGTTGATAGGTAAGTGAAAAGCGGAAATTAAAAATTAATTTTATTTTTTAATTTTTAAGTATTCACATATTTATTATTGTAATATTTTGACCCATCAGATGTGTTCCCACAATTGTAATATATACCTATGTAGAGTTTTTTTTTAACAGTAAACGCAAAACATTAGTTTACGAGAAGCTCTCATCTTCTCCCTGCACTTATCAACACCCAGAAAGTTTCAATCAACGTACAATAGTATTAAAAGTAGAACGTTTGTAATGGTTAAAATAAAATGTAAAAGATAAAAAATCTGTGGATGTAGTATCAATGCGTCAGAAGAGCCTGATAAAGCTAGCTGCAATGCCTGAAAAACATTGAAACAAATTCCAGAAGCTAAGTAGGAGCAACCCCATAAAACCATCAGATACCTAAAAACTCCAAGAGTGCACATTTCCTCCCGGATGTATCTCCTTAACTCCAATGTTCCTCTTAACATGCCTCTACTCATTCAAATAAGAAACAGAAAATCGAAAATCTGGAAACATAATATCAATACATCCAAAAATACTGCTTATGGAAAATCAAAACAGTATTCCAGGAGGCTTATACTTAAAAAAAGTGTCAATTAGAAAAAGTGTAGTAGGCATTTTTAGAATACCAATTTGTTTAAGATGAATAAAAAATTGCGGCAGAGGATGGGAACATGTAAATCTACATAATATCATAGGGCAACTAATAAACTTTTATATTACTTCAAACTCTCAGTAATAATGAAAAGCAAAAAGTATCTAACACTTTGGTCCAATTGCAAATAACGATTTTATTACCGATATTCCAATTTACCTTCACTTTATATAATTAAGAAAACAAGTAGATAATAAAATTATTTCCTCTTGTGATATAATAGGACCCAAAAATCACAGCAAAAGAACAATTACCTTTACTCATCTCCCTTTTTGTCTTTGCTGTAATTCACATTGCAGAAGAGGTACAAAAAAATGGCATTAAAACCTAAAATTTCATTTCACATTTGGTATTCTCGAAATAATCGCAAAATTCACATAAAACCATAGAATTAACATGCAAATGAGTAAATTAAATGTTTAACTCTAAAGTTTTCACATGTTTTAACCATAATTGGATCAATTAAATGCTTCCTCAAAAAATTTTGCAAATTGACGTTTTAGTACTTTGCAGATTAGTTTGAAGTTTAAGTCGAAAATATAAAAATGAATATTAGTCAACAGATCATTCTCCCCCATTATTTACGCTGTTCAAAATTAGATAACGTTATCAGTTTTTTAAATAGGAACGTCGGTATTCCAAATTACCAACAGTATTCCCAAAACATATTTTGCACTTCCTCCACTACGAACCGAAACAATGAAACATCCAGATTCCTAAAAATCCCCATTTGCATAATTTATCTGCTCACATCCACCCACAAATGTTTACATACACCCCGTTCCCTCCAAGTATTATAAAATCATATATATTGCCACTGCCAGTAATTTAAATTTTATTATAATAAGTCTATAGTCTTCTGTAACTAAGTAACTATAGTTCCCAGATCACAACAATGTTTCTCTCAGCAACGTGTCTGCATACTCGTTAAAAGAAAATAATGAAGAACCCAAGTGTACATGACGTGACCCCCCCTCCGCCAGCATACCCTTTGTGCACGAGGCACAGAGGCGATAGGCGCGCTTATAAATGATATTCAACGGACGCATTTTACATCGACACAGCGGCGCGGGTATATACGGTATCCGCAGCGAAGGCTGAAGGTACCCGGACTCGCAACTTGTAAGGTGCATTCCCGGCCCTGCTACGAAACCGGCCGGGCCCGCACAAAAAAAGGGAAATAATTAGCGGAGGTGTTAATGAAATACCAAACGAACGCCGTGGGACACCGGGTCGGCGCCTCTGAACTGCCAACCAGACATCCTCGACACAGTCCACGGCGCCGTTTTCTTTTCCAGGGCCTTCTGTAGCGCTGCGATCGCTGCTCCGACATATCGCCTTGTTCCCGCGCGTCCCCCCCTCTCTTTCCCCGCGTTTCCAGCTCACCACGGCCTGGGCCTTATCCGACACATTTAACCCTTCATCGATTTTCGACTTTCGAAGAATGCGTTTGACTGCTCCGAAAACTTCTTTGTCGCCACTAGGAACCCTGGGGGGACTGATCGGTATGGGCATGGTTAGGAGTGATGATTTTTCGAGACTCCTGAGGTTAGGTGAAGGACGATTTGGGGATTAATAGTGATTTGAGAGCTTCTTTTATGTTTGCGATTTAAGGTATTTTTATACATATAAGTTTCTTTTTATTTTTGTTTAAGATTTAAAGTTGCATTAGTAATTATGGTTATGCGGGACTTTAGAAATTAATAATTGAAGAGTCCTTGTAGAAAACACAAAGTTCCAAAATTAAAAGAAAAATTTCAACGGCAGTGGTGAGACTTTAGTTTAGAATTTGATTTTTGGCACTTACAGGGGTTTCTATGAGGACTCTTCAATTATGATATTAAGTTGTTGCGTGGTTGGGAGGATTCAGTGAGGAAGGCATTTAACAACTCTCGTTAGCTTCTATTTATGTACTCTCATCGTATATTTTCTAATTTTTTCGCTTATTTTTTATCTAGATAGGGACTTATTATTCTTTCCCTTTATTTTCTAAATTTTTGTGTTACTGCTTTTATGTATTAGTCCTCTACTGGTTTTCTCTATTTTCTGTGTACCAAAGAGTTTTTCCGTATATAAAGAAATAAATTAATAAGTTGCGTCCGTTATAGTACGTCTAAAAATTCCATTTTTGAAAATGGCTTATACTTATATAGGTTCCAACTATTTATTCTGCATCATTGTTTATAACAGTTTCCCATTTACGTAGAAATTGTGTTATGTGTCTTCCATAAAATCTTCGAATTTATCATTATATAAAGGAGAGCTTATTGCACTCTTTGTGGTCTCGAAATTATTATAAACTGTTTTGCATTGATTGCAAAAGGTGAAAATCTGTCGTTAATACAAAAAAATGCTGGAGAAATTGATCTTGAAGAATTATTATCAGAAATATGCATAAAAATAAACGAAAGACTTAAAACAAATATTTTTGGAAACATTACGAAAAATCCCACAAAAACTATAATCAGCAAAAGTGTGAGAAAAATGCTGACGACACAGTGATTCAAAACGTTAAATATACAATTAAGTGAACGTTCGGCTCAGTATAAATGTACACGCGAGCCTATGTTTAAGCGAGCTGAATTATTCAAAGTCTTCCAGAAAATACACACATTTGCATACGGAAGTTTGCATTTTTATCAGAGCGATATTTTACAGAGGTGTTGTCACTGTGTTTAGTCTGGACTTTCTAACTGTTTAAAATGTATCGACGATAGTCCAACGAATTCAATATACCGAATTCTTTCACCACAGTGAAAAGTTTTTTCTGGAAACAATTATGCATCATTGTTCTGAATAAAACGTAATCGTGTAATAATTAACATATTGCAAAGGTCTTCGGTATATATTTCGCAATAGGAAACAGTAGGTATCTTGCTTCAAGAAAAAGACTATTCAATTTTTTTAGAGTTTAGTAAAATCTGAGAATAATTATTATAAAAACAAAGTGCAATATTGATCAACGACAAAAGTGCAAAGGAGCTGAAAGTAATCAATTTTTACGACCATCATGGGCACATAATTCTGTAATTATATGTGTAATTTTCATGCGATTGAACGCAACTGTAGACGACTTTTTCCGATTAGAGGAGGATAATGCGAAGCAGTTGCGAAGCAGTTTATTTTCTTTGACGAGCAATTTGCTTGCAGTAAAACATCGACGACCGTTATTCTTATTAATCACGAAGTCCGCAAGGCAGTGTAAGGAAGATATGTAAATTACGATATTCGATATACGGATTCCGACCTGCTAATCGAGCATTCTTAATCGCGCGATTTTTTTATTCGCTGCTTTACAATACGCTACCCTAAGATACCTCCATCTTCCTTTTTCCATTTTTTCTGGCTACCCTCTCGTCTCTACCTATTGCTCTATTTATATCCTCCTTTATTTTTGTACCCCTCTTCTCTGTCTTATCTACCTGCTCTAAATTCAGGACTTTTTATACGGTTTCTATCGTCCTGTCAGGAGTTATCCATCGTTTTACCTGGGCACATGCTTCTCGGAAGCGCGGATTATAACATGAAATGCGCCCCTACTCGTGTCCTGACAGAGCTGCCTGGCTACTCGAAACAATCGATTAGCTCGAATTTCGAAGCCAGGAGAAATTTATTTGTTGAGTCATATTTACTGAATATTCGAGTAGCGGAGTGATTGATTCAGCTGCTCCATTTGGTCAGACTGAATTATTCGTGTAACTCGAATTTTCTTCGAATCTGTTCGTGTTACTCGAATTTTCCTCGGATTGGTTCAGCTGCACGAATTCTACTGAAATTTGTTTCAAATGTAGTAATTGTACTGGAGTTATATGAAATTTATTGAAATTTATTTAGGCTAGAGTAATTTTATTCCAATTTGTTTGGACTACAGTAATTTCGCTGGAATTTATTTGGATTATAGTAATTTCACTCGAATTTATTTTTGGGCAGCAGTAATTTCACTCGAATTCATTTGGACTACAATAATTTCTCTGGAATTTAGTATTTGGACTACTGCAATTTCACACGAATTTATTTGGACTACAGTTAATTTCACACGAATTTATTTCGACTACAGTAATTTCACTTTAATTTATTTGAAATACAGTAATTTCACTCCTATTTATTTAAACTATAGTAATTTCACTCGAATTTATTTCGATTATAGTCATTCCACTCGAATTTATTTGGACTACAAGAATTTTACTCAACTTTCGTTGGGCTACCAAAATTTCACTCTTCATTTAATCTATACAATTTTTATTTGAATTTATTCAGGCTACAATACACAGGTTGAATTCAGCTACAGCAAGTTTACTCAAATTTACTTAAACTATACGAACTTTACTACAATTTATTTAAGCTACTCAAGTTTTACTTGCATTCATTCTAATTTCCCGTACCTTCTTCAAATTTATTCGGCAATACGTATTTGACTCCCACTTATTTGTGCTACACAAAATTTATTCCCACTTATTGATTCTCCTCGCACAACTCTACCATCTTCTTCAAAAGTCAAATTATTGATGCGCTGCTTGACACTGTCCGTACTTTATAACTCAATTAGGCATAACTCTATCTTCGCTCTTCCGTCACATACTTTATTTTATATAACCAAACGGTAACCACCCGTTTAATAATAATAACAATTAAATTTGACCGTGTTCAAGATACTCAAATCCTACCCAACTAATTTTCGAGCTATTCAAAGCATTCAAATTACTCAAAACTTTTAACTCGTGATTCACCTTCAGTTTCTATATCCCCAATAAAGCTCCAACAGCTTTTTCTGAGCAGACAAGCAGCTCCAACGTGGCATTAATATACACCCCACACATACTCACGTCTATCAAGTATGTTGCCATCCTAGAAATGTAAAGTCAAAGATCGTTTCTCGATAGATTCAAACATAGACACGGAGATGCCTCGATTTACTGTCGAAAACTGTCTCCAAGACTCTGTTGTCAAAGGTACATGATAGAAAGCGAGGTGTTATCGACTTTCACTAATGAATTACTGCTGCAGAAGTAGCGTTAGCAGGCAACACGAATACTGGGAGGAAAAAACCAGTTCACGAAGGAACCTGTAGGTCGAGGATTAATTACGTAACGATAAAAATTCATTAACATATACTTCAAACTATGTGCATACCAATTGTGTAACTAATAAAAATACAATCTTATTTAATTAATGAATATCTGACCAAGTAACAATTACAGTGATCATCAAAATTGCCAACTAATTTCGAAACCTTTCCAGATAATCAAACCCTCAAATAATAAATAACATTGTAATAAATAATATTACACATTCTCCACGCTGTTTTATAGTGCAAACTGCACAAGCTATGCATTCCCGATAGCTTCTCAGGAGCCACGTGCAATCATTATTACCGCGTTAGGAGCATTTGAAGCGTCACTTTCTTTTTTAAGCATATTCCATACGTTTCTTAAATATATTCCACGCAGCAGGCGGTGAACGGTAAACCCTTCATTTACTTTGTTAACGAGCCGGTCGATAAGATTCTACAAACGCTCGCGGAATTTCCGTCTTGCGCCGCAAGTTTCCTCGAACGTCGCAGGGATCGTTCAGTCTTAATTTAAAGCGTATAATTCACATCGGATCCAGCGGTGCAAAGTAATATCGCGCTTCCCGATGAAGCCTTCTGTGCAAACGCTCCGACCCGTTCGATTATCGATTCCTCAACTATCCACTTCGCGCAATTACGATTAATGAAACGACCCAGGCACGGCGAAATTAATTAAAAAACTGATTACAAAATGTCTTTATGTCGAATCGAAATTTCTATGTGTGACCTGATAGACGGATTCTTCTATTAAACTTTTTTTAATTTCTTTTTTCCTTATACTTTCTCGGTTGTGATTCATCCTCTTCTTTAATAATGCTATAAACCAGTGATTCCCAATCTGTGGGACGCGTTTGACGATTTTTGGCACCTTTTTATTTTAACATTTGTTATTTATTTTAGTATTCTATTAATTATGTGACACTGATTTTGCATAAATGAAGGGAAGGGAATGTTTACCTTTCCTTATATGGGGAGAGGGAGGTTCGATGGTTATTCAAATATTGTAAAAGGTGATCGTGACTCAAAAATATTTGGAAACACTGCTATGTTCTAAAGTATTTTTCACTTAAACACTTTTGATTTGAAATTTACTACGACCTTCCACTCACAATCAGTAAATATAAAGCCATTTTGCAATTTTTTAAAAATTCATTCTGTTATTCAACAATATTATAAATCATTTATTATAAGTCTCAGGACATTCCTAGTTCAAATGCTTTTAAAGATTATCAGGATCTTGAACTCGTTAAGTGCCTTAGTGCGACAACGTTTTTTATTTACTATTTTCTTCATTTCTCTTTTTCCATTCAATTTCTCTCTGCAACTCCACGGCATTCTACCTTAAGTACTATGATATTTTTCCTATCATCCCACATGCTGAGTACATCGCGATGACCACTTCTCTTTTTCCTCAACAATTTCATGAACTGTAAGTCACGTGACAAACACAATGTGGCAGTCCCTTCTATTCCTCGTTTTAAGTCGCAGACTGTTGGAGATTTTCTGAAAAAAATTAATAAACGTGATTAGAATGTAGTAAAGCACCGTGATGCATAAAGTGGATCTCCTTCCAACACTTCAATCTACAGAAAACTAACCTCTTATTTTCCCATTGCAAGAAACAAATCCAATTACAAAGAGGGAAACAACCTTTTAATAGAATCACTTACACTATCTCTATTTAGAATCTCTACTAAGAATAATTACAGTACAAAATTAAGCTTGCACTACGTTAGGAGCCCTCAGACGTCACTGTGCACACATCCTTGACATCCATTTCCGAGACATACGAAATGTTTAAATATAATACACAATTTCCCAGCACCTTCACTACATATAGAAAATATCCAACTTCGTAATGTTTACAGTTACTTTACTCTAAACTGATTTTCGGCACCGAGGTCCTTCATGCATCCAACAGTACAATATCTCTTCCATTCGCCTATCACTATTCCACGACCCACCAACTCCACAAATCCAGGCGACCGCCAGAATCCAACTCGGCGCACCTGTTACCCGCCAAAATGCGCGATGTAATGAACAAACACGCGACGTTAACCCGGCGAGTCCGTCACCGCGAGCAAACATCATAAATCTGAACGTTCCATATTTATAAGAAGCCCAGCAACCGAGAGGCGCATCGGTGCATCGGTATGCATGTGCATATATATATAGATATATATATATAGATATATATATATACATATATGTATAGTGCACGGCCAGCTCTCGAAGCTACGAGGTGGTTGTCGTCTCTGGGAGCTAATGGGACGCCGCCGACACTCTCTCCTCTCCCTCGAATCCCTTTGATCCTTACCGAACTTGCCCTTGCCTCTACCTCCGCGACTCCTGTCTCCTCTTTCCGCCTCCCCTCCCCCCCTCCTTGTTCCCGGTCCCATGTCCTGACCTTATCCGCAGCCTCCACGGGGATCTTCATGGTGGTCGCGGGCCTCATGCGTGTATGGTGGCGTTGCACCGAGGAGATCCGGTAGAAATGATCGATTTTTGCGTCGCCTGGAAGCCCGATCGTTTGTCAAGTTATACATTCTTCGTACATGGTGTTATTACCGTGGCCCCCGCGGGCCACGCCGATAACGCCAGCCTGCGAAATTCAGGGTGGTAAGAAGTTTTCTAAGAGTGTATGATGGATTTGTAGGGGCTTCGACTTTTAGATGCAAACGTAAGATTTACAGCAACAAATGCCTTCTCTTCTAGAACTTACTTCCGAATTTTTATTTATCCTAATTAACCCTTTCGCTACGAGCGTCAGATATGTATATCCGGCGGCACGGAACGAGTCGTCGCTCCTAGCGCCTCCGATAGTCTGAAAAAAAAAGAAAAAAAAATAGTTAAAGGTACTTTTGCGGAAACGTACGCCGTAGCGAAAGGGTTAATCCTTTAAACATTTGACTCAAAGAACGATTGTATATTAAAGTAGAGACTTGAGTAAGTGTCCCACAATTTTTTCAGATTTTTTGAAAATCAAAAACAGTGAAGAAATAGGTGTAAATAAATTAAGTATCAAACAAAAGGCTTTTGTTATTCAACAAATGCCTAAAAAATATATATTTATCCCATAGGATGTGTTGAATATCTGGATGAAGTCCAGTCTAGACAGCGAGGCTGCAGACTTATAGTGGTTTGTTCTGATCCTCAACATCTTCTGATGAATTCGGTTGAGAGCCCCATTTTCTGAAACCAGGGTTCCTTTCAATCTTCATAAAAGTTTTCATAATAGTGAATACCTACCTTTGGTTCTAAATTTTAGCCTTGAAGATATCCACTTTGCTTCTTCTGTCTAGGTGGTGTTTCATATATTTTCTTTTGTTGGGCTTTGCCCCAGTTAACTCACTTCCTCCCGCACTTTGTTTCATGCGTGGCCGCTGTATTGTTTACCAGTAAAGACATTTTTGTATTTCTTGTCGCAACGTACAAGTTCAAACGTTATGTTCTACAATACGTATTACCTACATATTTATAGAAGTTAACAGTTTCATTCACTCGGTATTTATTACACACAAGCCACACACATCACTATTTAAATAAGCCGGCAACAGAGATTCCCACCACATCCAACTCAACCAACAGCAAACCCTCTTGCTGCTCCAACGCTCGCAGCCCACTTCACTCCACAAATTCACCGCGGAAATTTATTCCTCCGCACAGAGGGCAGCCATGTCATTAGAATACTCTTACTTTTAGAGTGTCCCATTCGCTCTTTATACCCGCTATTTTAATCCAGGTCAAATTCTCTGTCGTCTCAACGCGCACCCTTCCCCTTCCCCTTCCGCCCCTTTTCCCTCTTCTTAAATCTTATGCGCGCACAGTTGAGACCTTTCAGGGTGGCCGTAAATCTCAACCCTTTTTCCACGCGCATTTACATCTGGCTGTACGCGCCGGGGACACAGCAAAAAGACGAAGGAAAGCTCATCTGTAAGTTTATCCGCGCTATCGTGTACGCCGTTGCCGATGGTCTTCTTATTTCCCAACCGGTTGGGAAACGTCTCCCGGGCCCCCGTGTATTTACCGGTTTCGAGGCAAAATTTCGAGAAGTCGGAAGCCAGGCGACAGCCTCCGCATCACGCTTGTGTCGTCTCGTAAAAACTGTCATACCGCGGGCAACTATTTTACCCCCCCCCCCTCACTTTTATCTCCCCTCCAATCGCGATAAACACGGCCCTAATGGCACTCGATGCTTTGTTAATGATCGGTTCTGATCTTCTTTTTAGAGGGCAGAGTATTCGTTATACAGTAATTAATACTAGGTATTTATATAGGTTGCTGCTAAGTGTTCGTCGTATTTGTCGAAGAAGGTTGAAGTAATTTTATTGATCAAAGTAGATGAAACTTGGTTGTTTTTAAATTTTTTTCAAGACCTTTAGGGAACTTGAAGAACTTAGTGTTATAGGTTGTTGAATTCGGTTTTAAACTGGCTGTGGGGTATGTATGAGAACAGTGGTGGATTTTAGAAAAAAGGCCCAGGTGGCAAACGTTCTGAGGGGCCCATTTTTCGGGAAAATGAAGAGGTAGTTTACTGAAAACGGGCTAAGTATAGTGGTTTGAAAAAAAATGTAGTGTTTAGCTACCTATACCTAATCATAATTTTTTTTTGAGATGGGGCCCTGGGGGGCCTTCTGCGCAGGGGCCCAGGTGGCAACTGTTCATCAGCCGCACTGTTAAACTCGCCACTGACTGAAAAATATAAAATAGTATTTAGAAAGCGGAAAACTCAAAAACTTCTGAACCGATTTCGATGAACCATATTCCAGAAGAATCTCTGTTTCAATGGGACTATTATACATAGGCTATAGAATAGATGCGAAATCCACGTGCAGAGGGCGCCACGCTTACTTTTAAAATTAAAGGTTAACTTAAATGAGAACGGAGAGTCTAATTTATACCGTAACTCAGCACGTATATTTTCTTATAGTCCTTACGATTTCCCGGAATCCTGTTCACCAGTTGACCAACCCTAAGAAAAAGGATATTCTATTTTTTTTAAATATTTCACGTTTTTTATAGTTGATAATATACTAAAGTAAAATACAAAACTTTATATCAATCGATTATTTACTTTCCTTATTGTAGTCCTCTAAAAATCACCTCCTCTCTTAGCCCGTTAGTGTGTCCTAACCGTTTGAACCAAAATTTTCTAACTATTTTAAAAACCACGAAGGAAACGAACGATGTGATAAAAATTGAAAGGAGTTCGCTCACAATATTTTAAACTCCACACTTATTTCAACGCTACAGAACCAAGATTAGTTTCCAGGAAACTAAAAAAAAAATTATACCTAATACATTGCGATACTTTATAACGACAAAAAGGGAAAATCTGAAATCAACCCTCATTCAAGTACCTGTCTACTGTATTTTCCAGATCCCATGAATATTATATTCTGATATTCTCAAGCTATTTTTTTATCTATTACCTACCAGGAACTTGAAACAGCACGCCTTATTTTATCTCGAACCTCATCGTACACTAAATGGGAAATGTGGAACCATTAATCTTATTTGCATTCATGCCGATAATACACATATGTAATTTTGTAGACTTCTTTGGTGATATCCTAATTGAATTTAAAAGATAGCTTAGGAAAACTCTGTATTCTCGTTATTAAGGTGTTCTATTTACAAACTATATTTATTTATTTATTTATTAAACTGGAAGTGCCCTTTAGTTAAAACGAACATAAGTAAGACACAGTCTATAATAATTATCATTTTAATAATCATGTTAATTGTCCCTTACGATGTACAACACCTATTTTTTTACTTTGTTAAAGGGTTTCTACCCGTGAAAAAATTATAAGAATAATTATCGAAACGTTTAACTTCACCCTACTCTTACACCAAAAGTATTGCACGGAGTACCTATTTATGTAACTTTCAGAAAAATTAATATTGTATTTCTACGTGAATAAGTTTCTGAACGTTCACCAGGAGTTTATATGAATCCCCTCGGCTTAGTCAACGTTACCGTGCACACGAAGTTTGCCATAGACCGTAATTAGCATTATCGTTTGATAAGTGGAAGCACAATGCGCTAGCCGTCATGGGCAAGAATGCACGATAAAAAAAAGTACTAGCAGTCAGCGATATGACCTCCTTCGTCTAATGACTGGTTCAAGCGGCAAATAGAACCTCGTGCTTGGGTAAACGGAGCCTTTTACGCTTGTAAAAACCTGCAGGAAACATCGCGTTTATTATTTACACGTACAAAGCGCGAATATAAAACGATACTAATTGTTCCGCGTCGCTATACACATTTCATGCTACGACTAATTTCATGCCCACCGATCGTTTATTTACGCAAACCGCGAGAAATTGAAATAATTATCGAGATACTGACTGATACATTGAAATATATGTGTCTGAAAGCGCGATAAAAAAATCCATAGCTAGAGTAACAAGCTTTGAGGTTGAATAACTTAGCGACAGGTTTTGATTTCAATGATATTCGTGAATTTTCGTATGGTACTTATTTAAGTAGGCTTGCCATATTTCTTCACTGGAAAATTGGGGCAAGTAAAAAAAGGACAGGGCGAAAATTTTTTGAAGAAGAGTAGGGGAGTTCCCTTAGTGACAGAGGCTCTAAGGTTTTTCTCAAGTCAGAGGAGAGGAATAATATTAAATCAATCTCCTTAGTTGTGCACAGTGACTGGAACGTGTTGAAACCTAATTGTTGCTTTTTCTATCCCCTCTGCGGTTTACGCGGAATAACAACTCGGTAGCGTTTCAAATATCGCAGATATAGCTAATGTCTGGCGTTAAGGGGACTCCCCCTGCTCTTAATGTAGTGGTTAAAAAATGTCATACGATGAATAACAGTATTGTGTTTATCTATAAGTACGGCAACAATCTACCTACTTAGGAGTTACGACATATTTTTCTGCACGTAAAATTTTCTTCAGAAATATTTCAGTGTTCTTAATTTCTTGCTAGAATTTCGTGAAAATCAAGAAATAAATGTTTTCGGGATTTTTTCAACCAAGTAACGCAAGTAAATCAATGGATGGCTTAGAATAGTTTATATGTACAGAATTTAATAGTAGATAGGCTTTTGAGTTTATTTTGATTACACTTTAGCTGTAGTGGTTTGCTTTAAAAACTTAGGCAGTGTGTTTAAGAGTCAAGAAAATGCATCGTAAAATAACGGAATTTGTAAAATATCTTTGGTTAGGTACCAGCCACCAAGTAGGCAAACCTCGACAGTAGACCATCTCCCTAACCTCAAATCTAGTAGACTCCCGGCTCGAGCCTTTTTTTGCGCTCTAGGCGAAGTTGCCAAAATGCGACATTTCATTATAATACATTTATTTGAGCTTTTTGATGATCTTACTCTGAATTTTTATTCGTAACTTAAAACATTTATAGTTCATCTTCATTTAAAACTTCGCCCCTTGTCAACTGTGCGCCCTAGGCAGCTACTTAAGTTTGCCTATAGGGGCGAGCCGGACTTGGTTATCTGTATCGCCTCAGAAGTTGCACTTTGAAGCTCTCTTTTACTGGAGCATGCGCATTTACATGAATTACTACCTCCTCTCAGGTTTGGTTTGGCCATAGTTTCTTGCAATGCACACATCAAGTCTCCAGAATGAAACAGAGTTATGGACAGAGTTGCCAGATTGGGCTACTTTTCAAAACCAACTGGCGCTGAAAAATTGAAATTCACAGCTGGCGCCTGAATTGAGCTACAGGGTTGCTTTGGTCGAAATTTCGATGTTTGGTCTGCCCAAACCTTTTATGCCTTTAGTCAGGTAAATTAAATACCTATGAAGTGATGTTTTAGAAGAAAATTATATTGAAAAGTATATTCAATTTTTTCTTGTCACCAGTGTATTACTTATTCTACACTATACGTAAAGATACAAAAGATAGCTACTACTCTGGTTCGAAATATGAAAAAAATTGGATAATGTTAAAAATGATTAGTTTTTGATGATTTATGTTTATAGCACGATTTTTTCGTTTCTTTTTATAAGTATCATTAACCAGTTAAATTTGCGATTATAATTCTAAAACACCCAGTATTATATTAGGTATTATAAAAATAGAATATTTTGCATAATAATTTCAAATTTAAATATAGATGGCATCTAAAATTATTGGTTATATACAGGGGATCTATCTTTATATAAACATTTAAATGATCCTCATCGCCGTGTATATTTCATTTGTGACGTTTATTGCGCTCTTTGACAAGCCTCCAAGAAATTCTAATGTATTTCAGAAAACGCATTATAACAGATTATGGAGTAATTCACAGTCAGGTGGGGTAGACCGGGGGCGTTAGTAACAGGGGGGTGATTGCAACACGTTAAATATCTCAAAACATATGATAGATAGTAACCCAAATTTTGGATATATGATGAAGAATCACAATTGGAATACAGACATCCATGTTCTAGAAAATAACTTTTCGATACACTAAAGTAACTTTTTCTTACCGATTTAAAATTGTAATATAATGTAATATAAAATTGTGATATATGCTTCCACTTTTTCAAAAAAAATTCACCAACATTCGCCTCTTTTCGGCCTCGCGACTAAGCAGGTATAACCCCTGAAGATACGTCTACGCGACGACACTTTTGAGTCTAGATCAAGTGTCGCTGTGAGGACAGTGGCCTAGGTACCAGAGTAGCTTGATCAAGTTGCAGTGTCCTCAATCTAGCCGCAACTCCCGTGAAGACAGATGAACTTCAGCATCGCAAACGGCCCTAGACAGTTTCCAACCTCCCGGAAATTTTGCGCGAGTGTCGCCAGTTGGCAAAACGTCTAAATGCGAACGGACAAAGGAAAACACCAAACTCCTCGTAAGGGAATCCCCTGCTGTGGGATGTATCCCAAAACGATTGTAAAAATGTTACAAAACGTCCATGTTCTCAACCATAATGGTGAAAGCCCGCGTACCAAAGCAACTCTCCATTCCCCAAAGAGTGGCGTGACTAAAGAAGAGGCATGCACGCGGTGCAAAGGGTACCTAACCTAGAAAATAAAACACCAAGATCCATGAAATACTATCCCCGCAAACGGAATATTAATACTAGACGGCGGACGATGTTCCCAGCGAAGGCACAGAGGCCAAAGAATAAAGAATATCGCTGCAAAGGAAACTCGCCGGAGAGCGATATTGCAAACAAAGTGTGACGGTACGCGGCCGAAAAGCGTCGCGAGTGGAAGGAGGAGCGATAAACAGCCGAAGCAAATCACGGCGCGGCGCGACAGGGGACAATATTGCGACAGGCGTCAGACTCAGGGGCCACGCAGAAAGGGCTGACGCGGATGATGCACCGAAATTTATCGAGCATCTCCGACAGGCCGGCCGATAAGACGGGCCTGTCAGGGCCACAGGCTCTCGAGCGCCGCGCAGAAATGCAATTCGGGAGACGAGGCGAAGGAACCTTCAACCTATACGCCGACTCGATGGTTTCAGCCACGGAAAGCTGGGCGGAGTTTCGAACTACCGTGCTGAACGCGCACCGCCCAGCTTCGTCCCCTGTTCGTCCGCTGTGTTCACCGTTCCCCTCTCACGATCTTCCCACCCTGGGGCTTCGTCCACCGCGCACTTGGATCGCGCAAACGCGCCGCGACGTAGGCAATTTCAGAGCAGCGCGCCGGACAGTGGGGCGGCCAATGTTGCAGTTGCATTCGCAACGGGGCAAACTTGCGAACCGTTTTTTTGCTCGCGCTCTCTCGCTGTTCCCTCGCGCTCAATCGCCAGGATTCTGACCGATGCAACCTGGGTCTACTGTATAAAGGGGAGAATTTTTGAAAAAAAATCACCATTTTTGGGTTGAGAAGTTTTCGGGGTATGCGGAAGGTGACTTGGTAGGTAACAGGATGCTCGAATCTTTTCGAAGGAAAGGAGTGCACGATTTTGGGGGGAGTTTGGATTTTAGAGTGGATTCAAATTTTGCGGGTAGTTGTATTTATAGTGATTATTATGTATATATTGTAGTGTACTAAGGGACCTGCAGACGCTGATACATGTTGCAGTGAAACATTGGGTGCGTTCAGCAGACTCAACTGTTGAGTGATCTCACTAGATTTTACTCTGAAGTTGCATGTTCATTGGTCGACGCGAGTAAAATCTAGTGAAATCATTTAACAGTTGAGTCTGCTGAACCCATTCATAAGCGGGCCCTACACGATGAAATTTGTCTTGAGACATGTCTCGAGACAGGTCGCTCTGTCTTCTTCTCTCCACCTTGCCAGCACGAGAAAGAGAGACCTGTCTCGAGACATGTCTCAAGACAAGTCTCATCGTGTAGGGCCCGCTATACATGCTTCATGATACATGTTTCATGAGACGTGCATCTTGCTCACGCGCCTAGCTGGTGAGCAAGGTGCCAGTTCCGATTCTGATGCTGAAACACGGAAACCGATCTGCAGACGTAGTAACATGTATCATGAAACCTGGAAGTCAAGTTTCACTGCAACATGTATCAGCGTCTGGAGGCCCCTTTAAAGGGATGAGGTATGTGCTAAAAGATTTGCGAAGGAAGTCGGAGCAAAGTTTTGGTTTTTTCAGACTCTCGGTATGTACCTATATGGTCTTTTACGTAAAGACGAGATATGTACTATTCTTGCACAGAAAGAAGACCCCGGACAGGCGATGCAGTCCGCCACTAGATCCGCCTGAACCTCTGTTTGTGTGCATTGTAATAAGTAGATGTGGCCGGTTCCGCCAATAACAAAAATGCGTGTGCCCTGTCTTTGAGAGTGTGACCAATTAGGTGCACAAAAATCAATTGTCACAGTGGCCGACTGCAGCCTTCTTTCTGTGCAGTACCTAATACCTAGTAGACAGTAGTAAACTGGGGGAACATTGGCGTTATGGGGTAACATCCGCAGTTAATTAACATTGGTATTAAAGAAGGGAAACGACTAAAATTTCATGCATTCGACACTATTAGTACAATCACAAAAGATCCAATGTTATAATAATATAACAAAATATTAGAAAAGCATGCCAATGTTCCCCCAGTTTATGATAGTTAATTTGCTGTGGCAGTGTAGGTAATGCAAATAATAATTCGAAATATACATATTATTATGTAGTATGTAGGGTTTTTATTGATTTTGAATTATTCCTTCAAATATACCTATAGTTACTTAACACTAGAACTACCAAAACCAATAAAAATGACTGGTTTTAAATTTGCCAATTTTATCATTTTTTAAGTATGAGAAAAGAAACGTGATTCCAAAATTGCAACTTGATTCTCTGTTGGAAACTTCCTTTCAGCATTCTACCCCCTACACAGGGTGTCGCATCTCCTTTCTTTTTAGAGTATAAGAATTGTAAGTGCAAATGGAATTCTTTCGCGGCGAGGCCCTTTATACGCTTTTGTTCCCTTCTGCGCGTGAAAGCTTATCGATGGCCCTTCACCGCAATCTCGACATCCTCGCTTTCCGGCGCGTATCCCACTCCTGAAACAAAAGCTGATGACTGTAATTATCGCAAAAAGTGTCTGTATTCACCCGCGACGACAGCTTTTATGTAGATATTTCTTTTCAAGAACAGTATACACGGTGGTACACAATTTTTAATATGCATAAATAATTATAACACATTTATAGTTTAATTTCTCCAATAATTAAATTACACACATTAATTTTAATATCCTTTTATTATCCCTGGCGCATTTTTTTTCTATCTCTCCTTACTTTCACTTGCATGTTAACGTTCATAAACATCGATAGTGATACGACACAAATGTGAAAGATTATTTGTTTCCTTCATGGTTAAAAATTGTTGGAAATATTTTCTGACGGAGCTTTTGTTTTAATGTACTTATAATTTATTCTACTCGGTGAATGAAGGAGCGACAAATGAAAAATACAATTTTCTAAATTTTAGATTTTCTTGTATAATTTTTTTATTACCATCCAAAAGGTTTTTAATTCTTTCTTGACCAATATTCTTCTTAATATAAATAAACATCAAGGGTTGTGATGTCTGGCGATTTTGCGAGCCAAGGTATCGCCCCACAGTAAATAAAATTTTGAAAATACTAAACGAACAAATAATCTCCCAAAATCGGTCGTATAATTTAAATTACAAAGCCAACCGCGACTCCAAGTGTATAATAATTGTACTCAATCACACCTGCACCCGAGGAATCCGCAAAATCGATATTCTGAAAACAGAAATCTCGTAAAAAAGAACGTTATCCCTCCATTTTTAACACAGAAAAAGGCCACCCCTTGTCAGCCTACTATAAATTACACCGCGTTCTGCACCTTATTTAAAAATATCCAAAGATTTAGTACATCTAAAAATTTTTAGTGCCCGAACGATATCGAAAATTGTCAAGTTCTTCGATGCGAAACACTTCTAGATAAGCGAGTGACCAGAAATCGTACAAAAATCTGGAATTTATGTTGACATGCAGGTGCCTGTATAAAAGTTTACAGTCTTTTGATGCCCCTTGCTCTATCGATCCCTCAACTCGCCTTATTTATAATATTCCCTCAACCCCCCACCCTTACTTTTTGGAGTCAGCCTCCTCAAAATAGCTAGGAAACTCAGAATTTCCAATCTTCACGATACAATATTCCTCTAACTGGCAACTAAGGTATGATGGTTGAAATTATCATCAAGATAAATACGGATCGCCGTGATTATAAACTCTATCAGGGTTTAATCGGTCAATTGAGTTTCCTTTTGAGTTAAGAGTCCTCGAGACAACGTGTACCGCATTAACGAACTCGAATAACCACTTTCGCGTGGAGTTTTCGAGAAACTGTAATCTTCAACAGCCTCTCTGATCGCGACATTTTCTTCTTTTTTTTTCCGTAATATCGAGCGAAAAAGCAGCATTTTCTTTTGTACGTCTTATTGACACATCGCTGTTTTATCCACAAGATTCATCTAGTGAGTCGCGACTGAAAAGGGGATCAGTTGCACGTAATCGACAGTGCAACCAGATTATCTTGCGATTGGTAAACCGATACTCCTTCATAATTCATCGAGTGACATTTAATGTCGTTATTAACAATGATCTCGTCGCTAATACGCGGCTAATGTGTAATTAATGGACAGCCTGTTATAATCGATTTAGGGAACCCATGGAATTAATACCATTGGCTGTGTACCTAACACGTAGATAAATTATTGTAGTTTGTATCAAAGGTTACGGATTTGAATGTGCCATAAAGAGACGCGTGTGTAGGGTTTATAAACATTTTGTGTAAAGCCCACTACAGTGGAATGTAGCTAAGTAGCCACATCTTTGGAACGGTGGAGTTTTGTGAAAAATTGTCTTTGACCTAGAAATTCGGGATCCATTTTTTTTTATTTTGATGTGTTCTACTCACAAGGAGAGTTTCCCAAGTGTCCGCCTCCGATTGCTTTGATTTTTGGATATGTTTTAGGGGACCGAAAAATTAAATACCTACAAGTGTTTTTTATAGCGGCTCGTTTTCATATTATTTCCCTCAAAGTTATAAGATTTTCAGATATTTGTCTCCGATTGCTTTGGTTCTTGAATATTTTTTAGAGGGCCAAAAAATAAGATACGCGTGTTTTTTTATAGCGGCCCGTTTCCATATTTAGGGGGTGAAAGCACCCCTCAAAGTTGTAAGATTTTCAGGTGTTCTTCTCCGATTGCTTTGATTTTTGGATATCCATGACTCTCCTGATTTCTAAAAGTATTTTCAATCAATCATAGGGTGGATGTACCAGTAAATGAACACGTACCAGTGAATGAACATTTTTTATTAAAATGAGTAAAATAAGTTATTAAAGTAAGCAACTAATTTAATTAGAGACTTCTTTTCATTTCTTGCTTCATATCCAAAGAATTTTTGCAGCACGTGGAATCATTCGCGCTGCAAACATAATTTTATAATAGTGTTCATTCATTAGCCTTAACTGTTCATTTACTGGTGCGTGTACCCCACCAGAATATTTTTCGAAGTCTGCTACCCGCCTAAATGAAATTTCGATAGAAAGCTTGTATGGCTACCTGGTGAGGCACAGGCAGGTATATCTAAGAAGCTCTAGGTTGTTGAGAAAACACCCTCGACCACCTGAAATTCAAGCCTGCCTCCACCTCTAAAATATCGAAACAATGCGTGTACATTTCTCATTTCTTTCGAACCCACGCGTTCAAGGAAAAGCACGTGTACTCAAGGAAGGCGTCTTCTTTCAGAGAGCACAAGTTCCCATTGCGTGGGATGCGGCGGACGGATACACGACCAGTGGATTCTGCGAGTTGCGCCGAATCTGGAGTGGCACGCGGCATGCTTAAAGTGCGCTGAGTGCCAGCAGTTTTTGGACGAGCACTGCACCTGCTTCGTACGGGATGGAAAGACCTACTGCAAACGGGATTACGTCAGGTAACGACCTCTTCCAAGCACTATTCAAAAGAAAATCGAGTCGAACTTAAGAAAACTAAATACAGTGGAGAACAAAAGTATGTGGACACATTTAAAACCGTATAACTTGTTCAAAATTGGTCCAAACAACTTGAGTTTTTTTGAGAAGCTAGAAGGATTAGTTTGCTAAGTGATGTGTTTCGTCATTTGGAAAAAGTTGCAATTAGTCGGAATAGGAAAAAAAATAGGAAAGATCATTTTTTAAAATTTGTTGTCTGTGCTCGTAATGAAAATTTAAAAAATGCCTTTTGTAGATTGAAGTGAGTTTCATGCATGCCTAAAATTTCATCAAAATCGGTTAACGTTGCTATGAGCTATGAACACTTAAAGATCACAGAATTTTGTCAACCTTATTTTTCGATCTTTTAGCGTTTATTTTCTTTTAGTGATTCAGGATTAAAAACAGCATAACTTTGTCACCTGTCGTTTTAAAATTTTAAAAAATTCTAAATTTATCTACGAAATTGTCACACCCCATTACACTAGGATATAGTTTCTTGAACACCTTACTGGTAGAAGAAATTCATGTATAGTGAATTCATCATTATTATTCACATTTCGATAATTCTCTGATGGGCGGGCAAACGAGTATAAGTCAGAATTATTAACTTTGCAGAAAGACACTGAGAAACATTTAAAGTGCTATTTAAACCAAGTGTTAAATTTTGGACGTGACATATATGTTAAAAGAAACTGTTATTTTTACTTGGATTCACGAAAAAGAACAAACCCGAAACTATTTAAGCTTTTACTAAAATTTGACTTAGGTACCTACTTAGGTACTCGTTTGCTTGCTCACCAGAGAATTATCTGCCAAGACATTCCTTAAAATATTATAAACAGAGAGTTCTCCAAAAACTCGCTTTTCACGACAAAAGTAATCGAAAAGGAATCGTTCAATTATTTCGCCCCATAATTCTCGCAAAAAGGGAAAAAAGGGGTTTTATTCGAGAAAGCCTGAGAAACAAATAAAAAGCGTCCGATCGAGTGGAACATGGTAATTAATGCAGAACTTAGCATTCTCGAGCGACACGCGATGCGCTCTTTTCGATACGCGTTTGGAAATCGCGCTGGGATTCCAGAGAAATAGAGAAAAAAGCGCGCCAACGACGGGGCGGGGAGAGGAGACGAGGAAAGTAAGAACTGACAAAGCGTTTCTTCGGTGTATTTTTATCTGCGAGATATATTGAGCAGTAGCTGCCGTCTGCTCGGTGAAATCCATCCACGGCAAAAAAGTGCGGTTCACACGTGGTTACATTCGACTCACCAAATCGAATGCAGAATTAATGTTCCTCGTGTCGTGGCCGTGACCAAGCTCGCGTAGCGAAATTATTCAGAGCCTCGACAGGTAAATCTGACAGCCCTTTTTGGTTCTCAGTTGTTCGCAATCTTCAATGAAATTAACGAAATTATTATGCAAAATAAATGTGTTCAATTAACGAACTTATAAATAGCGAATATTGATTTTGGGTTTAACTTTTTTTTAATTTAAATATTAACCCTGCGTGGTCACAGTATTTCTGTAAATTTTTAGACCTTCGTAATAAAATTTAAAAATTTGGTAAATTTTAACCAAAAAAAAAATAGATTTTATCCCCAACTATTTTTTCAAATACAAATTTCAACATATCAAAATTACATTTCTAGAAAAAGACTCTTGGAAATTGATAATTACCTATCACTTAGAATTTAAAAGATTCAAAAATACAGAAATGGTAAATAAATACCTGAATAAATTATTATTTCATTAAACACTCATCCGAATAAATTCTTAGGTATCCATTTATGGCGAATAAAACTTTATCCGCTATTCCTGATACGAATAAAATTTTGCCCAACTCTGATTACCAGCAAAAAGCGCGCGAAAAATTCAACGCGTGGCACAGTTCTTCCCACTGCTAATAATAAGGCAACCAACGAACTGCAACTGACAATTAAAAGTCTGTGCATTGAATAACCATCACGGTGAAAGAGAACAATAAGACGTGACGCAAAAATACGCACCCCGGTTACGCGCGAATAAAGTAAATAAATATAGAAAGAAAGAGGAACACGTTTGACGGATTGGCAGGGCTGGAGCGGCGACGTGCCATTTCGAATGTAACCCGAAACGAGTGGCTTTTCCCCGAAAAGAAAGACGGAACTTTTTAAACGGCGGCATTGATCGACACGATCTCCTACTGACAACCTGCGCCAAATATTTTTCTCTTTCGGGGACAGCTGGTTTGTTTGCACTGGGTCCATCGGACGTCGAAATGCCCACGGAACGAAGAAGAAGACTGGCATATCCGGTCGGCATGGATTCGCCAGGCTGGAGAGACACCGATGACGACTGTTTGTTGTTTCTATCGCCTTGTTCGAAAAGTCGAAACAACCGGGGGAGGGTAAAACGGTTCCCTTCTGGGTGTTCCTTCGCGTGGATATTCCTGAATAAATAGGGCAGTCTGATTAGATCTCCAAGTGATGTTGGAAGGTGGCAGAGTTGGGTATTACGCGAGAAAGACAGTTGTTGGGGATGATTGTGAGTAAGAAGGGAAGAATAACAGTAGCGATGATTTTTTTCTTCATATCGAGGCGATGAATTTTGGTTAAATTTTAAAAAATGTGGGTTTCTTGAGAATTTCGTAAGAATTGTTAGCGATTAGGAAATTCGTTATTTCTGGTTTCAGAAGTTAGGATAGTTATGCATGACTGATTATGTGGGGATCAGTTATTGTTGAAAGTAAAGTAACGCGTAGTTGGTTAAAACAAACTCAAATATAAAAAAACCGCTATATACATTATAATCTATATATTAATATATTATAATATATAATATGTAATCATAGTGCAGAGCTAATGACTCTATTGTTAATGCCATCACCTTAAAACTGGCATTAACAATAGAGTCATTAGCTCTGCACTATGATTACATATTTGAAATTTGGTTACAAAGTATTTATACTATACGTGGAATTACATAATGTCCAATTACAGTCGCACCTCGATAACTCGAATCTCAAGGGAAGGGAAAAAATATTCGAATTCTAGAGGTTTCGGCTTATCGAGTTTTCGAGTAAAAGAGGTTCAACAAACGAAAATTCGACTTATAGAGTAAGACAAATTGAAATTTTAAAGGTCAATTGTTTATTGTATACCTATAATCAAATATACCTAAAGCTTATGTAGTACATATATACCTAATATATAAAAATAATTATAAGACACATTTTATGCTCGAAATATTATACTTTATCACATATTAAAAAAATTTGTGATTTTGCTTTTTGCTAGTCTTGTAGTGTTTTGTAAATCAATAGCATTTTTAATCCTGAATAATGCAGAGAAAATATTTTCCTCGATATTTTGAGATCTTTCTACGAAATTTCCTAATAAATATGTCGAAGTAAACTTCGACTTGTGGAAGTCGGAGTTCTTCTAAATTCGAATTGTAGAGGTAAAATACATAATTTTACATGTAAAATATAGTTCGAGTTAAGGAAGTTTTATTTCGAGTTGTAGAAGTGTTTGGAGCGGAAGGGAATGAAGACAATTTTCCTCTTCTATGTAAAGGTTTTCGAGTTATCGATATAAATATATATTTTCACACAATAAATAATAGTTATCGAGTTGATAGGTTTTTATTTCTATTTTTGGCGAATTCTTCAAATCTAGAAACCAATAATGGGTGCAGATTCAAAATTTGCAATAAATCGCTCATTTGTTATCGGATTTTCATCAAACGTGCACCAAATCGTGTAGATTTGTTCACATATTGTACACGTCATAACTGAAAATCTGTAAAAAATGGAAGTAAACCTCTGTTGCTGCCAGGTCCTCAATACTGTGGGTCATTTTGACCCAGTATGACAATCTAAAGTTAATATTTAATAAAATCACACGAGTAATTTTAATCGCCTGAATTATTCTGCGTGTCATTATTAACAATGCACATCGGAATGGTAAAAGCGGGATAAGAATTCCATGCCATTCAATTTATCGAAGCACGACAATAGAAATACCAATCCGACGCCAACGTAATTGTCAACTATTAGTCGCGGAGCATGATTAATTAGTATTATGTACCATCTTCTGTCCCTGCATTCCTACTTTCACCCAGCCAAGCATTCCTCTCACCCGATTTTAAATAATTTATTAAATAGGCATGTTACATCGAGTCGTAGCTGAAAAGCGCCGGCAATCATATCTACTTCAATTAATTATCGTTGAACCACGACGCGATACGACTACTCGGGCAGTGAATAATTAACAGACAGCCGATGTAGCGAGCTACGTATCGCATGGTAGGTTTTATTAATAAAATTAGGCAATTTAGGAACCACCGCTAATGAATGCAATTTACTTCGCCGGGAGAAATCGAACGAAGTGCTGCAGGTGAATACAATTAGCTTAAAAACCGATAATTGACTGGTCGATCCGGCGTGTAAGCTAAATTTCGCGGAAAACTGCACGGGCATGGTAATGTGAATAAAGACAGTACATAAACAAAATTTACGAACAGTGGGGGGTGCCTGATATTATTTTCATTCAGCGGAATTTGTAGTCACGAAGCTTCCAAACTGGGATAAATATGGAGGCTTGTTGTTAACATCAGATTTCATACAAAATATTTGAACTACCAGAAATATAAAATTTTATTCGTGGTGCAGATATTTCTTACGGTGATTTTTAAAATATTTTTGTTCATGCCACTTATTTTGGGTGTTCAAATTACTGTTAACTCATTTTAGTGAATTTTCTACAGGGAAAGAATAAAAGTTGAATTAAACGTTAGTTAAGAAACTTTCCAATCGCTAAGAAAATTCTCCAATTTCTCGACTTACGATTTACGATTATTGTTATTCACGATTCAGATTTGGGATATATTCATTTAAGGAGAAGTTCTCAGATGTCCGCCCATAATTGCTTTGGTTTTCAGATATGTTTTAGACGACCCAAAAATATCAAATACCTACTCGTTTGTTTATTTTGCCTCGTTTGCATATTTAGGGAGTGAAACCACTCCTCAAAGTTGATAAGTGGTGCAAAAATTCCTATTGTTAGTTTAAAGAATATTATGAAGTCTAAGTAGTTAGCTGGCGAAAAAGAACGCGATTTTCGGAAATATTTTGTGGAATATCTACGGTATATTTTTTTACAACTACTCGCTTATTTTAAAAGTACATATATGCAGCAACTCTCAATAATTTTGTTATAGAAAAACATTAAAAAATGAACAAAGAACAGCCATTCTCGCGGAAGCTAAGGCTCTGTGTGGTGAACACAATATCTCTGGGCAGGATTATCTCAAATTCAAAATTCAAAAAGTTTCTGTTAATATATGGTTCAATTCAGTAGATGAACGAAGTTATTTTTTAAATAAACGAGTAGTTTTACAAAAATATACAGTCGATATTTCACAAAAAATTTCTGAAAATCACGTTCTTTTTCGCCAGCTAACTAAGTAGGTATATAACCCCTTAAAAAGTTATAGTCAATTTAAAATCTTTGGTGTCTGTGACACCCCATCTTAGCTAACGCCGGGTTAAATAGAGAATCATATCCAACATCAATTTTAATACACAATGAAATTGTTAACGAAACATCACCAACGATGCATTTCTAACGAAATTATCGATAATTAAAATCTGCTGCAGGTTGTTTGGGACGAAATGCGACAAGTGCAGCGAGTGCTTCAGCAAGGACGACTACGTAATGCGGGCAAAGAGCAAGATCTACCATATAAAGTGCTTCCGATGCTCGGCGTGCATGAGGCAGTTAGTACCTGGCGATGAATTCGCTTTGAGACAGGATGGCCTCTTCTGTAGACTCGACCACGACGTTCTCGAGGGTGGGAAGCTCTGTACTGGAGCTGCCGGTGTTCCCGGGAGCGAGAACAACAACAACGCGTCCCTTATGAACAATAATCATCATCTGCACCCCAACGACGGCTCGATATCAGGTACGAGAACAATTTCTTTTCATCGGCTTCATATTCCATGGGAATATTAAACTTTTGCCATGATTTGAGCGAGAAAAGATTCTAAGTGCAAAAGGGGCAGTTGCCCCCCTGGCTTTAGAGAAATCGCTTATTTTTCAAAACTGATTTTGATTAACTTCATACTAAAAAGGGAATATTTTTAAATTTTTCATTAAATTGGCACTACAAAATGTGACAGCGTAGGTACAAAAATATGGAACCAAGTTTTAGTTCAACAAGCTCATACAAAATAGCATTTCGAAATGTTTCTCCTCAGGAACAAAGGTTAATTAAATTTTTAAAAAAATTCTCTCCCCTCTAGATTCTACCACCAAATACAGATTACCCTATACACTCCCACTGATACCCGGCTAAAATTTTTCGTGTGAACGATAGCATGCAGACAATGTGTCAACAAATTTCCCGAAGCATTAAAACATTTATACCTAATAATACTTGATCGATGCCTTGAATAGTTTAAACCAGCACTGAAGTATCAACAAGTGTTTTGGTCAACCTACAAGTACCTACACTGTAGAAACGTTTTTCGGTTTAGAATATAATTAAACACGAATGTCTTAATGCTTCAAGAAATGCTCTTTGTCCTTTGCTGATGACAAATTCAATCGTAAGCATATGAAAATCAGAGATTGTAGGTTGAGGTAGATATGAGGTACCCATACTCACATCTGATAACAAGGCTTCGTGAAACGAAGCACGATTGGATAACCATGCCGTGACTTTTATCACGCGTACAAATGAGCATGGGTTACTCGTGGATTACGCTGTCTGGACATGGGCTACTCAAGGGCACAAAGGGTAAATTTGCGAAAGGATATCCCCTCGAGGGGAAACTCAAAGGGCTCTCCCGACATAACGGTGTTGTGTTAGGATCACGGGTCATAATTAGGTGTTGATAATTGAAGCCGTTAAGACCAGAGAGGCTTGACCACTTCCCTCCTACGCAGCAGGATTACACAGGATTAGTGTTCTTCGAGCCAGCCGTCCTAATATGTGAACACACATCGGCAGGATAGGCTGGATTAAACGCCCAATGAGGCTCACGTCGATAATGTAGTTTAATTACGCAACTTTCGGCCCTGTCACATTGTACATACCGTGGTGTTGGTAAGGGAGACGTAACAAGCTCACCAGATAGTGCTTGTAAATTTTTTCGGGGTGTTTGTTTATGATTTTGTTATATAATTTAATGGGAATAGGTGTTAAAGGTTGTCAGGAGTCATATATAACACTACGGGGATTGTTTATATTATTTATGGATCTATAATTCTATACTTATACATTTATCATTATTGTCACACTTATTGGATATATGATTTTAACACGTAACTTATCATACTAAAGTTCGATAGGAAAAAAGACTTTGGGGAGAACAGCCTGCTCAGCTCTTTCACGAACGTAACTGAAACAAGGTTGCCAACTTGAAATCTTACATTTAAGCCAAACAATACTGAAAATACCCAGAAAAAAAACCCAAAAGCCAAATATTTTTGAAAAATATTCATAGTAATTAAATCACAATAAAAGTACGAGATCCAGATTCTCTTCACTGCGTCCAGTCGCGTATAGGGAAATCCACCCTAATGAAAATCACGGGCAATTTGGGCGTAAGTGGAATTTGTCTTACACATTGTTACAGTTTTTCTCTCCTATAACAGAATCCAAAATCATTAACAAAACCAAAGTTATTGAAATAAACATATGCCCAGAAATTTTCCTAACCTCTCTTTGCCTACCACTGCGAGTCATGAAATTCGTCAATTAATTTTAATTTTACTATATCTGAAAGAGCGACTAGCAGCAAATTCCTCGAAATAGTAACAAACACGCGAATATTCACTAACGAATCCCTCAGAAGCAACGACGCAATCGCGTTTTCGCCACAGCCGTCGACCACCGCGCCTCCACACGGCCACGAAATGAGGCAAGATCGCGCGAAGGAAATCCCCCAGTGCCGGGAGTCACGGTAAACCGATTTATTATTTACACACTAGGACGCACGTTGATCACTAATTCATTATTTACACGGCGCGGCGATGAATTACATTTGGACGGGCGGTCTAACGACGTGGCACGACAACGGTTGATCGGTGATAATTGGGAATTGTGTGGGTACGCGACACAGGGGCCCAGCCGGGGCCACGTATTTCCTAATTCTCGCGTAAACAATTTCGTGGTGTCGCGCGCGACCCGCATATTTTCCACGGGGCTTGTCGCTTGGCTGGCTTTATGGAAATCGGCCCCGTCCTAAACGTCTTTTCCGACGCGCGAACCCCGTGGCCGTCACAGAGCGGCGAGCGACGGCAGTGGTTTGACAACTCTTTACGGAGGAGCCGAGGTGTCAAATGTAGCACCTCCGCGCCAACTACCGTGGCACATAACTACGCACGATCACCTTCATCTCTTCTTATTCTTTATGAAAGTTTAGTCATCTTTTTCCTTTCCTCATCCTCTTTTTTCGGCCCCTTTCGGAAGTCGTTCCCTTCTTGCCCTCCTTGCCTGTCGTAATGGAGGGGCCAGCCACGAAATAACGCATGGGTCTTGGGTCGAACGTCAGAAGACAGGATTCCTCTCATCGTTTCTCAACTATTAGTATTTATCGATAGCTTCGAGAAACTGTTTCGTTTGGTGGGTTAGCCTGGCAGGCTCAGAGCTGAGATATTTGCACTACCACTTATTCGCTCGTCATTGGACCACAGATTTTTTGCTAGATGCAGAAGTTTAGGATAGGAAATAATATATGTAGTATTGTGATTTCAAAATCAATCAGTTGGTTGGTTCCACGAATTGAGGGGCTCAGTGGGAAACAGGCATATGCCACACGGAAATAAGTTTTATATAACAATTTTTTATTTTTCTATCTCTTCAAGCTCTTGTCTCTCTTTACTTTCATCACACCTCGATGATTGAAAAATGGAATATCAAGGAATTTTAATATGCTTCTGTCTGTTGAAGAAAGTTGCTAGAAGTTGGTGGAATGGACGCTAGATTGCAGGAGTTACTTGACAGTACAAAAAACAAGAAATCTACGTAGATGTGGCATGTGCCCCTTTTCCACTGAGGTCCCCAATTTTATTCTTCCACTTTTACAGGGTTTAATGCTGCGAGTACACTCCTGTCCATAAGTTTCGAGAGGCTTATCCAATAGTAGCTTTATCACTCGGATTCACCGATCAAATAAATAAAAAAGTTGATTTATTTTTTTGTGTGTGGAAACAGTCACATTCATCTGAGTTAGCTGGGCATAATGAGGTGGGACACATTTCGTGACCCCAGAGTTTACCGTTCGAAAGTTTTTAGGCGACAGATAAACACACAAACACTTTCTGCTTTAGGTATATATTAAGATGAAGTAAGCCTGATATATTATTACAAAATTATTGAATGTTATTCAGTGTGAAATATTGCACTATATCGAATACATATTTCAATATTACAATAGAAACATTACTATGTATGTAAGAGAATCAAATTCTACTAATGATAACAATATACTCAATCAAATAGAGTACATTATTAACAAAAACTTTCAATCGAAGGTGTTTCTAATAAAACCACAAACTTTGCTTCACTGTCTTCCAGAGAAAAGAACCCCTAAAAGATGACAATTTTTCCCTTCACCTCACATAGAAAATAAACTAACTCACCTACCATCCAATAAAAATTCCTACTCGAATGATGGAACTGTAATAAAATTTTCATCAAGATATTCCAATCCAGCAATTGGAATATATCAGTTGCCAAACGTCACAAACTGAATCCCTACAATTTCGAAGAAAACTAACATTCCATAGTCTATCTATCCTTTATTCAATTTCAAACTCTACAATATAAATAACAAACCTGTTAAAAAATTTCGAAAAAATCTGATGCTCCAACGTCGTTCATATAACCACCATACCACGAATAAATAGCGAAACGTCTCGAAAATGGTCATTACCTATTGAATCGCAGAAGGTCAGCAAACATGGGTCGATGTACCAGCCTGAACGTTAATAATAATCGATTTCACGTTCACCGAGGATTTCTTCGAGGATTTGCCTGACGTCTCCTCGTCCACGAGCTACCTCGAATCAACTTTCACTCTGTTAGACGCGATTCTTCATTTATATGTACGCGCCTAACCATTAATAGTTGGCACGCAAAGATAGGATTCCGTTTGCTCCGCTGACTTTTTGCTCTCGCCATACGCAAACGTTCGATTTCGTGCGTCCACCGAATCCTTCCGAAGGACACGGGCAAGGAAACTGGATCCTTATCGCGGCACGAGTTACTTATTACTCGTTAATTGGGAGTTAATGAAATTCGACGCTCAACAGGTTTCGCTGTTTGGCCGGCGAAAAAGTGCCCGAAAGGTTTGCGATTCTTCTTTTTCCTCGCTCGTTCGAGCACTCCTTCGCTGATCGATGCGACTAACAGGGGAACTGAATCTGAAAATTTTCTGCCCCCTGTCGAAATTTGCCTGGTTTCTCGGAAAGGTTCGATCGCAAATATCGTGGGACTTTTATTTATTCGATCGGCAGTCGTTAGTGGAGTAGCTATATCGTGGAATGCAGAAACGGTGGGTGCTAATGAAGTACAGTTACGTGGAGATCATTAGAAGTTAAAGAAGAATTAGGCCAAGTTAGGCAGAAAGCTACCAATCCTCAATGATCCGAAATTGAGTTTTAGTTTCAAAATTTTAATTGTCACCGAAAAGTAGCTTTTCTTCTACTGGGTATATTTTATTTCTTATTATTGTTTACAATGTTCTTTAGTGCGTTATTTAATAGTGAGTGGAATAATTAATATTATTTTAAATTTTTGGTGTTAAATCTGTGGTGTTTGTTTTTTAATGTAAGAGTTCTTTAATATTTCAACTCGTGCTACGCGGTTGTCACATTATTACACAGTCTATGCACTAACTATATTCAAAACTTGAACCGAATCCATTACCCAAACTTTGTGACTTTCAAGGGAAGACCGGAGCTAGCTGACCAATTTTTAACACGTCTAATTTTTATAAATGAACCATTGATTTTAGATTTTTTATCCTCACTGATATAACACAAGTTTCTGTCACGGCGACACATTAAATCGCGAGCTAATCATTCATATGTTTCAATATCGCGAATCGAAGCATAATCTACTCTATGAAGTCGGGGATCCACGTGAAAGCTAAGCTATGCTATGCTAAGATTTTAAAAATTAGCATCGATACATCCTTATAGAACCGTTTTCACCAAAAGCTAAGCTGTACTCTGTTTTTTATGTTTTATAGCCCAGCTAAACATAGCATAGCATAGCTTAGCTTAGCTTCCAGGTGGATCCCCGGCTTAATACAACAGTTAGCAAGAACTAGTCAACTAACCTCATTAGTCAACTAGCCCCGGTCTCCCCTTCACTTCCACCTGTCCGTCTTATGCTTCGAAAACACTTCACCTAAAATCCCTTCCACCTAAATGTGCATTTTATTAGCTAATTGTAAGCCAGATTCGTATACAGTCCTATAAACTTCCAAATAATCTAATCACCAGCTAATCCTGCTGGAGGACATGACAGTTTCATGCAATTCACTGATGCGCAGCTAGCGCTTCGCTGCTCTAAACTCTTCTCGATCGCATTCTCGATCCCACGTGAACGCTCTCGAGAAGATCCTCGATCTACTCTGGTCCAGGACCGATCACGATATCGTGGTCGCAGCTTTCCCATCGACAGTGTCGTCGCTAGCCTCTTGAATACGCGCCAGGCGTTCGTCTTCGCGTTCTCCATCCGCCATGTTGAACCAGTATCCGGATCTCCCATTAGCCAGGGAAGAAGGTTCCGCAGGACCGGTTAGGACGATAGTCGGACATTCTACTCGGCATTCTCCTGATTTAGTCGCGTTGCTCTTCCCCGAGGAGTCAGCTTTCTTCCAAATAAGCGGCGAATCAGATCGGCGAACAGTCGCCAGGCGAACGCAAAGGAATCGCAGCTCGCGCAGTGCTCCTTTCAAGTGTCTGCTCCTTTTTATTCATCGCTGGGCTCGTTTCTCTCACTGCCTCTCTTTGCTTCACGTGGTAAGATGAGTAGAAATTTTCGTTACACTGTCTTGAAAGTTCGAAACCAGTGGGGGGAGAGAACTGTGGTGCTGTCTGGTGACCGCAACTTTTTTCTTCTTAATATGCTTCTGGGGTTTGTTTCAATGGTTGCTGTGATTTTATTCTTCATTTCACTTGGGGATGTTTTCTGCTGTTTTATTAGCTTAGTATCAGATGGAGGCATACAAATTGGGGCAACTGAAAGAAAGGTGCATGCTCTTCATTTTGTGATTTGTTCAGATTGGGGAACTGTAGAGGCAGATGCGAGCTTTATTTGTTACTTTATTTTGTTTCTTGAAAGATATCTAGGAAATCTCATTTTTCCTGATTTCTATCGATTATGAATCACCTAAAAACATAACATACATATTTATAGACTTCTAGCAAAATACCTGTGCTTTGCTACGGTGTAAATTCGACTCTCCGTTCTCATTTAAGTTTAAATGTAACTATAGCGCGCTCTGTACGTGGATTTATGAACTATTTTATATGCTTTGTGTACTTCAGTGCTTAAAGAAAAAACATAAAAAGCTCAATGCTCCACGATGATCTTAAAAAACGACATTATAACCATTTGTGGATGGCATAGCCTTGCCAATTTTTTACCTCGGCATTGAATTGGTTAAAATTACTTTAAAAAATCGAGCCAAGAGAGGAAATGCTATATTAACTTGAACGTCTTTAATTTTTTGCAGATTCTGGGTCCGAAAGTGGGTCGCACAAGGCGGGCGTGGGTGGTACCCGAGGATCGGGCAGCCACAAAAGTAGCGGCGGCTCTGATGGCAAGCCAACAAGAGTGCGCACAGTTCTGAATGAGAAGCAGCTTCACACTTTGAGGACTTGCTACGCCGCGAATCCGCGGCCAGACGCGCTGATGAAGGAGCAACTGGTCGAGATGACGGGCCTGAGTCCGCGCGTGATCAGGGTATGGTTCCAGAACAAACGATGCAAGGATAAGAAGAAGACGATCGCCATGAAGCAGCAGATGCAGGAGAAGGTGGGGATTTACACGGTTCGAGATTCGATGTTTACTAGATTTTAATTGGCTCAGGGGGTTAAATTCCTCTACGGTATATGACGCATTCAGAGCAAAAACGGACTAACCCACAATTTTGCGAAATCGATTTAGAATATAAATCGATTTTCATATAAAATAGAAAAAATTAATTATATTCAATGTGGATTAGTCGTTTTTGCTCTCAATGCCTCATATAATCCTTTCGAAGCAAGACGTTAGTTGTAATAATTGAATATAAAGGACGGTTAAAAAATGTTGTGGTTTTTGTACAGTCAGTCACAAAAATTATAGAAAATACGTGGACTGATTTGAAGTTCGATGGATAATTATTATTCACTTTTGTGATTAGCTGTATGAGATTTATTTTATTAACGAGTTATGAAAGCATTAACGATTTTATTGGGAAAGATATCGAATCACAAATCCTCATTTTTACTATTGAGACTGAAACTCTTTCATATCTTTAAATAACTAATAACCGTCAATAATAAATAATAATTTTTTTGTAGAATTTTATTAAGTTCTTAAAATATTAAACCATAATAATTAAACGAACTGAGTTTAATTTTTGTATGTCGGGTAAATTTGACCAAAATTTACTCGCACATGTAATTTTACAAATTCCGTATAAGGGTTAAGGTTCAGTTCGTCGAAGTTATTAATATCGCAAGCTTACAAGTATTGTTCACGCATGATAATCTGTCATGCGTGGCTTGAAAGCGCCTTCAGAGCTCGTCCTTAGTAATAATCTAACAGGTCGCGGCGCTTTCTGTTGTAGGATGGCCGTAAATTAGGCTTCGGAGGAATGCACGGGATTCCTATGGTGGCCAGCAGTCCTGTGAGACACGAGAGCTCCATAGGAATGACGCCTCTCGAAGTGCAGGCGTACCAACCGCCGTGGAAAGCCCTCTCAGACTTCGCCCTTCACACCGACTTGGACAGGCTAGACCCAAACACCCCGTCTTTCCACCACTTGGTCTCACAGGTAATGAATTATGTGCAGAAACTTCTAGTGTGGTAGCGTTCAGGGCCTAACCTTGCAATTCTGGACTAAATAGTTAATGAGGAACGGATGCATCTTTGTCATGTCTTTGTGGAAACGTGGATTTTGAATTGGACGTTGTTTAAGTAGGGGATTTTAGTTTCTGTATATCCAAATTCGATAGTTCGGCTGTAGTTGACTACCTTTTTGGGTATTGCAAACTGTAAATGAGCTACTCCACGACAAATCGATTGGTTTTTTAATTTAATGCCAGGAATTTTGGCGAAACTGAGATAACAAGTAATTTATGTAAAATTAGATGGAGTTGAAGTCATCATTTTGTTGGTGTCGAATTTATTTAAAAATCATAAGCCCTCAAAGTTTGCAATTTCTACTTGTTTCTCACGAAAACAATGAAATTCGATAACCTGTATTGTTTAACCAAATTCGAAACCAGGAAAGTGATAACTTAAACCTCACCTAATTTCACATAAATCACATCATATCTAAATTTAGTTAAAATTCCTGACATCAGATGCAAAAAAGTGATCGATTTGTTGTTGAATGATCCAAAGAATTTTATAAGAGACCTATTCTCACGTTAGCTCACGGGAATCACACAAAATTATTCATCACATATCTACAAGAGCTTGAAATAATACAAAAGTCTTCTTTATTCTAACAAAATGAAATGAGTATTACTTTGTAACCCACGAATAATTACTAACAGATATCCTAACCCAATTGCGATTCAATTTTATGGGCGCGCGAGTACTCGACTTACTCGACTATTCGAATTTCAAGTCAAATAATGATCGGTTCTTTGAGCCGAGTTACTCGAAACTTGGAGATCTGTTTCAATATGTTCTAATAATTTGAAAATTTTGGAGCTGCAAATTTATCACGAAGTAATTCGAAAATCTTCAAGCTGAAATCTCCAAATAATTTGAAAATTTTCGAGCTGAAAAATTATTTCGAAGTAATTGGAAAATTTGCGAACTGAAAATTGATCTCCAAGTAATTAAAAAATTTTCGAACTTAAGATTTATCTCCAATTTATCTCGAATTTAATATTTAAATTTCAGATGCACGGCTACGATCTACACAGTGGACCACCACAATTGCCGCCACCGGGCATGCTCGGTGGGCCCATGAACGATGGTGGAGGCGGCGGCGGTGGGGGTCCTCTGCCACCCCCAGGGCCGCATCACCCTGGCGGTGGTGGCCCGGACATGGGGCAGCATCCTGACAGCACAGATAGCTACGTAACTTACCTAGAAAGTGACAGTGACTCCCTTCATCACGATACAGGAAGTCCATAGTGTTGTGCAGTGTGGCCAGGACGAAAGTGTTCGCTTTCTTCGTGGTCTTCTTTCAACAAGTGCTTGAAGAGAATAGTAGTCTGCGAGAACAAATAGGGTGAAATGGACAACTGATACGGGACGATGAAAATTTGCTCGGGAATGGTAGCTTTTCTGAAAAATAACTTGACCCTTTCGCGCCTGACGCGAGATAAATTATCGCCTGATGGAAGATGTAGTCCCTTTTTTACCATCGAATGGTTTTCAGTTTTGATTCGATTCATTATCGCAATAGGGTGACTACGAATCGAATTAAAGTTTAGTGAATGGAGCAGCTAAATGTTTAAATGGGTTCCATGATTGATATAATTTAAAATAAGAATTCTTTTATTTTATAGTGATATCCTAGTTACCCAACTATTGACACTTTTACGAAACTTAAGGGAAATAATGTCTCGTAGATCGACGCATTTAGTTGGATTTCGGAGAATGGTATGACGAATTTCTGGGTTTTCTTGATGAATTTTGTTGTTTTAATGACTAAATTCCTTAAGCATAAATTTCGTGGCATGTTTGTCCAGAAATTTTATTGTTTTAAATTATTGATGTATTTATGGAGAATGCGCGTTCCACTTACTAGTCTTGAAAAGTCAAAACTAGTATTTGAATCTGTAGGTATTGGAAATAAATTATTTTATCATTTCTCCATGATGCGAATAGTGAATAATATTATTTACACTTATATATTTACACAATATTTCCCTGTATTAACTTTCATTCCACCCTTTAACAGAAATATATCCGTTTCAAATAACTATCAAAATTTTACTTTTGCGATTCGTCGCATCATAAACCTTCATTTCGACAAAATTAATATCCGCGCGAAGGGGTTAAGAGTAATCGATCTTTTCGATGCGAAAACAAATTATACCAGAGAAGGAGTAATCTGCAGGAACAAGAGCTTAAATGAACGGTTGAAGCAATTGCTCGAATTACTATCGTTCAATCGACAGAAGTAATTAGGAATTATTGTAAGATTTACGAAAACAAAAAAAAAATAATGCGTGTCTCAAGTGCTCCGATCATATTTCGGAGTGTGAAAAAAGTCGATGATTATTTATCGTATTATTTTGCCAGATTGTAGGCGTCGTGCTCGATGTTTCGTAATTAAACATTCGTATCGTGAACCAGGGAAATTCGATTGAAATACGAATGCATCTGTTCAGGAGAAATCTCAGGTAGAATGCATATAACGATTCGCGGAAGATGTCGATTGAATTTGTTGGCGTGACAGCTGATCGTTTATCGCGAGACGATAATGGTATTCGAGGGGAACAGGCGGGAGGAATCAAATGAAACGCTGTACCCTTATTTTTCAGACTTATTCGCTAAGAGCTCGGTTGGCCTACGCGTTAAGAGCTCGGCGCTATCCCCACCACTTCTGGTTCACTCTTGTCGCGCGAAAGTGAGAGCGAGGTGGAACGAGAGCGAGTCAGAGTCTCTACGTTAAACGCTCACCGCCGATCCCGAGCTCTTAACGAATAAATACTGTACTTCTATCATACAAACTAATCAAATAATTTGCAAAGAAATGTGGAGACCGAAGAACACCGGGCGACACCGATCATTATTATAATTTACAAAGCGTATAAGGGGAGATTGTGTAAATGACAATTAGTTTGAACATTTATAAAGTTAATTTGCTACTGTGCTAATACTTTTAAGCGAAATTCGCCCTAGTGCACTGGAATTATAACGAACGACTCTGCGCGAAAGATTAAATAATTCCAAATTAATATCCGTTACTTAAGTGGCAGATCGATTTGTTTGTTTAATCGTTGCGCAATTTCAGTGGACTTTCGCGGGGTGAAGGGGTGCAATAAGTGTAGTGAATTTTCCTTAGATCGGCCCCGAGCGAGGAAGACAGTTATGTAATTAAGTTTTCAATATTCTGTTGAGAACATAGTGTTGTGTTAACGACGAATGTTATCAGAGAATGAATATTATCCTATCGAGGTTGTATTAATTAGCTGGAAACAATTGTGATTGTGAGTAAATTTCTGTTTTACACTGAAATTTGATAATTGTGTTGGATGTTTAATTCAATCAATTTTGTACAACTTTCACGCTTTCGGTGACTTCTTTTTATTATCAAATTTCTTTTTAGCTCATTGAAATGGTAAAAGAGCATTTTTTGTCACCGAAACAGCAAGAGAAAGAGGAAATTAGGGGTGTAGAATCGTCGATAGAGTTGAACAGATTTGTCGTGTATTTAAATAAAAAAATGAAAATCAAAGTGGAAGTAATGAACGTTCGTTCGTGCTGAATAAAATATTTATTTGAAGAAGGTTTCGTTTGTAAATGAAAGACAACCTTTCTCTTCGAATTCGAGCTTGTAAAGTAATGAGACTTTTTTTATTTATTAAGACCCGTCTTCATCTTCGAATGATTTTGAACTATTTATTATACATATTCTTCAAAACAAGTTTTATTTATTCAACATTTTCATGTATTTCTCAAAGAATTGCATGTTCAAACTCTTTTTTTTTCAAAGTTTTTTTTTAAGAAAAAATTACTCTCGTGTAATAGAAAAGTATTCTGACCGAATTTAATGTTGACTCTCCCAATATTAAAATTTACAATCACCTTTTTTATAGCACACTGCTTACTATAAACTTCTATAAAATGGGGGAACAAAACTTTTTCGGAATATATCCTTTTTGTTTGGACTAAATAATATTTATTAAAAACAAAATCCAAATAATAAAGTATGCGAGATGATTTATTTCTTAAAGTACATTCACACTAATTTTATTTTTTTGGAATAAATAATTGTGCCCCAAAAATCGAATATTGTAATTTCCTTGAGCATAAAATAATTACTTGCGCTTCTGGCAATTTACAAAGTTGAAAGGGTATAATAAATTTCAATATTGTAACCGATTATAATATATTAGCATACATTCTTCTTTTACTTTGGATTTTCTGCCTTCCTAATCATCGCTAATATTTTTCACTTTTGCGTCTGCCATTGAGAGATCGATTCTTTATTATAAACTTTAACATAAACGAGATATTAATTACATAACGTACTTAGAACTTGTAACTTTACTTTAAAAAAAAATCATTCGAAAATGAGTTGCCCAATTTGCTACATTTTGTATCACATAATTCAGTCACAATGAAAGAAACAACTTCGTCACAATTAAATTGCGACTAATTACCACAGAACGAGGGAATAAACTAATTTGCAGTGAATCAAACTCAAAATTGACCAAATCCAGCATAGCATTGAAGCCATGCCTGCAGTCCACACACTTTTCACCTTCGGCAGTCTCGACATTCGAGCCTTTTTTAACAATAATTTAACGAACTTCTTAGGAGCGCATAAAATTCATGACATTCCTTGAATATCATATCAAAATTCATCCAGATTGCCTGACGCATCCCCATCGAGACAGCAAAATGTGAAAAGGGGTACAGTATTTATTCGCTAAGAGCTCGGTTTCATCTACACGTTGAATGCTTTTCGCTATCCCCACCACTTCTGGCTGACTACTGTTCTGCGAAGACGAGAGCGAGTCAGCGGGACTGAAGGCGAGCGAGGAACGGTACGAGATACTTTGTCTCGCTCCGTCTTTCGGACACCTGATACTCCGTCCTTTGCCTATAGACTCGCTCTCGCCTTCGACAAGAAAGAGGCGTGAAACAATCGCTCGGAATCGTGCCGCCTCCACGATAAATGCTCACCGCCAGTATCAAGTCTCGAGCTCTTAGCGAATAAATACTTAGTCTCCGACTGTGATTACCAAACTGCGGTACTGTGAACGACGAGCAAAAGCCACGTTTAAAATGTAGGTGAACGGAATATTTAACATTGTAAATTCGGGCCACGACGTACCGTCAGGCACTGTTTATTCATAATATCGATACACGAATAGCCGAGTCACGTATTAAAGGATTTTAAGGAAAAAAAAGTAAAAAAGCAAGTTAATATCGACGATAGCACGTTACTCCCGATTTACGTTGTAAGTTGTATTGTAAACGCAGGTATGTACATTCGATTAATACCAAAGTGTGCGGAGCTTCATGTGAACACGGGAGTGCACTGAATTGTATATAATAACTCCCACCCCATCCCTCCTCCCCCTCCCCCCCTCCCATTACCCGGCCGATTGATTGTCGTTAACTATAGAGATTCGTTTTAGTGGTGATTCCTTTAAGTGTTTGTATAGAATTGTTCCACACCGATACCCTTGTAATGTACATGTACCGAAAGGGAGAACACCCTTGGAACCTAACGTTTTCGTAATCTATTCGGATCGTCTTCGAATTTGTATGATATTTCTATACCGGCGCACACGTAATAAATTGTCCAATTAAACCACTGGCTTGTCGATTAATTCGCTACTCAACCCCTCATTATGGTTCATGGTTTAGTAATTGAGAACCTTGCAGCGAGACGGGTGCAGCTCCATCTCTACCAACTTCGAGTAAATTAGGAAAAACTGTTTATAAAATTATTGCTTTGACTTAATATTAAAATGAAAACGCTAATTGAAAACTATATGTATTCACACAATAGTGATAGTAGTTATTGAGTTGATAAGTTTTCTTCCTATTTTTGTTGGATTTTTAAAATCTGGAGCTGCAAAAAATAAAAATATTGCACGAGACAGTAGTGGGTGCAGGTTCAAAATTTGCAATAAATCGCTAATTTGTTATCGAATTTGTACCAAACGATGAAGAATTTTTTTACGTATATTACACGTTATAACTCAAAAACTGTAAAAATGAGGTTGCATCTCTCTCGCTCCAATGTCCTCAATTTAAGGGTGAAACCGTCCTTCAAGAATTGAATAATCTTATTTTCCCAATCATCAGCTTCACATCATCAGGTAGGTGTTGATATTATTAAATACTAGCTTCGAAAAACTTTCTACAAATTCTCCTAGTGACTCATTAAAATAACTTACTTAAAAATGATAAAAATAAATTACTGCTTTATGGGTATGATGGCTAGCCCTGAAGCAGTGGCCAGATACTATAGTATCAGATTAGTTTAACAGTTTAGTCCTGTTATCTGTTATAATCCATTTACTGACGAAAAAATTGCATTCATTTATAATTGGTATGCCTTAAAAATTCTTTAATGCAAGAGAACATGAGGGATACACGAAGAATTCGAGGCCAACATATCAAAACTTGCAGTAGTATAAAAATATATATGTACGTACGCTTGAAACATTTATTTCGTAAATAGTTATTATTTTTATAGTGAGTGTGATAGATACAATATTTCTAAATCTGTCCTTGTATTTGAGTAATAATACATATGTACAGTTGAAACGGAAAAGGATCAAGGCATTAACGATTAACTCATTAACACGTTTTTACTTTCTCCTATTTCTACGTCATTTATGAAATTATGTAATAATAATTTTCACAGTGAAACTTGTGATTTATAGAATGCTAATCTTTTACCATGAAACGGTTCTTCCATCCCTTATATTTGAAATTGAATACAATTCAACAAATTCGTTAAGTTTATAATTAATAGATATTAATTCCTAATAAATTAAAATTCTTAAATTTTAATTTGAACTAGGTTTAATCAAATTTGGCCCTAGTATATAATATACCTATTCCGAAATATAATAATTCTCACATTTTTTTGTAATAAAATCACTAATAATAATAATGAATACTTTGTTTAACGCGTTTGCGTGACATGGAATATGAACTCTGAACAAAATAGTAATATTGTGGTGTTTTACAGATTTATTTTGTCTATCTAATTGAAACAACTATTTATTTGTAATAAATGAAATTAGTTACTCATAATCAGTATTTAAATTTATTGAAAAAATAAATAATTTATCGTATTTAGCGTCAGATTAAAAATATTATTCTACTGATCCTAAAGTATACGCGGACTTAAACGCATACCCGAGAAAACGAACTAATGTATCACAGACACAACGCGGTTTCGATCCGAACATAACTGAAACAAATTTGAAACAAGTACAAAGAAATTCCACAAGAGAAATCAAAATACATCTGGGTAATAATTTAAATTATTATTATTAAACAGGAATTATCGTAAAACTTTAAGATTTGTATAGTAGACATCCATTTAATTAGCCGCAGTACATAATAAAACCTGTGATCTGAAATAAATCAACACTAGAAAGGGACGACCCGCTTACGTTACAAGCCTCGCTACCTAATTGTACTGAAATAGGTGTATACGTAAAAAAAGAAAGTTCCATACGTAGAAAATAGTATTTTAAATCTTAAATTTTATCGTTTATCGGTAACGCTGAAATTTCTACTATTAAAGGTGCAATTTCATGCTGACGCTCGACGCTCGTTTTGAGCGTCAAAACCAGTCACGTGACTTTCAACATCAAGTATAACCGGGTTCAGCTTTTCCGCTAAACGCTCGTTCACTCTGACTCGCTCGTTCGTTGGTTAAGCGTCGATCACGTGACTGGTTTTGACGCTCAAAACGAGCGTTGAGCGTCAACATGAAATCGCACCTTCGCGGAAAATAAATGTAGCGTAAGATGCAGTTGAAAGATTTGATCAACGACGATGAAATTGAGGAACCCTATTCAGCAGATAGGAGGTATTATATAAAAAGTTATAGCAACGATACTTCGAATTTTCATCGTTGACATACAAGGAATTTCACTTGATGATTTGTGTGTAACATAAACGTAACACATCCGGATTGATGGCGATTCTTAAGTACTGCCTGAACATCCATGGAACTGGTTAATTGTATCTTACATGTACAGTAAGGACATACTAAATACATATAAATATTAAATAGTTTCACGTATCTATATATCAAACATGAATCGCGTATATATGTATATGTAGGATGGACAACGTATAAATTGATCACCTTAGTTATTTCCATTACTCAGTACAGAGCAAATTCAAATTATTTTTCTGGAAATACATACCTTGGTTTAGAGGGGCTTACATATTGACTATAATATATTTTTTAGAAGCCATTTTTTTTTAATTTTTCAAGGCCATCCTCAATTTTCAAATAAATCCCTACAATATTTTTTCCATTCATCTTTTAGTGGAGAGAGACAGAGCCGGCATGACTTGTGTAGAATTCCACATTCGGGAATTCGAAAGGCATTTTACCATTTTTCAATTTTTGTTTGCGTACTATTTTTAGGCTAAAAAAAGACAGAGAGACAAATTCAGCAACCAACGCAGCATACTTTTTTTAGACATGGTGAAAAAATATATTTTGAAGGAATTCTGCAATGCCGCCATACACAATGAACGCGTTGTGCGAACAAATTGGTCTGATTTATTGTGGCATTTATAAACACCGAACCTTAAATTGCAGTGTCTTTTAAAAGACTTCCCATTAGAAATTCGTACAGAAATGGGGTACCAGCATGGTTGCCAGTCATATAATGTTAGCCAGTCACGTCAAATTCTCCACCAAATACTTCCTCGTCGTTAAATCGGTCATGGTGGCTGTGTAAATTGTCTGCCCGATCACCCTACATTTCCCTACACTTCTTTTTGCGGGGCACATTGAAAGAAAAGGTTTACAAAAATGTTCCAACATCGGAAAACACGTAACAATAAATTGTAGGTTAATGTATTTGAAACAACTAGGCATTCAGATTACGTATCCAGAAATACACATATTGCACGTGAAGGACGGGATGTTAAACGCATTTTGCAAATGGGTAAGTTTCTAAATGTTCTTCCATTGAAATACATTTTCGTACCACATCTTCAGTTCTTATGATAAGAAAAGTACGTTGCGTTTTTGTCGAATTCGTTAAAAGATCGGCTGACCAAATTATACGGTTCCATTTAAAAAACTGAGGGTCACCTTGGAAATTTTAAAGAACAGTAACTTACAAACAGTATGCAGTAGTGTCTCTAAATAAGGTGACCGGTATCCCCTCCACTTCCTTTATTGCCACGGCGAATGAGCAAGAGGGACTGACAAGGGAAGATCCCGAACCCGGAAATTCAAAAAACTCTGAAACTTTTTTTTTTAATTTTCGGCTTCGGTATCTTCCCTTGCGAATTCCATTATATTTCGTCCGTTTCGCGGCAGACAACTCGGCGACGCCGAGCGTCCTTTATGGGTTGTCGCCGCTTCAGTCCCTCTCGCTCCTTCGTAATTTCTCATTCTACGTTATAAGACAATAAAGGTAAGCCGAAGAATTGTGTACTACAGTCGGCACGTAAGCTTTTCTAAACCATGGTATTCAAAACAAAAATAATTTGTATTTATCTAGCAGTAACAGAAATAATTAAAGTGATCCAGTTACGTTGTCTACACTTTATATATATATATCTCTCTCTATATATATACATATAGAATATCAACTAGTCTAATATTAAATAATAGAAACAATCTTGTACATTGATGTAATAATAAGCGTACAGTATGAGTGAGCTTACAAATATAGGAATGTATATCGCACGAGAGATGTGAGAACAATCATTGTTCTGTGTCAGCTTAAATAAGAAAACACTTTTTATGGCATACTTTCGAGACATGTCTTGATATGCTGCCAAGCTTGTAGTCCCTACAAATATTTAAAATAATCTGAGTTTATCTGCAGGATATGCCACCAATCAAAAGCATTTGCAGTATATAAGTTTACCTTTCTCGCGAGTTTGAACTTCAAGATGCAATAAGCTGCCAAAATTTCTTTCAAGTCTACTACCTTCTGATGTTGAAATCTCTCTATATCCATCATTGCTTTAATAGAGAAAGATCTGAAAGTATCGTATATAAAATGCAAAAATGTATTATTTTTATACAAGATACTTTGATGACGCTCTTTAAATGAAGCATTTTTCAACATTTTGATGTGTTTTTGTAGTATTCGCAAATTACCAATGATCACTATACGTAGAGGTGTGCGAGAACCCGAAAATGTTGGGTGGGTTGAGACGAGAATTTTTCTCGGGGTCGGGACGAATTATCGAGGATTACGGGATTCCCGAGAGAGTCGGGGTTCATATCATTAGGACTAGAGGTGTGCGAGAACCCAAGATCGGGACGGGTCGAGTTACCGAAAATATCGGGATTCCCGAGAATTTCCGGGATTCTCGAGAGTCGGGACTCCCGAAAGTGTCGGGACTCTCGAAAATGCCAAAGACCCGTTTAATGAATACGTGTAGAGACGTTGCTAACTTTCCGAAGTAAAAACACCAGTCAGTCCTAGTAATACGAAACTTGGTCGCTCAGTGTGCCTATAGGTAGAGGGGGGAAGGGGAATTAGCTTCCAGACGCGACCGCGTCTGTTGATCCCGACATTTTCGGGAACCCCGAAACTCTCAGGAACCCGTCCCGATCCCGAGAAAAATTCTCGCCCCGATCCGACGCGACATTCTCGAGTTCTCGCACACCTCTAATTTAGGCCTATTTGATGTCTGTACTTTTCTTACCAAACGGCAATCGGGTCCTCAGAATTTCCGGGTTCCCGCACACCTCTAACTAGAATACAAGTTTTAACAAAAGTGTCTTACTTTAAATCTTCATCTACTCGCTTCACAGCTTCTTCGTGCTGCGCAATTCTCTGCTCCAGTTGCAGAATTTTCAGTTCACGAACCTCTTCCGTGTCCACGGAACCAAACAATCGAGACATCAAGCTCGACTTACCTATTACAGTAAACGTTAGTTACTAAATCCTGTTCCCTTCGTTAAAACAGTAACAATATCCACTATAGAATAGAACCTTGCATGACTTTCTCCTTCTGTTCGAAAGTAGCAGTCAAGGCGTCGTGAGCTTCATCTTTAGATAACTGTAAAGCCTCTCTTCGTTTGACAACTGCTTGTAACGCGGAAGCGCCGAACAACCATTCTTTCAATTGATCTGCTATCAGCTCTTCTTCCTCAAGAGTTGTGTCTATCGTTGCTGCTAATGAATCCAGATAGTGGCCCGATTTCTAAGAAAACAGGCTGTAATGCAGTGCGTTTTGCAATACATATGGCTATAGCAAAGTTCAATTATGTTTTATCATTTGGGCTTTCCACATAGAAGGCAGGTCATTTTAGTTTCTCCAGAAATAAAAACTATTCTGGGACTTCGTTACATAAATCTCAAATACCTGCAATCCATCGCCCATTTCTCTCTCTATGGCACTCCATTCGCTGAACACGCGGCCGTAATTTGCGTGCAGCTTGTACAAACTGTATTGCTTTTCTACAAGTCGCGCACGCACACGAAGAAGATTGCATAAATTATTCTGAAATGAATAGACGCAAAAGAAACGTAAGTACTTAATTTCGAAGTATTCCCGAATAATCGACGTACCTGAAGTTCAATTCCATAATTCTTTATTGTTTCAAACCGCTTGTCCGGTTTCCTTAATCGCACCGATACGCTCAGTGCTTTTAATTTTGATTCTGCTATCTGCAAGTATCCTGCCGGATAGTACAAAATATTAAAATACACGTCACAAACGCAACTAATGAATAAGTTACGTCTTTAGCAAAGTATACAATTTACCAGATTCTTTAATACTTTCTCGCCAGCCATCTTTCTGTTGTAAAAATCCCATGAAATGCTCGTCGTGGGACAATATAGGATGCGATGCTACCCTCAGAAGAAAATTCTTAAGAGAAATTTGTGACGAATTTTTGAATACATATATTTAAATAAGCAGACAAATAAATATGCAGATATGGCTGTACCTCGAGACCTGCTCTACGCCGGTCAACAAAATCTGGATCAAATGTGTCAGTGGTAACTTTCTGCCATGCGTACAGCACTTTCTTTTCTGGTAACGGAGGCAGCACAATATACGGGTACGAAATTTCTAAATAAGCTCGCAGCAATTCAAATTCTGTGTACCGACGCCACAAAGAACTCGCTTTAGTCAGCGCACCTTTGAAGTCTGGATCGGTGACTCTACAACAATATTTAACACTCAAATTTTTGCTCTGAGAGTTTTATAAAAAACAGTACTAATTAAACTATTAATTTTATTACATGCGAAAGGGAAACAGAAACCCTGTTGCTACTCACTTAGTCTCAATGAGGTAAACTGTATAAAATTCTCTTAAATTCAGTGCTCCATTTGCTCGCTTCTCAGCCTCAACTATTGAGATCTCCATATGATCAAGTAACGAATCCTAATATAAATGTGAACGATGCAAAATGTAAGATATATGAAAGGTAATTATTCGATTTATTAAGAGGTAGAAGATTCATATACAGGGTGTTCGAATTAACGAATTACAATACAGTATTGCATTAAATATATTTTACGCAATATTAAAAAAAATAATAGGAACAGTGGAACAAAACAAGTTTGTAAGAACAAATATTAACAGGAATTTATTTTCAGTACAACATTTCATTGTTACATTACAATAAAACAAAAGCCACAAGTGGAAATTTTTAGTGTAAAAATGTAATTACACAACTGGTTAACATTCAGCAGTAACACCTGACTTTAATGAGAGTATGTGTTCATTTAAGTATACATGGGTTTAAATACACCGTACAATCACGTGTAAATACATGCTGTAAGTACCGCCAACACTTGTGCAGTGGTGCTCAAACGAAGAATTTATGACCTACTTCCGCGTACATATTTTTAAATAAAATAGAAATTTCGCGTTTACTGTTTTCTTAATGCAGATAAGGTTTCTCGAGCATTATCTTCTTTCTTCATAATGAATCACCGTATTCGAATGATTTATACCCTTTATGAACACCTCGAATAAAAACAGTGCAACAAGTGCGAAATTTCATATCGGAGGAGGCAGAGAATTCGATGGAAATTTAATAAGATTAAAAGCCGCCGTGATTCGTAAAAAACAAGGTCATAAAATGATATCAAAGGGATACGCGAGACTACGATTATTTACATGGACAATAACAAAGCATGAGAAGCACTGCGTGTCGTTTCGATTGTTTCGAAACGCACGTACGATTTCAAATCGTCGAACATTGAATTAAACAATGGGCGAGTTTAACGACGTTGGAATTTTTCGTTTGTATAAACAGAATGATAATCAACAAGTCCTCGAAGCTGTTAGAAGGGGAATGCTTTTAATATAGTGTCGAGCGACGCGTATCGATTTGGCAGACGAATTGAAACGGGCAGGGAATCGAAATGTTTCTCACCTCTTTTTGCGTCTCCGTAGTTGTTATATTCGCGTTCGCCTCCCGCTGATAATTCCCGTTCTGAAACACCTCTTCCATGATTTCGAGCCGGCCTAAAAACCTACGAAGCGGCGAAGGAACTCAAAAACCTTTCACATCACGTCCACTTTCTCCATTACTGGCAGTGCCACTCCAGTGTCACTCCGTTTGACGGAGCGCTGCGCTTTGCACTGAGCTAAATTCCCTGTGATCTGCTCGATATCGAGATCGTTTTACCAGTGACTTTTCTCTGAATGTCTGTGGTTAATTTCATCTGTTCTGTTTGGTGTACGTTTGTGAATAATTTATTGACGGGAATGGCTTAAAATGCAGCTGTGTTATTTGAGGAATTGCATATTATGGAGCTTTAGATTCTGTCTAGGGATTTTTAGGGGTTATGTTGGAACTGGAAACGGGTGCACGCAGTTAAATAATGCTCATTAGGGGTGGAATAACTTGCGCATCACCACTTGAAAGTTGTTACTCGAATACAAATTCGGTTCTTTGTAAAATCTTTTCAAATTTTAAATGAATGGAGTGAGTGAATGATTTAATTAAGTTCTTGGAGATAAAAGTATGAAATTTGTGTGCTTGAATATTGACAAATGCAAAACATGGTCACAGTTTAAATATGCTGAATATCATATTGCTGAAAGGTAGGTATTAAATAATTTAGTATTATCTTAGGATTATTGATATGATTATAGAATTTAATTTTAAGTGGTCGGATTCAGGCTAGAAAAAATTAATTTAACAACAGTATACTTTTTTATTTAGGAAAATAATGACTTAAAGAATACTGTTTATATATACATATTATAACATACATGTGCTATGTGGAAATTATTAACAAACTTTAATTCTGTATTTAGAATTTCAAATCTATATTGACCACTAAAATTTAAAAGGTCCACGAGTTTATTTTTTTTTATTTCAAATAGGTATGTATTTTGAAATTATAACAAGCTACCTGAAAATATTACCACAGACGAGGTATAGGATAGACCTATCACCAATGCATTTTTCTGTCACCGGTTTGGGGGGTCCTCGGACCCCCTTACCATTTTAGTGTCGCATGCAACGTTACCGGTAAAGTCTGGAAACAGATTGTAACGCTACGCATGGTAGGAACTAAAATTCAACACGTGTAAAACTAGGCCCGGTATTCATAGTCGCTACTTATTCTTAAGCAAATGCTTAAGCATGCGGCATCTTCTACTGATCTAATAGCTAGTAAAGGATGCCGAATGCTTAAGCATTTGCTGAAGAATAAGTAGCGACTATGAATACCGGCCTAGGTCATTTGAAACCCGCGAGTTACAAATGATTCTGTTAGAGTAACAATTTAAAGATCGTTTTATAAACGTATTCCGTGCAACAACAGAGAAAGAAGGATCACAACAAAACAAGAACACATACGCCTTTTAACCTTGCTATCCTATTCAAGTTCATTAAACGCAAAACAAATTATTTTAACATAAGAATTTATATAAACAACAGCATTATTTGTGGAAGACATGCTTTCATGATGTAACATGGAATACCTGAATGTCAAGAAATTGTTAGTTGATATATTTCAATAAGGTGCTGAAGCAAAGAGGATTTTAAAAATTGTCAAAAACGCATCAGTTCCAGTATCTTGCTGAAATATTCCAACTTGCACTTATTCTTCTATCATAACGACTTCTTCTATCCAACTTGCACTTATTCTTCTATCATAAAGTTACATATTTTATTCTTATATTCTATCACAGTATCGTAAGTTAGAGAAATTCTTATATCCGACTAAGTAGAATATTTGACAATCGCAGCCATTGGCTCGGTTCTCACCGATTACCAGATCTCACCACGAGGAGGTTGCTGCGCTTGGAGACCCGGAGAGAGATAGATGGAATCAAAGTCCCATCGATCTCCCTGTACATGAAAACCTTAGCCTATTAACCCAAACAAATGGATGCAAAGAAAGTTCCATCCTACGAAAGTGCAACAAAGCTAATGATTCGGTGACTACTTGGCAATTTTACATGGGGCCTTAAATACTTAATGCTATAATAATTTAGCCTAGGTTTCCTTACGTGTCTTCTGTCACTATCACTTTTCACTATCACTTTTCTCAATCACTTTTCACTAGTTTCTTTCAAAAGATTTTACTTCAAAGACTATAGGGTTCATATGTGTGTACACGCTGCGAGGTATAGTATAGAGGTAGCTCTAATTTGAAAAAAGAGCAGCAAATTTTGGCCCTCTTGTATTTTAAACGCGCCATCAACAGACGCGGTCGCGTATGGAAGCTAATTCCCATTGCCCCTCTAACCATAGGCACACTAAGCGACCATGTCTCTATACACGAATGATAGCGAAATTGACAGGTCCCCGCAGCTATTTTGGCCTTATTATCTTATTTTATGACATAGTCCCGGTGTATTAATATGATTAAGCGAATAATTTCTTTTTTCGAACCCAATTGTCGTTTTACTTAATATATCAAGCTGTTTGTCTAAAAGATAAAATATTTATTCTGAATTAATAGTTATCAAAGTGATCATTTTTTTTACGAGATCAGACAGTCAGAGTTTTCGTGACAATAATTGTCACTTGGCTGTCACTTAATCATAACCTGCCAAGTTTTGGGTTAAATTCGAGTTTTCAGATATGAAACAAAAATACAAAAGCAAACAGAGGATCAAAGCTAAAAACATCGTTTAAAAAGTACGATTTCTTTTCATTTTTGACGTTGCAAAAAAAGAATACAAGAATATGAACGACTCTCAGGATGAAGACCATTATGAAATACGGCACTTACAAAATTTATAACTAATTGTGAAAAAAAATGATGAAATCCTCCCCCCCCCCCCCATAAACTTGACTCATGTCTAAAAGAAGCTAATTCCCTATAATTTACGAAAAACATTAAAAACGGAATTGGCGGGCGTTGTATAAGAAAAAAACTATAAAGTCGACTTAAAACAAAATGTTTCATATTCTCCGCATCTCTCTTACAGCGTATTCGGACGGTCGCAATGGTGCGCATTGGGTGCGACTTGTCGCCAATGGGAAGCGAAAAAGTTCGCATTCAGTGGACACTAGTGCAGGTTGCCAAATGTGCTATTAATCTATTACCGACTTCGATTCGTTTAAATCAGTCTCTACCAAGTTTTTATTATTTTCCATCATAAAACGATTTTCATACGACATTTTTAATAGAAGATGTCTCTCTTATAAAAGTTTTTGTGTCAACTACAGACATCGCCCGCAAATTCCTTGAAAATCTGATCACTGAATTGATTTCTGGCCAATAAAGGAATGTCAAGTATAAAAAGTGACAGAGGAATCAGTGTTCGAACGGAGAACGAGAATACAATTGGAATTAGCAAAGTTGATTTCACAATCTTTGCGTGAGAACGTTTTTAATGTTTGTCGCGGATTAAAGGTACAATTGGAATTAGCAAAGATGATTTCACAATCTTTGCGTGTGAACTTTTTTCGTGAATTAAACGGAATTAGCTTCTTTCATACATGAGTCATGTTTATGGGGGGGATTTCAATTATATCACATTCCTTGCTCTCGGAATGGACTCGGTGAGTCATGCATTTTGTAGGATGCATATCCTACCAAACTGCACTGCGTGCAATTAGGTAGGATACTTACCCTTCCAAAATGCACGCACAAAGATTACTACCCAGATATACAAGATACTTGTGTCTATTATCGCATGCAAGTACAGAATATGACTCACCGGTCAGCGAATATGGTCCATCCTGTCATCCTGTCATCCTCGCTAGCTTCCAAGCTAGCGTGTACCTAGGCACTCTCTAGGGCATATGCTGCAGGTCCTCTTTAGGGCCCATGCTTCGGACCCTCTCTAGGGCCTATGGTAGGCCCTCTCTAGGGCCCCCCTTTTGGGCCCTCTTTAGAGCCCACGCGCTAGGCCCTCTCTAGGGCCCGTGTCTTGGGCCTTCTCCAGGGCCCACGAGCTAGGCCCTGTCTAGGGCCTAGAATCTCATTGGCAAGTCTAAGCTGAAAATTGAAGCTAAGCGAAAATTTGACTCTACTTTCGCGATAAAAAAGCAATTAGAGCACCGGTGCTCTGGACGAGGTTTGTATGCGCAAAAAATTGGATCTACTTTCGCGAAGAAAATTCAACTGGAACTGCGGTGCTCTGAACAAATCTTAGATACGCAAAAATTTGACTCCAAATTCGCGGTAATACTCTAAGTAAGAGCCGCGGGGTCATCAAAATATGTAGATGGACGCGAAAAAACCGGGGACTCTACAATCGCATTACGCGCGACCACAAAGGATCTTGCTAGACTGCAAGATTGCTAGGAAGTCTGGTTCCACTAGGGACTTTCTCAAATTTTTCGCGGTGACTCTACTCGACTCGATCAATTAGATTATTTTACGAATTATTAATCGGAATTGGAAAAATCGCGAGCAACTGTTGTATTGATTTAATTTTCTGATTTTAAAACAGACACATGCATGTCACTATCTACTACTTCTACTAGTACCTTGTATGGTCAGCTCATTGAATTCTGCTCTTTCCAACACATGCGCAGGGGTTAGGGACCCATTTCATATAATTAGCATTGGTTTTAAGAACATTTCTGCAATATTTCGTAAATATGGTTTAGAAAAGAGCCACGTCATGAGGCTACTGCCTAGACGCCCTAGACCATATTCGCGAAATATTGCATAAGTGTTCTCGAAACGAATACCGACCATGTGAAATGGGCCCCTGCATGTCGCGCATTTGTGTTGGAACGGCCAGAATCTAAAGAGCTGGCGACGCTACGTTTTCTACAGAAACCATTATGTTCTATTGCATGCACCCACATTCAAAGAGTTATAAAGTGACTCACCGTTCGCTGTCATCAAGAGTACTGCATCTCTGCAAACTCGTAACCCCTGACCGGCAACCCTGAGACCAGCAGCCCTCTGACCAGCACCCCTCAGCTCAGCACCCCTTTAGCCCTCAGCCCAGCAGCTCCAGTTGGACTCATGCATGACTCTACTTTCGCGGTGAAAAGGCTATTAGAGCACCGGAGCTCTCGACTAATTTTACTTGCGCAAAAACACTGACTCTACGATCGCATTACGAGCGATCACAAAAACTATTACTGAAACAGACAATTTGTATTTAAACAAGTTCCAAAAAATTTGCTTTAATTTCCAGGCAGCCGCATGGAGCGCCACGCAATTCGGACATTCAGAAAAATTTCGAGCAGCCACATTGGGCGCTTAATGATTTTAAAGATTGATAGAAAAAAGGAGTGCCCCTTTGGGCGCCTAATACTTTTCAATTGTAATGAGAAAAGAAAGGGTAGCCTCTATGGACGCTTAACGATTCTCAAGACTGATAAAAACAAGCAGTGGCACCTTTGAGCGTTTAATACTTTTCAATTTTAATGAAAAAGAAAAGAAAACGGCAGCCACTATGGGCGCCTAGTAACAAGACGGAAGAAAAGCAGCCTCTTTGGGCGCATATTAATTCCGAATTGTAAGGTGAAAACAGCAGCCTCGTCAGGCGCTAATGGCATGCAATGCCAAAAAAATGTTCCAATTCTACTCTATAATGTTAGTAAAGCTTAACCCAGATCTAATTCCACCCTGAGGCCGCCAACGAAATTCTGAGTAAATCTCCTTAGAGTAGTATTACCGCGAATTTGGAGTCAAATTTTTACGTATCTACGGTGCAGGGTGAAACTAATCGTAAGAGAAAGCAAAAGCAAATATAAAAGGTGTCACTCTCGACAAGCAAGCGCACCTCTACCCTTAAGGGGTTAGGACACAGTAACGGGCCAAAGAAGCAGACGATTTTTAGACGACGATAATAAGAAAAGTAAACGATCGATTAATATAAGGTTTTGTGTTTTAGTTCACTATATTATGAACTATAAGAAAAGCTTATAATATTTACAAAATAGCATTTGTATGCCGTGCATTTAAACTGTCCTTTTTTCGGATGGCCAACTGGTGGGCCGAATTCCGTGAAATCGGATGAACAGAATGAAAAACCCCCAAAATGTCATAAACTATAATATATTTCCTAGGCATTGACGATCCAACATTTCAAATTTTTTAATTATTGTACAAAATATAAACAGAAAGATGTCGACACTTCTGTCGAAATTTGATCATTATTTTTCAAACATCGGCCATTTTGTCAATTTTTGCAAAAATTGAAATGTTGGATCGTCAATGCCTAGGAAATATATTATAGTTTATGACATTTTTGGGGTTTTTGATTCAGTTCATCCGATTTCCTGGTATCCGGCCCACCAGTTGGCCATCCGAAAAAAAAGGACAGTTTAAATGGAGACATTGCACGGCATACAAATGCTATTTTGTAAATATTATAAGCTTTTCTAATAGTTCATAATATAGTGAACTAAACCACAAAACCTGATATTAATCGATCGTTTACTTTTCTTATTATCGTCGTCTAAAAATCGTCAGCTTTTTTGGCCCGTTACTGTGTCCTAACCCCTTAAATTTAGCCTATCGCACTCTTTACAATGGGCCCCGGTGGCATAATCTATTGCAAATATGCACTTGCGTAATCTCGAGGGATATGCGAAAGCTAAGAATCTCCCGATTGAGATTGCAAAGGAGACAAAACGACCGAAAGGACCGAAAGATACGACGCGAACATTCACCGTCGATGCACCGAATTTTCGAATCGAAATCAGAGATCGAAGGCGAATTGTATTTCTAGAAGAGTGCATTTGACACTCTTATATTTAAAAAGAACGAGGTGGAACACAGAAGCTTATCGTTCGAAGTACGCAAGTGCATTTTTGAATAGATGTCCAGACCGAACCAAGCTCACCGAATAAATTGGTTTGGCTCGATCTGAATTCAAAAAACCCGTTTGTAGGTTTAAGTAAGTTATATACATGTCTAAAATTTCATTAAATTCGGTTAACGTTGCTCTGAGCTAGATACATGATTTCCCGAAATTTCGCGATTCTCGACCTTATTCTGCGATCTTTAAACGTGTCTAACTCAGAGCAATGTTAACCGATTTTAATGAAATTTTAGACACGTATATAACTTACTTAAACCTACAAACGGGTTTTTTGAATATTCATTCAAGGCTCACAGAAAAAGTTTAAAAAACGACCTTCACTATTTTTTTTTTGCTATTCAGACCAAGTGCATTTTTCTTAAAACGTCGAAACACGTCACCTAGAAAACTAATTCCGCTAGCTTCTAAAAAAAACTCAAGACATTTGGACCAATTTTAAAAAAGTTATGCTATTTTAATGAGCGTCAATTTATTTTCCGACGCGACTGTATGCAAACTGCACTTTCCGTATGTCTTCCAATACTGAGGACCCATGATAGGTCCCGAGAAAAGTGTTTTGCTCGGGAAGTCTTCTAGGTACTGGGTATATCTCAGTGGAATTCTCTTAAAGGGCCTCTTGCATGGTCCAGTAACCGATGAAATTGATGCACGAATTGAGAAGTCACGAAATAATATGCACTATGACATGCACACATTTCACTGAACACTGAACCGATGAATTTCTCAGGGCTAGGCAAAATTTTATTTCGCAATGCGGGTTTGAAAAGTAACTCGATTTGCAGTTGCATCATGCAAAATTCTGCGAGGCTTTCAAGAATTAGATTTTACTGTAAATTTCAATATCGGCAGTAAACTAATACTCGGGGCAAATAGAATCCAATTATTATTACTTTACTAGAAAGCGTGGTCACACCTTGTCGGGTTCTTCCCTGCCTTTCGACTCGTAATAGCGGCTTCTTAGGAAATGTCCAAAAAACGGAAATATTCATAAATAAAAAATGAAAACGCTGTTTTTTCGGGACGTGCGTGGTCACACCTTGTAGAGTAAATTTCAATGTCGGCGATAAACTAATGCTCGGGGCAAATAGAATCCAATTATTATTACTTCACTAGAATGATTAAACAGTGCATTAGTAACTTGCGGGAATATCAGTAGCAGCGTGAATTTTTAATACTTTTCGGCGTACGATACGTGAAAGAGTTCTACTGCACGCAAAGTACTAATAAATAATTTCATCTTGTAATTTATAGCTTACACGGGATTTGAAGAAATACCATTTTTGCGCACCATAATGTCTTGATCCGCGAAATGGATTTTCGCAGAGAAATCCGCGTGAGTCGTTGACTGGCCGAGTCAAAGAATATAGCGTAGAAAAATCCTGCCTTCAAACAAGTTACACGTATCCAAGCACGCACACACTTTTCAGCATTTCAACACATTTCAGAGTAGTTGGCAAGTTGGACGCTGTTCGTGAGCAGATGTCACTACATTAAGTCCTCAAAATATGGGTCGGTAACACAGTTTGGGTGGCGACACGAACATCCATAAGGTGATACATCTATCCTATACCTCGTCTGTGATATTACAAAATGGAAATGTTGGTATTGTTAGGAGAGATTACTACCCCGCAAGCAAAATACTTTTTTTAATTAAAGTTAAATGGTGAAATGCGAGTGAATGATGTTTAAATAACTTTTGCTAAATATTTTGTATAATACATTTTTAAATTAGTTTGTACAATCAGTAAATTTTAATTTCATTTAGAGTTTTCAATACATGTATATTACACTAACTTTACTACTCGACTTCGCTCGAAATTTAGATTCTGATTTTTATAAAAAAAATCATTTTTTTGTGAAAATGATCAAATTCAACTGGATTAGTCAGGCATAATGAGCTGCGGCACATTTCATGATCCCAGAGTTTATCGTTCGAAAGCTTTTAGGCAACAGACAAACATACGAAGATATAGAAGTTTTCTGCGTTATATATTAAGTTTTAATCATCATTTTGCTGATTTCGAATTTATTTAAAAAATACAGGCCCATTGAAATCTGTAATTTCTGCCTATTTCCGGCAAAAACAAGCCAATTTCGATATACCATATTTTTGTTAAACAAATCCGGAACAAGCAAACCAATGATTAAAACTCGACCTAATTTTACATGTACTACTACAGGGGTGGCGAACCTTTTTATCTGCGTGTGCTAAAAATTTATAAAAATATTTGATCAATATTTTATAATTAATAAAAAATTAATAATTGCAGAATTTTTTAGAGAAAAGTTTAAAAATTAACACAGAATTTCGTAACTTGATATAGGGGAGAGTCGTACAGTACCGACCAGCTTACAGTACCGACCAAAGCTAGTTCTCGCTTCTTGAACCAAATATTAGCACTTTATTTGAATTAACCAATGGAAAATCCAATTCTCTATAACATATTTCGGGGCCATATTGTTTACTCCATTGCTCTCGATGTTCTGAGGCATTAAATGTATACGTTGATATTTGGGAGGTTAAAAGTTATTTTTTAAACCTGATCTTTTGTTTCTTGTGTAAATAAATGATTTTATCCTATTATGTATACTATCTCTAGACTATTAAGTTTATTAAAACGTCCTAGTTTTGCAATATTTTTTTGTACATAATATACCATGATCTAAAATGTTTCCCCGTGTTTGTCGTACAGTACCGACCATCCAACTGTCGTGCAGTACCGACCAACAGACTCTGTCAACCACTAGAGACCAAATTTTTCTTATCAGTAAGTTCAATCTGTTAACAACTCAGATTAATTTTTAAGATGTTCATTTAGCCTTCCTTCTAGCTTTTCCCGCAGAAAAATAAAGTAAATAAGGATAGGTATGATAACCTAACAAACAGGAGGCTGGGATTTAATGAAGAAGTTATCCAGTGTGTTATTTACAAGCAGAATTGGGCATTAACTAAATAAAAAATTATGTAAATAAGGATTAAATAAAACTTACTTTAATTTTAGATTATTCGACGAATAAATTTAATTTTTTCATTCGATGAGAATTTATTGGACGAAAAAAGTTAAATTTTTTATTAAACGAATAAAGTTAATTTTTTTCATTCGTTATTAGACATTTTACTTAAATAAAAATTTTGCCCATCTCTGCTTGCAAGAAATCATTTGACAAAGATTGGGTGTAGTATACCGAATGTGATGGTTGGGCAATATTAATTATTTTACTTGCGAGTTTGTACAAATAAAATTTCAAAAAAATCTTGTATTGTAGTAATAAAATGTCTTTTTATTAACATTGGTTATCATTTATGCCTAAAATCTAGTAATTTAATAGTTGGTCGGTACTGGACGACAATTTTTCGTTTCTTAGAAATTACAACTTTTTTACTTTTGCGATTTATTAATTCTTATTATTAAATTTCATAAAAATAATTTCACTCCTTTTACTGAGTTCTATCTATACTACAAACACGTGTTTGAATTTCTGATTTTTATCGACTCTATCCCAAGATATAATAAAAAAACTTAAAGGGGTCGGTACTGCACGACTCTCCCCTACACATTATCGTATAGCAAAAGCTGGCCAAAAATATTTTAGTATATCTAACCATATAATAATTATTTTAGATTAATATACAGTTATTAATGATATCACCTGTAAATCATTGACGTGCCAGCAAAATTTTCGTACGTGCCACACCGGTACTACTACATCGAAGCGGGATAATAAAATGAAATCGCAAAAACAGGAGGTGCAACTCATAAAGACCCATATATCTTAAAACAATAATAAAACAGATTTATTTATTATATAACAATATTGTTGCCATTTCATTACATCGCTTCGGGATTGTGCTATTTTAATCAATACATCGCCTAATAACTCACTGACCGGCGAAATGTTAAAAAAACAGTTGCGAGATTAATCTAAAATTGTTGCGCGTTAGGTACTCGTGAAAACTAAAAATTTCATTTACGGCAGGCATTCGTTTGCGACTCGCTTATATCCATCCATACATATAAAACGCAAGATCTTATATGCTACATCAGTAAAGTGTAATACAATTACACGATACACAATACACGATTGTATTGTATTTACATATTTACATGAGGGAAAATCATGCGACCAAATTACGCGATCGATGGAGGAGCGGGGGCAAAATGTATTTACATGAAATTCATTCAGCTATGAATAGCTGCACAGTGACATTCAGAAACGCTGTTGTCAGGCAATATCCTTCGGTTTATCCGTTTTCTTCTTTTTCCGGGGCAGAAGAGTCACTAGTAAGGCTGATACTGAAAAATAAATACGCGATATAGGGAAATGAGAATAATAAATATTTAATGGGGAGCAGTGGCGGATTTAAGAATAAAGGGCCAGGTGGCAAACGTTCTGAGGAGAGAGGGGCCCAGTTTTGAGGGGAAATAAAGAGGTAGTTTACTAAAAACGTAATACAGAAAAAATATAGTGTTTAGGTAAAATCATAATTTTTTTAAGAAGGGCCCATGGGGCCTTCTGGACAGGGGCTCATTTTTCGGGGTAATGAAGGGGTAGTTTACTAAAAAAGAGCTAAGTGTAGTATTACGAAAACAATGTAGTGTTTGGATACCTATACCTAATCATAATTCTTTTTGGTCATGGGGCCCTGCGGGGCCTTTTGTGCAGGGGCCCATTTTTTCGGGAAAATGAAGAGGTAGTTTACTAAAAAAATGCCAAGTTTAGTATTACGAAGAAAGTGTAGTGTCAGGGTACTTATACCTAATCATAATTTTTTTTGGTCATGGGGCCCTGCGGGGCCTTTTGTGGAGGGGCCTAGGCGGCAACTGTTCATCAGCCGCCCTTTTAAACCCGCCACTGATGGGGAGTGTTCTTCAGAATTGTATGGATAATGGCAAGTAGTACTTGGTTACAGAAAAATTTAAATCTATTCACCTTTAGCACTTATAAGGGAAGATAGGTAACCCAAAAATTAAAAAAATGATGCTACTTTGTGTGCAAATAGAATATTTCATCCATAAGATAACTCTATTTTTTGTTGGTGCCCTAGTACGATTGTAGGGGATGAAATCACCCCTTGAAAAAAATTAAAAATTTTCGTTTTCGTGGAATATCTCGAGAACAGCGACAGATATCGAAAAGAAGTTTGAAGAAAAGTTGCATCTTCTTTTATATGTACAAAACTGCGTAAAAATAATTATCGAATTAAGAAAAACATGGATTTTTCGATAATTATTTTTACGCGATTTTATGGACATAAAAAAAGATGCAACATTTGTTTAAACTTCTTTTCTATATCCATCACCGTTCTCGAGATATTCCGCCAAAAGAAAAATTCTGAATTTTTTTCAACCGGTGATTTCAACCCCTAAAACGACACTATGGCACCAACGAAATATAGGATCGCGTTACGGATAAATTAGTCTACATACACACGAAGTTGCATAATTTTCCTGAATTTTCAGTTTGCCTAACTTCCCTCGTTAGCCGCTTCAGTACTTCCATTCTATATTTATTGAAACATTTACCTAAAGAAGCAGAGCCAATCATACAGAAAGGTCCTAGGCAGGATAAGTTGAACAAAACGGGGAATAATAAATTGCCTATAACCGCTCCAAGTCTGCCAACCATCATTGTTAGGCTGACGGCCATAGTTCTAAAAAGAAAAGCAAGAAATAATCGATGAATCATAGCATATAGAAGATTCTGCAATTATGTCGTATTAAATAGTTGTACCTTAATCCCGTGGGAAAATTATCAACGATAATGTTCACAACACAAGCGCCACCTATACTTGACATAGCCACGAAGACTGAACATAAACCGAGAATACTGTTGGCACTTGATGCCCAATAAAGAGACGCGCAACAGGCAGCGGCTATCATGAAGCAGGTCGCTGAAAATAAATATTTGCAAATGATGTTAAACCTTATACAAATTATATAGAGATATAACAATTTCGTTTTATAATAATTTTCTCTAATACGAACCTTGAATATCTTTCGGAATATGAAATTCAAATATTAGGAAAAAACGAAATGTTAGCCTTTTTTCATAAAAAATGAACTTAGGCATTAATCTAATAATAATCTTACCTATGAGTTTCTTCTTTCCCACTACGGTAATCAGACTGCCGGCCAAAGTATACCCTATGACTCCAGTAGTAGCAATCACGATAGAATTGATAAATACTTTCGAATTCAAGACTGCCTGAAATTTAACACACACGAAAATTTACAAGGTCAGGAATGCATCAGTGAATGCAGTGGAGTCTTAAGAGAGTTCAGCTTAGACTCTGTACTATGATATTTTTTTACGTATTTTGAAGTTTGCCAGTTTCGCGAAAAATAGGTAAAAATAAATTTACAAACTATGAGGTTCTATACTTTTTAAACAAACTCGAAACCTGGAAAATGACGAATTAAACTCCCCGTAATTTCAATCTTATTAATATCCTCAGCATCAAGTATAAAATCTGATCGGTTTAGCGTGGAGTGACCATTCTCTGCTTTTGCACGCGTGTAAATACTAAATTGACGCGCTAAATTATCTCGTCTTCCTTTGCTAACGGGGTCGACTGTTGAATGCTTCAGTCACGCAAAATAATACGCGGGATCTCAAAATCATATGATAAATCGGCGTACCTATAGAAACGTCTCGTCCGAAAAGAAATAAAAAACTCATTTCCTATTTGGCAAATTGCAACTACATTTTTTATATATAAACAGTTAATATTTAAGACTATTCTTGCTGGTACAATATAATTAAACGTGCATTTATGCAAATTTTTCATATGTCAGAGAATTTAAAAATTCTAAATTATATCTTGAAAATGTAGTCTTAGATTACAAAGTATTGAATAACTTTTCTATTTCTTTTGACACGACGAATTTGGGTAATGTACGTAAATAGAGAGGCGAATAATTGTAATTGTAAATGTTGTAATACCGGTATGCACTCGTGTGCAACGCCTAACGTTTCAGTTGTGACACTTGCTGAAGAACTATGATTCGTTTGGCGTTGGCCCAGCATGTAACAGAAGCGTGGTTGTGTGCTTATATATTCGGGTTTCGTGTAATTGCTCTTGAAATGTTCCATCATTGTGAACAATTGCGGCATCCATAGCCTAATCGAGTTCGATCTATAAATTGAAAGTTTCATATTGACGTGTGTTATTTGCTATGTCCAGTAACTGAGATTAAGCTCTTTTCATCCGGGAGACCTATGTGGTTCACAACTGATACTTCGGATATATTCATTTGAAGGGTAGGGGGAAAACAGGGAATGTCACGAAAGCCCTTTACCGAGAAAATAAAGTTTTAATACTTTAGTAATTTTCTTCTTAAATAATTCCTTGTTCATCTTGACGACAGAAGCTTAAAGCTTATGCTCAGGCAAAGAGTGAGGACATTCTGTATTTTGTTCCAGTGCAGAGTGGACATTTCTCGTTTATAAATAGTATACCAAATTTTTAACGTTATCTTATAGGGGTATTTGAATTTTATAATCCTTTGTGATTCGACAGTTCTGTAGTCTCACTTGCCACAAACAAAATATGCTATAAATCGCAAAATCAGGAAAAATGGACATTCCTCGTTTTTCTCTAAACTCTTCCTTTGGTAGTAACAGAGTTGATTCACAAAAGATAAGAGAAGGTAGAAAATGTTTAAATATATCTGAAATTCCAGTTGTCAATCACCAAAGTGTCACGTGCGAAAGAGTCTTTATTTGGAAACGCTGGTCTTTGAAATACATATTGGGTAAACTAAATTGAAATAGTCAGTAAGTGAAAATTTTTGAAGTACTAAATTCTATATTCATGATTTCTATTGTTGAATTGATGATATTGTTTTCGAGGTGAATACATTATACAGTTGATTATACTGTCGAATATATGAATAAGTGAGAAATTACTATAGAAGGTGATGAGTTATTATTACGAGTTAATTATTATTCAGTATCCCTTAGCAGTTTATTTAATTATACAGGGTAGTACAATAATGCAATACGCACTCGTTATAAGCCCGTTTCTACCATGCGTTGTACGCCCGGCGACTATCCCCACCATTTCTTGGAATCCTTCGGACGAGAGTGAGAGAACCCGAGAAGGAGCGAGAGACTCTTTTCTTTCCTCTCGCTCGCTCTTAGGTTTCCTCACTCACGCCATTGACCGCGCGGAATAGTGTCCACAACGCGCTACGAGCCCGCCGCCAGCCCCGTTCGTCGGGCTTATAAGGAGTCCATACTGTACTATGAGTTTCTAAAATTAGTTATTTGAACTGAAACTTATATTAGACCACCCCATATATTTTATTTCATACTCTTCTTCTTATCTTGAAATCGAAAAGAACACTTAGCTGTTCCACTCCCTACACGCCTTCGTTAGTAATATCAAAGTAGTCAGCAATAAAAAATAAATAGTAAAATTTTTTTAAAAATTCCTTTAAAAATCTTATTTATCGTTTTTAAAATTTAAAAATCTTTGTTGAATTCAACATCAAAGAGGAAACTTTAGTAGAATTTGTGCGTATTTAAAAAGTCAGTAATGTAAAATTCTTTTTAGTAAAAAAAATGTATTCATCTGACCCTATTGTTGCACCAAGTTGAATCAGGCCTATAGCAATGAGCTTGAAGATGCTCGGTTGCACGAAGAGAGGTCTAATTTGTTGCCAGCACGAGCGCAGCTTGTCCCCCACGCTGTCGCTCAACGCTTCGACTGTATATTCCTCCTCGAGATCTTTTATCTGTAAATAAAGATTATTGTTAGTTTCGCGTTTCGCGAGTCATTCAGTTAACGATTCCACCGGGGGCAATTATTATCTCCCACTTGTTTCTCTGCATAAATTATCATACGCGCAGAATCCTCTGTCAACAATTCCGTTATGTAGAAGCTGGAGTAAACACTGACCGTACGTGAGAGCGCAGAATAAGATCTGTAATATGTTCAAGTTTCAACACATATCAGATTTTAAACGGATTTGCTCCTATATCAGCGTAATTGACCTATATTTCTCTTTGACCTATATTTAGTCCGAGTTAAATTTCAAATTGTTTAAAAATTTTAATAACTAAAATTATTAAAAATTTTAAATTTTGTTCTTACATTATTCTTAAAAGAGATTGAAAAAAGTTGCAATATTGAAGTGATGAAATAAGCTTTTGGTTATCCCTGTTTATACTTTAATGAGTTGCTAAATAATCACATATTATATGCTGAAAGTATACCAACTATTAAACTTATGGAAAGAATCATTCCACATATTCTCTGATACACGATTCACTTTAACGCGTCATTAATATAAAAATTCTAAACTGTAGCTGCATCGACAGTTCGGGGAAAATTGGCTATGTAGTGAAGTCTCTTCGGCGATTATAAAATCCATTCATTGTTTATACCAGTTGCGCCACATAGACCCGTATAATTCTCGATCAGTTATGTCTTCATGACGTTATTACGAATCACACATGCGCCAAACCCGGGAAAACACGTTACACCGGATGTAATTATAAGTGCGTTTAAAATATACTTTTTGCCGATAAGATAACGTGAACGATTTAATCAGACGTAATGTCACGTGGCGAATGATGTTTGAAACTTCATCTGGCATCAGCGTCTTTTCACGCCGGGACAAGGACTTATCCCTCACCTGGCATTGGCGTGTTTTCTCGTAGAGCTATTGCCTCAGAAACAGGACATATTGATCCACATTCTGAATAGTTTTGTGCAATTTAATTTACCGCTAACTACTAACGCGGGGATAAAATTGACGGTGCTCTTCCAGCTGTCAGCCAGACGCCATGAATGGGTCTGCCATGCGTGAAACAATAATGGAACAATATTCAGAGTTTAAGAGTTTGAAATCGAAATTAGAGGACATGTGTATTAAAAGTTTAATAATTTAAGATGGAGTTTGAAAGAAATAATATATATTTCTTACTGGATATGTATCTGGATCCTTGCCAGTGTTGAGAGCGTATATTTTCTTGAAGACCTCCAGGGCCTCTTCTTTTCTGCCTTTTAAAAGAAGAAACCGCGGGCTCTCAGGGAACGCAAACATCGCTATGGCAGCGAGGAACTCTGGTAGTGCGCAAATCGCTAAGAACACTCTCCAAGAATTGATTTCCATGGTCCTGCTCAGGAGAGTGATGGTCCACTTCTGTGGTATGATCAACCACGCAATACCTGGAGCAAATATTTCCATGGTGTCACGTGATACAATTAATACAACAGAATAACGATACAGCGGCAGAATATAGGAGTGTGAAATCAGAACTTAAAGGAAAAGAAACACTTACAAGGTAAAGAAATGTTTCCAAGAGAGAAGAAGACACCAAGCCACATGTAGGTTCGGGACCGATGTGCTTCGTTGTGTACTTCTGCCAAATATGACATTAAAGCGGCGTATGGGCCGGATATACTGTAAATTTTAAAAGTTACAATTGCAACACATTCGAAGTCATCACTTTGTAAGTAACAATAAGTTCAGAAGCAATTGCTTGTTACAAATCTGACATCCAACGCGTGATGTTTAAATGTGAAACAGTTCAGTTACATCCAATGTACAGGCTGTCCCAAAATTCAGGGACCTCCCGGACCATGCGATATCCTGATGCAAAAAGACATCGAAAAGTCCTTTACCGTTTTAAGATCCGAGGCTTCGTTCTCGAGATATTAACAGTTGAATATTAGCGGCCCAAGTTCCAGGCTCGCGGTTTAAAGCCGAAACAGCTGAGCGTGCAGCCTTGACCGCTCGCTCAGCTGACTCGACTTTAAACTGCGCGGCCCGGGCGTTCGACCACTAATATTTAACTGCTAATATCTCGAGAACTAAGCCTCGGATTCTAAAACGGTAAAGGACTTTTCGACGTATTTTTGCATCATGATGCACCCTGTATAATCTTCAAATGCAGAGCACATATAAATATATGTACAGTAATTACACGGCGAATCATGCCAGTTCTTAGTAAAATAAAGGTGGTGCACAGTTCTTCCAAATGGAATTACCTATTTCCTTGGCAAAAATCGGGTTTGTTGAACAGTTTATGTGCAAAAGCATAAGTGCAAGGTGTACAGAAAATAATGGTCTCTGCACGTCATCTTTGCACATTTCATGTCTTTTTTGTCTTCCACATGAAATTTTTCTGGAAGAGTTAATAATGTTCTAGATCGCGCATTTAACACGTGGAAACCGGCCTTTAGTGTTCACGACAGACCGGTTTGCATGCTGTTCTGTTACATTACAATCGTGGACTGATCTTGGAATTTTAGGAAATTGGTTGTGTTAACTTACACTACGCCGTCGAGAAATTTGAATAGGATTAAGAGCCAAGAGGTGTGCGAGAAACATGTCGCCACACTCAAAATCCCGGTGACCAAATAACCGTAAGACATGATTTTCTTCCGACCAAACGTGTCGGTCATGAATCCCCAGAAAAATGAGGTGCTGATCATGCCTGAAAACAATTGAATCTTCGATAAAAGTTGCAGAGTCAAGAATTGAAGAGTCCTTGTAGAAAACTAAGTAAGTACCAAAAATCAAAATTTATATTATAGTATTGCCATTGGCACGTAGAATATTTTCAGATGAAATTTTTTTAAATTTTGGCACTAACAGTGTTTTTTACAAGGACTCTTCAATTAATGTTTATCGATAACAGTAACACTAGTAGTAACTTGATAACGAGTAATGAATAATTAGTGATTACTAATTCCTATTTAATGAATGCTAATTAAATAAGTGACGAGAAATTAGTAATTACCAAGTTATTATTAGCATTATTATGTGCAGTAGTAATAGTAGCAAACGGTATAAGTAATTTATGGAGACATTAAACTAACGTAAATACAACAGTCTCTGCAGCGTGCAGTAATATTGCAAAAAAAATTTTTTCTCAGAAACAATGAAATTGTACTCAATAGTGTTTTTGTTTTTGTTGCTTATTTTTTTTTTAATTAACGAAAATTAAGTGGGATTGTGGCCGAAAATCGATATTTTACGTTTGAGCATTTGCCATTTTGTTCTACATCAATATTTCGAAAAACCCTTCGTCCAAGGCCTAGGTAATTTAATATATTAACTAAATTTTTTGAAGTTTCAATTTTAGACAATCCACTTCCGAGTTCTCATGGTCACCGCAACCCCTCTTACGAACAGGATAATAAATATTTTTTAACGCCAAAATTCAGAGACATAGCTAAATGTACTACCTTCCAAACAAAAGAAAGTTTTTTGAATAAAGTGTAATAATTTCTGAGAAAAAAATTCTCCAAAATCACGCCTTCTTCGACCTCCCGACTGAGCGCAACCCCTTAAAAGAACCTAACATGGCGAATAACATTGCGCGAAAAATTTCCCCCGTAATCGCGAGAGTTTTTCGTTTCGTCAAACTCAACATACACAGTCACCACGCGGTCGACTTAAAGAAGTACGGTAGTATATCTTTATTTACCATGCTTGTACTCCTATAAATACATTGTCTAATGAACCCCGTGGCGCACACCGTGTTCTAACCAAACGCGAAGCGTACAGAGTGGGCTTTGACTCCTTTGACAGGCTTTAAGCTCAATCTGTAATTACAGTCGCGGTTACGTGATTGCCAATGTATGAATACAACCTGCGAATGTCATCGAGTTGAGTAGACCCTTGTCGAACATGCTCAGGCCCAAGTCGCACTCCGCCGACGGTAACACGTACGATATCGCTGACGACGAGAAGATGCTGGCGAAACTAGCGGGCAGCACGGCCAGCAGCAGTAAGAAATTGAACTTTCCATAACCTGGTGAGAAACAAATGTTGTATGTAACATGACACTTGTTTATGACTGTCTCTCGCTTACTAATGTCAGCATCGTGACTCTGTGGACAAGTTTGATGGGACACGATGATTTTTGTCGTTAGGCGCAACATTGGCCTTGAGCAGCGTTTTGTCGTTAGGCTAGCGCACCTAATTGCTAGCTGGGGGCAATTGTAACTAGCTGGAAGGGTTACACGTTACACCTGAACGACAACTGTCTGCTGGGAGTTCGGAAACACTTGTTTGATTTTTATCAAAATCATATCGTGTGGCGAATTTCATTCTCATTTGCAGTTCGCACTGTGATTAATGATTGCAATGTTCTTTATATGAATAAAGTTCAATATCACAGGTCAGATTCCCACGTTAATAACTACTTTTGATCGTCATGAAATGACTCCAAATTTTGAATTTTGATCTATTCAACGGATTTTGCTAGATTCACTGGGAACGATTGAAAATCGACTGAAAGTCTGCATTGAGCCTGGAGTTCAATTTGGAAAATAGATTTTAGTAATTTGAACTAATTTGGGTCACTAAGTTTGTGTTTTTTGGAAGAATACTACTAGACAAGAATTTGTATTGTATTTCATTTGTTATTTGGGATGGTTCAATTATTATCTTTGGAATTTTTGATTTATTAATTCGAAGCCAGCTAAATGATGACTTGCACCCCACCCCCTTAATTTCAGTGATCGATTTGGTGTGGAATGGCCCTTATGTCTTCAATGGTGACGATCATTAGGTGTTGTTTCTAATGGATCATACTGTATGATTACATAAACGAATTTTATTACTACAGTTTACAAATCGTGTATGCTTACCAGATTTTACTATTGCCCGTTCGAAATCAGCTGGTCCAGGATCTTCAGACTGTACGTCTTTACCTTTAATCAAAAGCACGAAATATTGTATTTTTAATATCCTTCTGCAGTTACGTCACTTTTGCTTAATCGCACAATTTTGCTGGCCACTAATATATAAAAACTATTGTTTTCCATAAGCAAATGTTGAAGTTGTTCACTACCACGTGGCTCATTTGAAAAAGATGTTTAAAATAATATAAGAATGCACTTTTACTTAAATTATCCTGATGAAAGATCTTATATTTATTGCACGAAGTGTTCAAATTTTATAGTAGAAGTATATTGCTTTTTTGATATTTATAATTATTAAAAACAGTAGCAGAATGTATTCTAATATCTCAATATATCTTAATACGTAACCTATTAAAATTGTCGTGGCAATAAGTTACCTAGAAATATTTGTTGCATCATTCTCAATTTGATGTAGTACCAAGGCACAATTTTCATATCAAATATGATTGATAAAATGATTCGTATCCAACTTATTTTGGCGAAGACAGTGAGCTACACATTTTTGCAATCATATTTTCGTATAATAATGAGAGAAGTTTATTCGATTGATACAATAAATATTTCCAGAATGTACTCTATATCGTCCGAGCAAACTTTGCACTAAATTTTTATTGTGCGATAACTCATCCATGACTCAGAAAACATATATGTTGTGCAACAAAAGTAAACTCTAGAATTATTTTTTAATAAAAATGTTCGAGTTTTCGTAATCTTCGAAGAAGAGCAAAAGTGACAAACTAAAATTCTTCATATATATATATATATATATATATATATATATATATATATATATATATATCATAAAGAAGTTATTCTAATGAGTACAAAATTATCAATAGTCGATGTGCTATCATGTTATATCAATAAGGAAGTAATTATGTTAGCACACTAAATAATATCTGTAATATAACTAAATAGTTTCTAATTAGGTTAGTACACGAAGTAATTCGTCCCTTGCAAGGACCCTGGCTACAAGTATTGACAATATAATATTTTCGAAATTAAACTGCCACTCTAAAATCGAAATAAATATATTTCAACTTGTAGCATACAGCCAGCAAAATTTATACTGCGATAGAATTAAAAAAAAAGTTTTATGTAACGTACATATCATACGACTGTAGCTGAACATCGAAAGTATATCGGCGATTCTTTTAAACACCATCATTCACGCACTGTGCTTAATAGAATTAATAGCTGCTGTTAAAAATTTGAAGTTCATTAAGAAAGCGAGATTTATAACAAATCAAATTTTATATTTTGTATAATTTAACGGATTTAATTTTGTGTATTTTGTAAATCTGGTATTCTTTAAATATTCCTCTGAGAGGGGCAGGCATTTATAAACATTCGTCTATTTACTGTTCTCCACCTTTTCCATTTTTCGTGTCTGATATATCATTAAAATATTATTTATAAAGGTTCTTCTATCAAAACAAAAAATATCTGCCTGTATTTATCAATTTTATAAATTTTAATAAAACTTTTCGCTACTCGACTAAACGTACATTATAAAATGCAACATGGATTACAAGTGAACAAGCATAATAATAACCATATTTCTAATTATTTGCAATTTGGAAAACCTAAATCTTTCTTAGACAAATATTTACGAATGAACTATTTAGTTTATAGTGGTAATTTTAAATATATTCTGCGTCAAGTTTCGACACATATAGAATTTAATTATTGCCCCACGACTTATTCAACGTTTAGATAATTGAATTAGAACTAAAAAGCTTATACAGATTTAGAGGTTCTTAAACTTCGCCGAACGCGTAACTTTACACGACCTTATACGTTCCTTCAACGGCTATTTCGAGAAATCAAGCAACAATGTCGTTAAATATGATTCACGCAAGCAGTCGCGTCACAAATCGAGCAGTCACAATATTTATTATTTCAGAGACTTGTGGCTTCGATAATATGATCACATACAAACGCTTGCAAACGGTACAAGCATTGCTCTGATAAACAATAAATTCTCACTAAAGCGATTCCCTTGCCACGTTAATTGTATTAATTAGTATTTTATTACTATCAGCCCCAAATTTAACCAAATCTCCTTGCCGAAACAAACATTTCAATAAATTAATATATTTTAAACAGAATAAAGTCGATTAACTGACAAATTAAGAACCTTGCTCAAAATTGCACAATTTTTTATGGCACAATATATTATAATATTTTCTAAAATGATAAAAGAACTTGAAAATATTTAAATAAGAATGATATTGTACGATATTTATAACAAATTAGCTATTGTCTAAATAGTTGTACTTAATATTAGTCTAATACAGAAACACAAAATCGATTTCACACACGAAAAGAAAATTTAACTTAACCTTGTCGCACAGGAATGCAATCAATTTTATATTAAACAGTTAAATAACGGGACTGATAGTACATAATTGATTTCCAATTACAATTACGACGATTCACAGCACAGTCAAAGGAAGTTACGTTTAAACGCGGTGACGTTGACTTTGTTCAATTACAATAGGTGAAGCGATGGTGATCGAAACCTGACTGAAGAACAACTTGTAGGTATAACAGAATTCGAGGCAATGTAGCTGTTTACATTGCTAACTTATTTCTTCTGTGTACTTGTTCAGATAGACCTCTAATAAATATAGGGTGTCTGAAAAGTTCCTAAGCTAAATTTTGGCACAATGTTCTTCTCAGTCGCGCACACAGAGGGAGGGGGGGGGGGGTAAGGGTTCCTGGTACCCCCAAAGAAAAAGGAATAAGGAGATTAATGTAACGACGACTGAAGTAAATCTGGAGTTTTGTAAGAAGAAAAGAAAACTCGATTTTATTCTTTACATAAATTTTTATAATCGCCTAATGAATTTTATTGAGTTTGCATTAAAAATATTTTTAACTGGTCACATCTCATGCTAAGTTGTTGCCTGTGTATACAGGTAATGCTAAATTTTTATTGGATTCACTTGAAATTTTCAGGGAATATTCGTAATACAATTATCTTCAGTTAAGCGCACCAGTTTTTTGATCGAATAATTCATTTAATTCAGAGCAAATGTTGGAAAGTTACACAAGCGGCCGTTTTGGATTTTTTTTTGCAGAGCCTAACGTTATCGTATGCTGTGGTCGTACTACCGAAATTATTTTCAATCTGGGAGCATAAAATATTAGTTAAATATATGTATTTTCAGTTGGCAATAAAGATTTTTCGTAGAAAGTTACATTTCATTATGTTTCTGTTTGAGTTTTTTCCCTGTGTTTTATACAGAGATGGGGCGTTTGAAACATATTTGCTTCTATTGCCCAACGAACTATAGTGTCTATTTTCCCTCCTCTCTCTCCCTTCGGGTCCCAGCAGCGAGCGGAGTACCTACCGGGAGAAAGGTGGTGGTCACCCATCTTTCCCCAGTACCCGCCCCGTGATGCTTAATAAAACTTCGGTGATCTAACGAGAACCGGTGTTTCCATCACGGCCACAGCCGCTGGTTTACATTTCATTATAGGTTAGGTTTTTATTTTTCTTCTAGTTTACAACTATCAGATGGCATTTCAGGGCACAGCCCTATATAGCCCAATACATTTCATTATTTTTTTTGTATTTGTATATTGTTTCTCCTGTTAAACAGGATGGCGTTTCAAGCTTAACCGCTTATATTGCCCAACGAACTATAAGTCATATTCTTTTTCCTCTCCTCTCTCTCCTTCGGGTCCCAGCAGCAACGGTGCACCGGGAGAAAGGTGGTGTCCCATCTTTCCCCAGTACCCGCCCCGTGATGCTTAACTTCGGTGATCTAACGAGAACCGGTGTTTTCCATCACGGCTACGGCCGCTGGTTACATTAAAAGAATGTCTTGTAAACAGCCTTTATTTTCAACCGCCACAGAGGCTTCCCCCCTTAAGAAGTTCAAGGGTCTTGTAGGGGGTACGTAGGTAGGGATGCATGCAGTACATTGACGTCTGAAGCGTCTTGTCGACGTCGTAAGACGTCTGAATAAGTGTAGAGAACGTAAGACATATAAATAGGATTATTGAAAATGTAATGCGAACGAAAAGAAATTTAGAAGTTTTGTGAAATCACCAGCGAAAACTATAAGCACGCCTAAAGGGTCTAGCCGGGTAAGCATAGGGAAAACGTCCCCAGCACCAATTTTAGTATTTATGTGTTCCAAATAATGCTCTTTACCTAAAACCCACTGAGAGAAATTTTGAGATCTCTACCCCCTCTGGTTAAGGTGATATGGGGATAACAACCCTAATCTTTATTATTTTTTTTCTCAGCAACTATTTAAGATATTTGAATGTTTCAAAAAGCAGGTAGTAGGTACTTTCTAGCTCTACCATATATATATTTAAAAATTACACGATTCTGTGGTACCTACTGGGAAATCTTTGTAGAACCATTGAAGATAATTTAAAGGTATTTTTTGAAAATTCTTCTACTATTACAACATAATATATCATCATATACAAAAATGTAGTAGTGTGCCATAAAAATGTTTTATGTGAGAAGGACGTTACTAAAATTCATTTTCTACAATGATGTCACGAAGTAACTGCATCAAAGGAGTTGCAATACTATATAACCTCCCTCGGGCTTCAGACTTTACAGCTAATTATTCCTTTTAAACAATAATCTTGTTAAAATGGAATTAAATACGTGCCAATAATTCATTTGTTAATAAACCCACTGGGAAGGGACTTTTCTTACACCTTGTACATTAGCAAAGAATAAAGCAGTAATTCAGTCCCCGTTTCCTATGATCAGACGTAACAATCCTAGGATTCTATCGTTCACGGTAATTAAACAACCGGTACTAGGTAAACGACTAAGCAATAATTCGACCGTCTTCGTTGAAGCGCGTGCACAGGGTATTCAGTGCAGCGGGGAAACATAAGTCTCCTCGATGCAATCGATAACGAGGGAATATTCCGTAATCTGTTTTACACCAACTAAGCAACGACGTGTTCGAAGGAGGACAGAGATAAATATTAATCAACCCACTATCCTTCCATCGCCACTGATCCTGTGCGCGTTAATTTTATTCGATTGGCTACGTGTACTCTATTAATCATCCGTGCTCCTTGGATGTTGCGATTCTGTGGTTGCTGGAAATTAAATGGCTAATGGTAACTAAAACGTAACTCACTGATGAGTCGAAATGAATTTGCAAATATTATTATAACTACTAGGAACACAAAGTTAAAAGAAGAAGAGTAGTGTGTAAAATAAAGTTATCCATTTTGGGATTCAAATTTGACTGTCTCTTTATATTGTTGTTGTGAATTTAAATTCTGGAAAATATATATATAATTGAAGTTGATATTTTTGCCATTCTTGATTCTGTGATCAGGGTTTGAGAAAATTTTGGGACATTTTAGAAGTTTTCCCATGGAATAGTTCTTTGGCTCACAGCTGGTATTTCAGATAAATTCAACTGGCAGAGATAATGGTTGTTTAAAGAAGATGGTGAGAGATAGAAAGTGTGTCAATATATATATAAAATGTCAATCGTGAATCGAAACGGTAAACAACGACGAACCTCTATGTTTAATAGAGCAAAAGGAAAAGTAAAGACTGCTTGAAATGATCTGTTATTTAAATAAAGGAGGGAAATCGATGAATGAATTCAATGAATTCATATCGACAAGTACGTAATACTCCTTTGGCGATCTATTTTGCAAAACTGTTGATGAAACACTGTGCGTTTGTGCATAGTTTTCTTAGGAAATGTAATAAATTTGAATTAAAGGCTACTGTCTATTTCTTCAGACAAAAATTCTTTCTTTGTCAAACTATTCAAAGCAGAGTTGCAAATATACATGATTTTGGTAAAAAATGTAGTTGAAATCACGTTTTAAATAATAACGATATTAAAATCATTTGAGGAAGAGACACACATTACTAAAAATGGAATTCATTAATTTGGGGTTGTAAACAGGGTTATGTACATTTTAAAAATTTTGTGTACATTTATGAAATTTCCAAAAATACTATTTTCAATTTAGTAAACAAATAGCTAATATTGACTATTCTAAGTGAAAATTTGAAACTTCCTCAAAATTCCAAGGTGCCTATCCATGATTTTGTACAAAATATCGAATCGTAGGGTGGTATTTTTCCAAATTACATGTAATCTTCGAAAATGATAAATTATTACAAAGTAGATACATAATTTTTTATGTCTGCACTGAATTAAACCTTAGGTATACCTAATAGGAGCAAAATGAGTACAAGTTAAAAATAACCATGTTCTTACACGTGGTATAAAATCAAACTGTTTAAGTAACTTCATCTTCACAGATAAAAAAGATCTAATTAACTCATGCGAAATATTCCTTATTCTTCATTATTAATCCACACCATTAAGACTCCTACGCAGTTACAGTACCTATATGATTTACAATGTTTTAATTATTTTTCACTTCCGTGGATTCCAAGTATCTTGATAGAATTCTCACAATCGTTTCATTGACTTTGAATAATGCTTTCTTATGTCATCGTTAGATTCGAAAATCAAGTCATTAAATAACGAAATTGTACGATTTAATTGGTCAATAGGGTGTCGTGGACTATATAATGTGCATAATAAGAAAATTAAAATAAGCCAAATTCAGTGGAATTAAGTGAGAACGTACGATACTTTAATTGTGACAAATCCTTTGTGAATTAGAACGCTTAGGGTGCCCTGAAAAAAATGGAGTGGCAGTTTTTATGATCGGAAGCTAACTATTCCAGAGAGATTAAGTAGTAAAATAATTTTTATTTCTGCCAACACATCCAGATCTATTATGTCGAGAGAAATAATTGTCCATGTAATTATGAATCTAGTGTTCATGCAATCAGATAATCGATGATGTCTAACAAGAGGAGATTACGGCTTGAATGAATTCTTTTAAGAGGAACTGTAAATTTAAGGGTCGATGAGTACAAATGAGTTCTAAAATACTAATTTAACCCATAATATTATTAAATAAGTAACAATAGTGTGTAAGAAAAAAATCACTCATGATAGAATTCGAACCCTTCTCTTGCACTTAAATTTTGGAATTCTGAGAAAGTAAACTCACGACTTCAAAATTGTAATATTTGCAGCTATTTTTATACGAATTAGATATTCTAGTACACGATGGAATTTGATTTCTTTGCTGTAATAATTATGGAATATTATCTAAAAACTAATATTGTATTTTCAAGTTAGTTATAGTCATTGATTCTCTCAACATTCTAAATCTGGTCCTATCTTATTTTACATTAGTTGAGTTCTAGTCGAATTCTAGGTGAGTCAAGTCAATTTAAAAATTAGTTGATTTACTCTTGTAAGTTCATCCTCGCATAAGTACCCACGATAATAATATTTTTGGGATACTTACATCATTCATTAAATATTGAAGGTACGCTCCTCCAGATCATTAACTTCTCTTTGTTGCCTAAATTTGGCAGGTCGTGCACATTTTTTATGTCGCTGTATCATGATTCCTGTCCAAAGGAATGTCACAATCGGGTTGAGTTCTGCCAATGAAGCAGAAGCTACAGGTTTTACAGGGCATTTTCTTTAATGACTTTTATATTGTATAGTTGGCAGATTGCACCTTTTATAATAATACATAAAACCGTCTTTCTTAGATATTCACTATGCAAAATGCCATACGGCCCGACGGAACTGCACCTAATGCTCAGAAATGAGCAATAGAATTGTTATATTAAATTTCAGTTATTTATTTAGAATCTTTGACATTGTTACGTGTCATAAAGTAAATAATCCAAAGTATTGAGACAAATTTGAAAATACCACTTTCAAGTTTATCTAATGGTTTTATTAGAAAAATTGAGTTTGATATTATCTTAATGCATGCTTTGCTTTTGGAAAATGAGTATTTTTTGAGTACTTAAGATGTATTCTGTGCCACACGTTGTACACGTGGGAACGCCACTTAACGTATTATCTGGACACAGTTCCTAAAAGGTTGAAGTTATCGAAATAGTTTAACGATACCTTTAGCTTAGAGTAATAAGAAGTTATTTTTCCCCACATTTCAAAGTTTAATTGTGTATGAGTTTCCTTGACTTATACTCAATTTTCCAGGGGGTGATTTTACAGGCACAAATAAGACGAAAATCCAGAGTGACAAAATTGCGGTAAAGGCTTCATTTTCGAGAAAATTGGCGGCAAATGCACATCCAGTATGTGGGAACGCGGTTTAAAGATTCCACTGCTCCTAATCTGTATATAATAATATGGATAAAGTTGAGGAGAACCCAGAGCGCGCCCGCCACTTGTTTGACTACTTTTTAAATTTAGAAATGGTCAAAATGCATGGCCAACTCCAACTGCGATTTCCAGAACACATAACACATTGGTGAAAATAAAAATTATTTTATAATCACCCTCCCTTAATTTTCCTTAAAAAATTGAATTAAACTAAAGTGCACCACAATGTATAAACGACCAAGCAGAATCATTTAAAAATAATTATTGCATCTCTCGTTTGAATAATTTTTTTATACGCCGGACAGTGTATGAGTATTTTTAGGTGATCGTTGGCTCGTAATTTTTTTATGGAATCACAAAAATGGTTAAAAAGCTTAGTAAAATTCCATAATTTGATGACTTTGATGATACATACTTGATGAATAAAATATTTAATTTATTTTACTGATTCAGCTAAAATCGGTAAATGGAAGTATTTTTTAATATAAAATTTTTCACATACATTAATTCATCTTTTTCGTTATACTTTACTGTGATGTAACACAGATCGCAAAGAGATTACTCTGTAAAATGAGTTACGCTTCAAGATATTGCGTCTGGTGTACTTTTGTTAGCGTTGCAGAAAGTTGCACGTGTTTGTTTACAAACGATCGTTAAAAATGCATTACAAAGCATTTTTATATGACTTTTGAAAGAATTCGAGTGACACTTTGTACGTGATCTTCTGACGTTTTAATTCGTTCATAATAGATGTGATAAATGGAAAGAGAGACAATATTTGCGAATTACATTCTCGCGAACGTATTTTACGTACTGACATATTGTATATTTTTGAATTCACGATCTAAAACTCTTTGGCATTTAATTTTCAGTGGGTGTACAACGTTCAGAATTTAGCGTCAGTGATAATTTATCATGAAAATTGAAAAAGTACAGCTATAAATACCGTATGTGGAGTATTTATAAAATTTTAATAGAAGAAAACATGTCGTGTGATATTACGAACGAATTTAATTAGAACTAATTTTTTAAGAAACTAAAGTCGTAGAAAGTGATTTCAATAAAAAACAAAAATTTAAATTTTAAAATATTGCGCAATTGCAGAGCGAACAAAATTATTTTCCGAGACATTAAAAGTGCTATCAGTATGACATATTTCTACGAAAAGTAGGTAACATTCATTCGTTTGTTTTTCAAGTTTGGGAAATTTTATGTAGTGACATGTTTGTCAAATTAATAGTGAAATTTTTTTAACTAAGATAATTTAAAAGTGGATTTAAAAGAAGGAATTTAATACGATATTAATATCGTATTAAAGGAATTCTACAGCTCGAGTTAAAATTTCATGTGAAAATGTTCATTTGTTCCAAAGTTACGATGTACGCGGTGTTCAAAAATGTAGTTTCGAGATAAACGGCTTCAAAGTTAAGTCCCCTTCGCGTTACTCGAAGGTCTACTCGATTACCTTCAGCACTATAATTTCCGTAATTATTGGAATCACGTCGTGAAACTTTGTTGCAAATGTTAACAAATGATGACACTTTCAGAATTAATAATAATAGAAAAAATCGATTTTCCGAGATTTCAATCGTCCTGTACTCCCTCAAGTAAATCTCCAGTTCAAAAAAAAATATTCTATAACATTGTTTTGTGTAACATTAATTTATAAATCCTCCGTTCATAAAACTTAACTAGTTTCCTTTTAAAAGGCTCGTGTCTAGTGTCGATTTAAAAATGCCTAAATTATTCAAGTTATTGTACAATAATTTTTCCAAGCCTCGAAATTCTTGTAGCTTCAACAAAATTGCATTTAAGTCATATGGAGTAGAATCGTCGCGTCGTAACGACCCTTTTTCTATCGCCCGGTACCGGACATTTTATCGCTAATTCATCGTTGAAACGGCCGATTTGCAACATACGAAAGTATCCTGTAATAGTTTCATTGGGTGAAAGTAGTTCTCGATGACTGTTTCCGGTAAGCACATGATATAACTTTCTTTGGGTGCAATCCTTGCTCAGCCGTGGACTCAGGAGTGTCCTTTCCATCACTCAAGCTCCGTCAACGTAATAAATTTAACGAACGACCATAAACATTTTCATGCTCTTTTTTCTTCTATTTAAAAATGACTAATTTTTGCTGGACTGGCAAAGAACTTACAATCAGAACACTCTACACGATTTTATTCTTTCAACCCCTTTTGGAAAATTTTTGCTTTAGAAACAAGTTGTAGCAGATAAGTTCACCTTTTCAGTAATTTTTCGATCCATTGAGGGTAAATTTCTTTGAATTATTATTAAAAGATTGCAAGATGTGCAAAGACAGAGGGATGTGATAGCAGTAACGAAACCTTTCATTTGAAAGCATTCGTTCATTCAGCTCTAAAGTATCGCCCCAACAATTATAGACTACGTTGAGAAGAAGGCTTCCCTTCTAATTAGGTGCTTTGAATAAATATTAATCAATGCATCGCAGCATTCATTATTAAAATTAATTAATATTCATTCGTTAAACACACAGGGCACCTAATTGTCGACTCAACTTGTCCCTAATTATGTATCCTATGGAAATATATTTTTGAGCTGATTTTACAACAAAGATAATTCGAAGCACTTCCCTTTCAAAGAGTGTCTTCAAAATTTCAAAGGAAAAACTCATCCCATATCTCACCCCACACATCTTCACGGTTACATTTAAACACAAGCATTTTACTACACCTCGCCATCCGAGCTAATTAATCCATTTCTCCTCTCCCCTCAGCATAACAAACACACCACTATTACTATCCATGCAAGCCACCGGAATCCTTCCCGAAGAAGGTCCTGTCACCACTCCGCAAACTTGCCTGTGTGCTTCACCGACGAACTCATTAAATATCCTCTTATGTGCGGTCCTCGGTGCCGTCAGTCGGTCGTCGACAGCGTTCCACAGCGAAGAATTCACACAAACCAGACGCGAACGGAAAAAAGCGACGGTCTCGATGGAACGAAAGAAAACGGGGGGAGCAAAAGTGTCCGCGGTTTCGCGCCGGTGAAACTGCAACGTGGAGCGGTAGTTTCAGCTGCACGCACCGCACATGCCAGGCGCGAAACTAGAATTTACGTTGAAATCGCGCGAACGCAAAACCCACCTGCAACGTCTATGTAAATCTCGCCCCTGGTGGGGAAAAACTGGTTGCACAGGCAAATCGCAGCAACGATAGGCAAAAAACCCTCACCTCCACCCGCAACTCAACGGAATATCGTTAGTGCTTGTTTCGTTAATCGTTAGGGACTTTACTCCAAGAGTCTTTGGGGGGTTACAGAAGAGAAACGTCTCTTTTCTTTTGCTTCGGGGTTTAATTCCGCGTTAAACTGTAAGGTTGCCGTAGACATTTATTACGAAACACGGTCTGTTAGGACATGGTAAGTACATAGACACTTTGTGGTGACTTGTTTGACGATTTGCTTTGTTTTGGAAAGTGGAATTAATCGTTCGTTTTAGCTGGGTTGAAGTTGTCCTTTAGGGGAGACATCGAAGTGTGTTAGATTTTTATTCCTATATATTATTTATTATATGCTTCAGATAGTTTAATACTAATTGTAAGTGGTATACTGGATATTTATTGCATATGTAGAGGTAGAATTTTTTGATAATATACAGGCTGTTTCACCTAACTTCATTAGCTGAAATATTTCTGCTGTGTTGGAAATTCAGTTCGTAACAAGTGGTGAACATAAACAAGACATGTTGGTAAACACGTGAAGTGTTTTAAAAGGTTCAAGAATAAATAGAACGTTACTTTGCAGTGGCAATGAAAATTAAACAGCAAATTTTGTTTCAAGGATTTCTTTTTTTTTTCTTTAAAGTCGCATGTACTTCTTGGAGTTATTAGCGATTATATATTACTAGATTTACTACCCGGTTTCGCCCGAATTTAGATTTTGATTTATAAAAAAAAAAATTGTGAAAATAGTCACATTCATCTGGATTAGTCGGGCCTAATGAGGACATTTCGTGATCCCAGAGTTTGACGTTCGAAAGTTTTTTGGCGACAGACAAACACACAAACATATAGAAGCTTCCTAATATTAAATGTAATAACTTGAATTATACTGTAGGTCGAATTATATTGACAATTATATTACAGCTAGATTAATTGTAGAAGGTTTGTGTCTGTTAAAAACTGTAAGATGGTTTTTATTCTCTTTTGTTGTTTAGGGTTGTTTTTAGGTTATTTGGGATGTTGTAGTGTTTCCTTTCCTTTGAGTATTTCCGACTCAAGGACTTATTGTTATTGGTTGGTGAAGTAAAATTTAAAAACACAAAGTTGATCTTCGTATCTCTTTAATCGCTCCAAAGAGAATAAAATTATACGCCGACCCCTACAAAAGTATATAACTTTTGTAGGAAACATGTTTATGAAATTTTAAATATAGCAGAAGTATTTCGGGCGATAAAATTAGGTGAAACAACCTGTATATTTGTGGGAAATCTTGGGATTACTAATTTTAACACAGGATATGCAATTTGATAAGTTACTTGTCCCTTTGTGATCGTTAAGTAAACTATTTTTAAGATTCTTCGTGTCCAAGTGGCTTCAGGGATTCTAAAATTCTTCCCATTTCATTATTAAATTTATTTTAGCGTCTTTCAGAAGGCCTTTAAGCGTAGATTTCTGTTTTTGGGGGTAGTTTGAATAGTGATAGCCTTTTTAGCTGCGCCATTGGGGGCAAAATTCTTGCGCGACTTTTCGTGCGCTATTCTTCTTTGACAGTTTACCTATTTTATGAAAAGCTGTAATTATGGCGGTTAGGTATTGAATTTTTCTGTATTAACTGAAGTTTTACGAGGTAAGGCGGAATTTCTAGTATAATTGAAGTTGGTATTCTTCCTATGGAAATAAATACCAAATTAAAATCATTTTCCGTACAATATTCGTTTTCGAGAAATCAATTCTTGAAGCTCGAGTACGCGAGTGATTCAGTACAGCTTACGGTTGGCGAACCTGTTTATTAGGCGTTACTCTATATGCGTGTTAGTGTTTATGTCCATCGACAGTACATAACTTTTTTTATTACGTTGAAAGTTACTGATAATGTTGCTCTAGTATTGCAGAGTTTTTCTTGAAGAATTGAAAACACATGAACAATATAAAAATATACTGCATATCGTAACCTACATGAGCGTCGAGCGACGTCTGCCAATAGCACTGCAAGTAGAAATAGCCAGTAATAAACGGACATGCCAGTCGAGCTCCCAAGCGCAAGTCTTACACTACCGCTCGAAATTATTTGATCACTTAGAATCGAATGAAATGTAACATAGTTGATTATTGCTCGGCTTTATCAAATTACTACTTTTTTCTCAGTATATGTTAAATTTGATTCACCCGTCTTTAAGGTGCCAATCCACGATGAGATTTTACATGCGATTTTTCTATCATGAGACAAACAACTCAGCGACAACAAAATGTAAATAATGGAAATAAAAGAATTATAATAAAATCTCGTGTGAGACACGATTGTTTCGTCGTGGATTTGCACCTTTAGACGAAAAAAACAAGAATTTGCATACCATATATTTTTAGACGCATCACGGCTGAGATAAGGCAATTGTCTGAGAGGCATTTGAACTGTTAACACATACCGTTAGATAAACGCGACAAATTGTCATTCGAAGTCGTATTTATGTTAAAACACAATTTGTACGTAATCGCAGTTTAAAAAATGCAGTGACGGAAATTTACATTTTTCGTAATAACCATTTAAGTAAGATTCATGTTATTTTATTTGTATATGTTAGCATTCTGGGTGGTTCCTACGTAGGAAAAATGTACGCGAGACGTTTCAAAAATAAAATTTTATTGAATTTAAGACACAGGGGAAATAATCGCATGCTTGCAAATTGTTTTTCGTTTTAACCATAGAAAAACGTTCTTAGTATCTATTATAAGTTTTATACATATTCAAGAATATTACGGGAACGTTCTGGAAGACAAAATAATAAATAAGGTAATTCTTAACTCCACATATTACTTTATTAACACAAATACTTCAAGTTAGTATTAACATATTATCCTGAATTTGTTTAAGAATTTTTCTTTCGTTCCTAGAACATTATTATCTTTGAGGAGGAGCATCAAATTTGACGACCCGCCTATTAGATAAAGCAATTACAGGTTTTAATTGGTTACTATTAATTGTATAACTATCGTGACTTAATGTGCACAATCTAGACATGTCAATTAATGCGATAACAATGGCGATCGTTGTTTTTAGGAAAATTCTAAGAAGATAGATGATATCAGAGGATTATCAAACACTAGAATCGGTGACTTAGGTATCTTATCGACAAGAACAATATTATAACTATTTTAATTATACACCTCAAATCATTTCAATTGTTTTATGCACAATTTAGTACATTGTATTTTTTAGGTCAAATTTAGATATGTTGTAGTCTTTAAGTATATATAAACATATCTCGAAGGATTTTTCAAAATGTCAAAAATTGTGGATCTTACAGCTCTTTGAAATAGTGTCAACTTTTTTTAAAAAATTATATATTTTATAGTATAAAATTGCATTTGTTTAGAACAATTGCAAAATAAATAGTCAAAAATATGTTTTTGTTCGGTGAACTAATTTTTATTAGGTACTCTTATGTCTTCATTGTAAGCACCCAAAAGCTCATTTTGATCAGTCTGTTAGTTCAACAGGTATAATTTTTTTAAAAAGAGTTAACAGTGTATTTCAAAGAGCTGTAAGTTCCACAATTTTTGACATTTTGAAAAATCCTTTGAGATATATGTATATATACCTAAAGGCTGCAACATATCCAAGTTTCACCTAAATCTGAAATGTTACCCCGAAAAGTGTCCGATTTTCCATGGAATGACCCCGCAGTATTGTTTTGGCTAGATTCATCGCAATAATTAAATTTAATTATCGTAATTAAGTATAATAGACACCCAGTAGAAAATTCATATTACCTATATGACAAAAAAAGTATAAGAATGAAATTGGAGTACTGACTTTTGAAACCACAAAGGTCTAATTAAGGGTCGTAATTAAAATATAATATCAGATTTAGCCAATTTTTATTCTCCAGGGTTAAAGTCTCTATTGCTAACTTACCTTATATGTATTGTACTGGAACAAAATGGTTGATATTAGTGTTGCCCAACAAATACAAGTCAATTGTGCAATTTTGCAATTTTGCAATTTTTCAAAACGCTTTTGAGATATCAATATAGAACGCACCTTGTGCATTTTGTGTCAGAAAAAATAAAAATAATAATATTATTATTATTAAATGTCTTTATTTGCCATTACAATTACAAATATGACAATAATCACACTAGAATAGGTATACCTAGAAGAACCCAAAAATACCGAATAATTACGTTTCCTGTCATACAAAGTGAACGATACCAAAATTAAATTACAGGAGGTAAACTCATCACAGTGGTCCACATCATCGTGAAGAACCAGAATTCCTCTCGCGCGGAGAATGCAACCAGAAAATTAGGAATACACTGAAATCAGTACATTTCAGGACGTTATTTAACCATGAAGGATCATGTATTGAAAATAAACTTACCTTGATAACGCCAGCTTTAGCCGGAAGCAGATCAGCGCGGTGCGATTGAAATCAGGAATTAATTAGCATGGTTAAGCGAACGTATGAAGTGTACAGAATAGCTCGAAAAAAAAGTCATCTGCCTATAACGACCACAGAAATTTATGAACAAAAAAGTTATCTGAAGCGCGCGTGACCGTATTTATGCGGGGCTGCGCGATTTGCATATAGTGACGACATGGCTAGACCGGTTCATTCATGTCCCGTGAAAACATGGCGAATCAGGCAGGCATTATGTTTGCTGAGTACAGTAGTTAGGTACGTTTGTTTCAAATCTGATTATCGAAAATTATTTCCTGATATGAGGGCCACTTTATAGCGTTAACCCGGAGTTGGGAAGGTGGGGAAATGTAACAAGAGCAGTAAGGTGGAGTCCCACAGACCCCGCAAATAATTTAGTGTATTAAAGAAAGCCACATCTTTAATTAATATGAGATTACGTAGGGGCATGAAATTTTACAGAATAAAAACGCAGATACATCAAATTAAATTTTTATTACCCAAAAATACTTAAATAATTAAACGTCTTTAATTTACAACAAAAATATACTCTTCGCTTATATAATAATTAAATAACGACTCACTGCGACGCGTTGTTAAAAACATATACTCAATTTAAAATGTTTGGGGTCTGTGAGACCCCACCTTACCAACGCCGGGTTAAAATGATAAGCAGTGACAAAACAATAAAGCATTGATATTTTTAGTGAAAATTTAATACTTTTCATCGAAATGTGGGTGTAACTTAAAGGGGAAACATATCAATGGCTTACTCTACAAATCACGGATGCAGGCATCATGTTGCTACATGTGTAGATCGGTTTCCGTGTTTCAGCATCAGAAGCAGAACTGGCATCTTGCTCATCAGCTAGGCGGGTGAGCAAGATGCAGGAGTCATGAAACCTGCATCGTGATGCATGCATCAATGTTTCACTCCCTTTAAGGGACATCCAGACGCTGATACATGTTGCAGTGAAACACTGATACCGCATCACGGATGCAGCATCATGATACATGTTGCTACGTCTGTAGATCGATTTCCGTGTTTCAGCATCAGAAGCAGAACTGGTATCTTGCTCATCAGCTAGGCGCGTGAGCAAGATGCAGGAATCATGAAACCTGCATGGTGAGGCAAGCCGCATCTGATGCTGAAACACGGAAACCGATCTACGCACGTAGCAACATGTATCATGATGCCTGCATCCGTGATGCAGGCATCAGTGTTTCACGGAGTCTTGCATCACCGTGTGTAGGAGCCTTAAGGGTCCTCCAGATGCTGATGCATGTTGCAGTGAAACGTTGATACATGCATCATGATGCAGGTTTCATGATACATGTTGCTACGTCTGTAGATCGGTTTCTGTGTTGCAGCAACAGAAGCGGAACTGGCATTTTGCTCATCAGCTAGGCGCGTGAGCAAGATGCAAAAGTAATGAAACCTGTATCATGATGCATGCACCAGGGTTTCACTGCAACATGTATCAGCGTCTGGATGTTCCTTTATGTAGTGGCGGATTTAACAGGGTGGCTGATGAGCAGCTGCCGCCTGGGCCCCTGAAGGCCACCTAGGCCACCACCCTTAACCCTTAGGCTGTCGCTATTTTTTCGTAAAAATAGAGGTCCTTTTTTCCAAAAATTTTTATGTATGAGTAGTCAGTAGGTCCCATAGAGTCGAGGGGGTAGAACCGTGCCAATATAGTGGCTATAGCGGCAGTCTAAGGGTTAAAAAACAATTATGATTTTATCCAAACGATATTGTTTTCAGCACTACTACCCTTAGCCCGCTTTTAGTAAACTAACTCTTCATTTTCCCGAAAAAAATTGGCCCCTCAGAACGTTTGCCACTTTGACCTTTTTTCTTAAATCCGCACCTGTACTTTTGCCTCGTAAATTAAAAGTTTTATACAACTCGTCGGTGGATACGTTCAACTATGGTTACAAGGATCATTGGATAAAATAGTGGGTTTTAAGAATGATTTACTCGATTTTATGAATAAATAATTATTCGATATATTGCAAAATACAGTCTTTTAAATACAAGTGTACAGTGTCACGATAAATAATCGAAAGATTAAATTTCCAATTATTGCACAGTGTTGACGCACTAACGATGCGGGGTCGAAGGTTATGTTTACGTTGGAGCTGCGATAGAAGCCACAAGAACGTCGATCAGACGGCGCTAAAAGCTGCGAGAAAATATATTTTCTTTGGTATGTTTATAGTGTAACTGTGATAATAGTATAGTTTCCGTTGAGTAGCTCAGTAGAACAACGCAACGCGATTAAATTCGTGAATGTGTAATTCGTTATGTACGATGCAATGCGAATATGCGGTAAGAACGGCCGTACGATACGAAGTGAAGTTAGTGTAATTGTAGAACAATAGATAGCGCACGTTGAGGCGTCGTGGTCCCACTGTACTCCCGCGCGAGTATTTGAATCCCCAATAGTTTCAGTCGTTTTGCAAAGATTGCACCGACACGTGTACCGCTATTTTATTTACAAACATGACGGATGTTACAGTGATTTGTATCTTTGTGATTCCATAAAGAAGATCTAATGAACACTTCGCTTATTAATTTGTCTGTATCCATCGTCAATAAGGTTATGTATCAACGATGAGATAGTTAGAAATAGTTAGTATGAAATTTGTAGCTCAGGAAATTCTGTGCAAAAACGTTTCTATGAGTTTTTTCATAGGAGTAATCATTTTCATGTATTACGAGTTACCATGTTTCAACCCCTCATACTTTTGACAAGGGAAGATCCCGAACACGGAAATTCAAAAAATTATGAAACTTTGTGGATATGTAGGGAACGTCCTCCTGAATAAAACACAATTTTTGTTTGCTGCCCCAAATCACTCCAAGGGGGTGCAATTGACCTCTGAAAATTTTTCGGTTTTGTATTATTACTCGCGAATCGTAGAAGATAGAAAAAAAGTTTTCAGGAAAGTGTTACTTATTTATCTCACAGTTCTTGCATTTCGCGAGTTATAACACAAAATCGGAAAATAGTCGAATTTTCAGGGGTCTGAAAATCCCTTGTAGAGTGAATAAATTTAAAATTGAATCTTTGGAGATGTGTAGAGGATATATAGGTATCTATTACTCGATTGTTTTTGCTGCCCAAATTAAATTGCACATTTTGTAGAATTTCGAATTGACCATATTACATAATATTCAAAGAATAATCTGAACCTGAAAAGAAGTGTATTTTAAATGAATATTAATGACAATAATTCTATAATTGCATTTAAAAAATTTATGGAAATCCATAAAGAGTACTACTACCCCCGAATTACAACGACTGCAATTAACTCTTCAAACTTTTTGATTACAACAGATTAAATAAACGCGACAATAACTTTAATTGCAATTTTGGACCTTGTTAACGATTAAAAATCGTTTCCCTTGTCGTCGTGGCGATAATGCATATACATTACACACGTATGCATACAAAGCTCAAGTTCACCATAATGATGAAATATTTTGTGTCGTTTGCAGCAACACGTCGGGTAATGGGGAATTTCCGTTCTAAAAAAACATGTCGCAAAAAACAGTGACAAGATGAATGTAGGTTAAAAATTATTCCAGTTTTAACCGTGTTCGTTAAGAATGGAAATTTTCAAGGTCATTCAAATTCAATGATAGTAACTAAACGTTAATGAATTTTTTGTTGTCCAGATCTCGTAAATCGAAATCATATTTTATTAGAAATTAAAAAGTCATTAAAGTGTCGTTCATAATTACTCGAAGGATAACGACTACTAATTACTAGTTATCCTTTCTATTAACCCTAGAACTGTGCAGTATCTGAGGCATACCGTAAATTATACACCAGACTTATTTGCGTATTAGAAATTCTCACGTTGACAAATCATTTAGAAATCTTAAAAATTTTGAATGGTAAGAGTACCTATTTGATAGCATTCGTGATTATAATAATTCCACTCAATTGTGTGATTTGTCCATATATTACCAAGGTATCACAATTCTTTGAAGTTGTGGCTTGAAAATCTCTTTCCGAAAGATTTATAAGCAAGTTTTGAGTTACAAAAGATTTGTTAAACCAGTGTTGAATAGTTTTCAATATGCAACATTCTCTTATTTGTTACTTTTTCTTTTCTTATTTTCTTTTACAACATATGTATACTTCAGTCTTTTTTAGAGTAAATTCTTTCAATGTCATTTGCATTTGATATTTCAAATTAAGAGGGTGTAATTTTCCAAGTTACATGTTACCAATTATCAAGTATTAAATATTCCCTTTATTCAATAGGAAAAACAAAATGAATATTCTATTGTGAATTGTCAAATACCTTCCGTCCTAGTCTTTTAAATAATTTTTCTCTATAATCGTTGAATTACCTTTTCTCGTATTTCATACAATTATTAAAACTAATTTTTCAAGTAGTGAGGCTGCACTAAAGTTAACAAGAATACCTATATAATATCAAATAACCTGTGATTAGTGAATTTACGATATTAATACTAAAAGGTTCAATATTAACACTTCAATATATTAACGTAGCAATAAATCTCGTTCACATGTATACGATCATGCAAAATTGTATTCGTCGTAATTTACAGATTACGTATATTATCTGTAATTTGTTGAAGTGCTTCTAATTAGTATCTGCTGCAAAGTTGTTTTGCCACTACGTAGAGGAAAATGAATAGTTCAGACGATACTATCGATATACTTAGGTCGTATCTGGTGCCACTACACTCTGCAATGTGTATATACATTGAATTTTATGCAAGACTGGCTTAAAGTAACCGACTTAGCCCGGGCTTGTTATATGTATGTATATTGTATTTGTGCATAGTATATCAAATCCCTGGTTCGTGGCGTCTCTCTGTTTGTTCGGACTAATCTCGAGAACCACTGGACGGACTACGGTGCGGCCCCGACTACCCCACAGAGAATTCTCAAAGAATGCCTCACTAAAATCGTCACTGCTCTGCATCCTTTTGTCATAGGTTAACGTTGCATGCACCTAAACCTTCATCGAGAAATGCTCTGTAAAATGGTGAAAACCGCATCACAATCCGCCCAGTGGTTCTCGAGATTAGCGCGAACAAACATACAGACGCCTACGGGGAACTTTATTTTATACTATGTAGAGATTATGCAAATACATTTTTCCTGGAAGAAACGAATAATTTAGTAGACGAGAAATTATGTTTCGTGAGCAGTGGAAAACTTGCAGATTCAATGAAATTGATCAATTTATGAAACGAGTTACACTTTTAAGATTTATGTATTCAGAGAACTCACACTAGACCAGTGTTTCCCAACCTTTTTTGAATCGCCACTCTCTTTTATAACATTTAAATAACCTGTGACACCCCCTCCCCCATATAAGGTAAGGTAAATTTAATAAGGTAAAGAAAACACATTAAAAATCGGTATTTCAGAATATAATTTTAACTTAATAATATAAAAAAAAATATGGCGATCTCCCAGAAAACATTTCGGGATCCACCGGTTGGGAATCACTGTTTCTAGACGAATGAATTACATAAACTGCATTCATAAGTTTATCTACAATTATTATAACGAATGTAATTTATTTTTGTATTTAAAGAACTTTTACCGAAACATTTACTTCGATTGAAAATTTCATTTAAAAATAAAGGTAGGTATTTTTCGGATAAAAGGAAAATATGACATATACCATTTAATTTCTACATCCAAAAGTTTAACGTAATTGGTTAATTTATTCAAAATGAAAAGCAACTGTACCTGTATCTTGAAATATTAACTATATGTATACTGTTTTCTATTCCATTATAAAATTGTATTTGGATCAATATAATTTCAAATTCAGTCCAATACGATCCAAACTGGATCGAAATGGTACAGCAGAAACAACACGATTTATTTCTGGTATTGATATTCGTCCTCATTCTATTTACGTGCTTCTGTATTGATGAGCAACGATAAGCCTTATTATCTGAGTGTAGCGAAGTGCAAACATGTTTCGTCTGATCAGTTTATACAATTGAGAACGGATTCAACGAATGAACGCTCATGGTACGCAACGTGGTGAAAAATGGACAATTTTCCTTCAATGCCTTTGGTTGCTCAAACTGAACATCTTTGTAAATTAAGTTTGGCATTCTAATTATTTATTGTATAATGTATTGGCATAACTTGTATCAACGTCATCTTTGACATGACATCGACTTGCAATTATCAGACGTGGTGAAGCATGCAGTGTTGCTACAATACAAAAATACTTTCCCCGTGGGAAGGTCCTTTAGCTTTCAGATAATTGCAATGCCCGGTTCAATACGTGTCCCTTCTACCCCACCTCTCCCCCATATTGTGTAACAATAAAAGTTATAATGTTTCTACATCAGTTAAAAAACGTGTTGTACTTATACACCCTTTATTTCATACACATTAACACGACCACGAAAATTGGTAACTGTTTTCAGCATAAATAACTCTCGTCACAATATTGTATTCAGGCACTCTTATTTGAGGCATTGAAAGCAAAAAGGGACTAACCTACATTTTTTTTTGTGGAATTGCATTAGTAGCAGTAATGTATTCCAGCATAAAATAGGAAAAATTATTTTTTTTTCTCTGGTGCTTGTGTGCAACACTTATTAAAATTAAATGGAAAATTAATTATGTCTTCATTAGGAACCATTTCACATGGTATCAGAAGCTAAAAATAATGACTACGCTGCTAACAATGCTTGCAAAAAAAATGCTGTTGAACCTCTATTTAGGGGTCGTCTTTAAATTAAGTACAGTTTTCTTCGCCGCGAATTTCTTACGTTTTTTACAAGCGGAGAAGGGGGAGTCAAGCAGCGTCTCACGTAATATTTTTTAACCTAATTTTCAATAAATACAAATTCTATCATTAATCTTCCAAAAAAGTAGATTTAGTTTAAGTTTCCCAAAAACGAGTTAAATGAATTATATAAACCTTTAAAAGAATTTTAATAACTAAAAAAATTAAATGTAAAAATATTACAAAAGGAGGGGGTTGAAATATCAAATCTTACGAATTCTTATACTGGAGGGGAGGGTAAAATTAGTAATTCGTCAAAATTACTCTTACGCAATTTAAGGACGGCCCCTTATTAGATCGCTTGTATCTCCGTTTATCGAGCAATATAAATATATTTTTCTTTTTTTTTCAGGCTCAGCATTTAGCCCTCCACTGATTGAACACTCTTCATTCAGAACAGAGTTGACATATTTACGGATAAAACTTAGAAATAAAATAAAACAGTGCAAATAACATATATAACTAAATACTAACTATTATTAGAATTACTCACTTCGATGTTATCTCTGAGACTTTCACAATTATACGGTCAATTATTTTGATAAGTAATTTTATAACAGGGCGTTAATTTATCGACCGGTTGAAAGACCGGTTGCGGTAGATAAGGGAGACTATACATGGATAGTATAAGAATTGTCATAACATCAAATGGACGACAGAAACAAAAATTTATGCAGAATTTTGAATGCAATTTTAAAACCGGTCATTTGACCAGGGGTGGTACATTTAGTGTTAATAAAGAAACCGTTTTGGGAATTGTAATGATTTTAACTTTTTTCACTTTGTATGTCGATTATCATAATTGCTTAAAAAATCCTGCTTACCATCGTAATAGACACCCCGTATATTCTAATACTCTTTTTTCGTTTCCCCTACAACGATAACGATGCAGGGGCAGCTAATGATAAAACAGGCACGCGGGAGATAGACACTAATCTTTTCCGCCACGATCCGACGGGAAGAGGAGAGGAAGAAAAATCAACCACTATGTTTTCGACGAGTCACGGAGACACCCCAGAAAATTGTCCATATCGCACACTTTCTAAAAACAAATGACGCGCTTTCCCGCGTAACAACTCTTATCGCGATACGGGAGAGCAAAACACGACTTTTGAACGAATGACAGAAAGCGTGCTCTCTATTGCGATCTTGCGATAATGCTCCCTCGTGAGGCATACCCTCTGTTAATGGAAGTCGCTTAATATGTAATTAGTAAGATTGAACTGATTGAAGTTGCTTTATTTTCGTGAATGGCATAGGCACGACGAAATATACCGTTGATAGTCGACAGAGGATCGGTAACTATAACTCACGGCTATACAGATTTAATGTTTAACAGAAATCGTTGTCAGAGGACGTTAGGTAAAGTTAGATCTCTATTAGATAATAATAGAGTAATATTTGTGCAAATCAAAGGTTTAACGAAGCGCAAAGGATATTACGTAAACCTCAATTAACTGAATATTTATACAAATCAAAAGTTTAACAAAACTCACAGAACATTAAGTAAAGTGAGATCTCTATTATCTCAATATCTGTACAAATCAGGGTTTAACAAAGCTTGAAGGATATTACATAAAGTGAAACTGAATATTTATACGAATCAAAAGTTTAACAAAGTCTGAATCCTCCTTCTTATTAGTCACGTTACTTGACTTCAAGTCGCTTGAGTTCAAGTAACTTGACTTCAAGTAGCTTGAGTTCAAGTAACTTGACTTCAAGTCGCTTGAGTTCAAGTATCTTGACTTCAAGTAGCTTGAGTTCAAGTAACTTGCATTCAAGTCGCTTGAGTTCAAGTAACTTGCATTCAAGTCGCTTGAGTTCAAGTAACTTGCATTCAAGTCGCTTGAGTTCAAGTAACTTGCATTCAAGTCGCTTGAGTTCAAGTAACTTGACTTCAAGTAGCTTGAGTTCAAGTAACTTGACTTCAAGTAGCTTGAGTTCAAGTATCTTGACTTCAAGTAGCTTGAGTTCAAGTAACTTGCATTCAAGTCGCTTGACTTCAAGTCACTTGCATTCAAGTCGCTTGAGTTCAAGTAACTTGACTTCAAGTCGCTTGAGTTTAAGTAACTTGACTTCAAGTCGCTTATTAGTTACGTTACTTGACTCCAAGTTTGTGCTCAATAGTGTCAGTTGCCTTCAAGTTACTTCTAAAATTACTTTGAAGAAAGTAGATATCTAGAATGGTGTCAAAAGAGGTGGTATTTGCTGGATTGTGTGTTTAAAGAGAAACGAAATTACGAATGAGTTATTAAAAAGATTAAAAAAAATGATGAAAAGGAAACGGTGATTACTCCACCTATTCTTACAAGGGAAATTAGGCAACTCGAAAATTCAGAAAATTCTACAACTTTGTTTGCAAGTAGAGTAGTTCATCAGTACGACTACTTTATTTTTTGTTGGTGCATTTTACGGGTTTAGGGGATGAAAGCACCCCTTGAAAAATGCAGAGTCTCGAGAACGGTGAGGGATACCAAGAAGAAGTTTAAACAAAAGTTGCATCTTTTTTTATATCTACAAATTTCGTAAAACTGATTATCGATAAATCAATACTTTTCAAGTTACCCCCACCACCAATCCTTAATTCCATAATCAGTTTCACGCAGTTTTGTAGATATAAAAAAGGATGCAATATTTGTTTAAACTTCTTTTTAATATCTCTCACCGTCCTCGAGATATTCCTCGTGATTTCACCCCCTAAACCCGCACTATGACAGCAACAAAAAAAAAATAGGGTTGTCTTCTGGATGAAATACTCTATTTGCACAAACAGTTGCGCATAATTTTCCGAATTTTCGAGTTGTCCAACTTCATTGTTTTATGATTATAACCTCACTTTTCAAAAACAATCGACCGCTAGCTTCATTAAGTGACTTCAAGTTTACACTTGTACGTATGTTCACATAAGTAAAAGTTGAACACAACTGTAGCGCGCATGCTCAACTACAAGGTAGAAAACTAGGTGGTGCCATCTATCGGCAACGACTCGACTGCGTGACTTCTATGTGCATAGGGATAATAAACTTTTTGCTTTACTTTTTATTTTATTTTTAATCTCCCAACAACGTTACAGACGTACAATTGCAAGAGCTGCGGTTCTTTATTATCTTTTCAAACTTTTACTTTATATTTGATATTTTAACGTATAAAATAGACAGTTTATATGTTTCTGTGTCTGTCTGTCACCGAAGAACTTTCGAACAGTAAACTCTGGTGTCACAAAATGTACCTCAGCTTATTATGTCTGATTAATCCAGATGAATGTGTACTATTTTCGCAAAAAAAAAAATTATAAAATCAGAATCTAAATTCCGGGTGAAACCGGGAAGTAAAGCTAGTATTTTATAAGCCCCATCTATCTAATACGCACCATCGTTGAAAACCACCAATCAACTTTCCTCAGTTGAGCTCAAATAAAAAAAAAACTTTTCCAAGAATTAGCACTCATGTCGTATAGAAAAAAATATGGATACACTACACGTGACACTATCGTATTCTATATTCTATATGGGTTGCATCCTGAATAAATCAGTGTTGTTATTTGATTAATTTCCAATTCAGACGCGATGCACGTGCGGTTGCGCAATGTCATCACGCTGTTCTACGACGTCTCATTTAGATTCAATTGATATATGATGCTTTGTTACATTCTGCGACGTGGTCTATATCAGTGCCGCTAATGTCACTACAAACTTAACGGTTACAATTAGCAAAAGACATAAATGTTAGGAACAATAAATAAAGTGGATATGTGACATTGTTGTGTTTTTCTTCGAAGGTGCAAATCCACGACGAGACAAAAATATTGTGTCTCATATGAGACTTTAATCTCATGAGATGATTATTTAATTATTTTTTAATTATTTTGTCATTAGTTTCATGAAATTTGACTCTTCAAATTTGAATCTTCAAATGAAGTTTCATGATATATTTTCAAAAATCTTATCTTTCACGGCTATTTCTATTATTCTCATTTAGTTGTAGCTGAGATTTTTGTCTCTTGAAGGAAAAGTCTCATGTAAAATCTGATCATGGATTCGCACCTTAACAATTAGATGAGGTATCGCATCTAAATAGTAATTTGGTGAATCATGTAAGCGTGGGAAATGAATATCTCAAAACCTATTAGCGATAGAAGTAAACGCCACTAGCGAAAGTGTTTTAAGGAGATATTCGGTCTAAAAATCGAATTCAAAAAGGAGTTGAATTCGATGTATGCATGTATGTTCATGCATAATTTCCGTATAGATCCATCGATTTCGATAATTCTTTTTGTATTTGAAAGAGTGTGAACGGCCAGTGGTTCCATATTAATTTTCTTCTATTATCTAGATCCTCTAGAATTATCTGGAATTCCAGTCTCAATGTATGTATGTTCGCGCATAAGTTTGTAACGCGTGAACCTTGCGTTGTTATATGGAGTATGTTCCTCACTTGGTACCATAATAAATGTTTTTTAATCGACTTGAAACAAAGGCCACTAAAAATTAAAAAATAATAAACGGTTTTAAAGAAATTAAAAAACCGACTTCAAAGGTGCGGTAAAAAGGTTAAAATATTTTTTTTTTAAATCGTTTCCATAATAGAAACAGAATTAAATAAATTTCTAAATATTTATTAATTATAGTCCATTAGCACACTAGTGCCCGGGAATTAGAGCGCGCAAAAATTTAGTTGGACGTCAAGCGTTCAGCCGATTTAATTTTGCTTTTATTTTGGCACCAATTTAAAAAAAATTATTTTATCCTTTTCAGCACACAGATGAAATCGGTTTTTTACTCTTTTTCCAAAAGTTTATTATATTTTCTATTGATATGAAGGTTCTTGAATATTCCGTTGAAATTTTTCTTGAGAAATTCAAAATATTGACGAAGTTCCACAGGTTGGAAGTGAATAGTGGGTAACGGATTGACTTGACGATTAACTTTAAACGTGTTTTTCTCGAATTTACATTTTTCAAACTGGTTACCATGATTTCTCAGAAACTAAGGAGCCGATTAATTTTCAATTGTACATACATTCTCTAGATATATATCTCTCTCTACCGTCCCTACTAAAATTTTAAAAATATCAGCAATATTTCCATCTTTTACAACAGATGAAAGTAAAAACATTTGGCTGCGTAAATGAAATTTTCACTTTCAATGAAAGGCCATTTTTTTCTTATGGATATTCATAAATGACTGAGGTACGGATGATAAAATCTAGTTTACTGAATAGAATAAAAGTATGTATTTTGTACATATAATACTGATTAATATACTTTCGCAACAGTATGGTGACTCATAACTATCTTCATCTGAGACATATATCATACGACTATCACCAGAGGCATTCCTATTGGACAAAGTCTATGATATGTTCTATAAAACGATAAAACATTGGCAAGAATAATTAATCGAAGTGACTAATTTGAATCAGAAAGCTTTTCGACGCACTCAAATGATAACTAATTTAAATAAAATATATCGTGAAGTTCGTAAACAACTGATATTAATAGTAATAGCAAACGAATTTTATCAGAAGCACTCTTCCATGACGTTTTACAAAAACCAGTAGTTCATACAATCATATAAGATATCTACCAGCCAAACAATTTTAATAAATTATCACATACGAACTTGCTTTGATCCGTATAAAAGGAAGTAAAAATTGTGGAGAATGACGTCGTTTTGATAAGAACGGAAATGCTCGTTCTTCGTATATAGTAATTACACAGCGTTAGAATAGTCGAGTATCTGGAAAATGAAGATTTGAATAATGGGGAACTTATTAAACATTTAAGGAATTCCCTGTTGCGAAATATTAGTTATACAGGTCAGTATATCTATAATTCTTCAGTTGCTTAGTCGATAACTGAGAATTTCTAATATTTCACAGTAAACAATGCTGCAGACCAAATTTGAGCATTATGTAGATATAAAGTTATTTAAATAAAGGATTAAATAAAATATATTTAATCTTTATTCGTTATCAAAGATTCAAATAATTCAAATTATCTTTAGTAGACGAATAAAGAATAGAATTTTTTATCTTTTATTCGTTATTCAAAACTTTTATTTAAATAAATTTTTTATGCAATATACAATATATTCAATTTATTTTACTAAATATAAAATTCTTATTTAGACACAAATTTTGCCCATCTCTGCTTTAGACATATACAAGTTGCCTGTTTACATAATGGCATAAAATATAGAAAGCAGAGAGATTTACATAGTTTCCAGTTTTCAGTTGCCATAGGTATTATTTTGTTTCTGGATATTTAAAGTATAAACTGCAATTAGTATTCCTGTATAAAATTAATATTCTCTCCACGAGCAGTTGTAATGGTGATATGTCAGTTTAAATAAAATCGTGTTGAAGGTTATTTCCTCACTTTTCATCGCCCATTTCGACGTTTGATTCTGTATTAAATTGATTCATATCCTGTTATGAAATATCCTGCGCCACGATTTTATTTATAGTAACACATCGTCATCGTAATAATTGTAGTACAAGAAAAGAATTATTTTTTATATTTTAGTGTATTTTTAATCAAATTAAATTTGTTATATATTCTTTTTATTGTTTGATTTTGCAACTAAAAAAATTAAAAAAATTCAACTATTTGTACGTGACGGATCATTTCAAGTCGATTAGATTTATGGTTATGTGTTAAAATTGTATGGGGGGGGGGGGAAGTAAATAAAATTTACTTTTATTGCACGTATTATTTCTTTCCTCTCAGCTCAATAAGACGACATTCTTATTATTATTATTATTATCATATATATTGCAAGATTCTTGTAATAAATTTTCCACAAGAAGCACGATTATCCTCTCCAAATATCAAAAAGAAAACCAGCAATGAAATGAATTACAAAGAAAGGGTTTCTCTATTCAAATTCATGTTAATATTTCTATTAAAAAAAAGAAAGAACAAAGTGTTCACCTGATTCTCATTTATGCAGAAGTAAAAACTGTATTTAGGTACTAATTTCTGATTCTTGGATATATCTGTTATTAAATTGTCCAGTAACGTGAGATGAATCAATATTAAGTTATATAAAAGAGTGACAAAGAAACATTGCCCCCCTTATGATCTGAAGCAACATTAATTAGAGCCCAGGAATCAAGCTTTGATACGCGGAATAACCACAATTCCTGTACGATACAATTATTGTTACACAAATATCAAAAACTCCGACGATTGCAAACTCTAAAGAGTAATAGCTACAATTCCACTGAATGAAAGAACAGCCAACTAAAACTGAGGATCATGCACAACTATTAAAACCAGTAATCCCTAATCCCATAAAAATAGACCATTTACAAAAACTGAATCAAGATTAAATAACACTCCAAAGCAGAAATTAAAGCAACATAACTAATTCATCCAGCTTCTCTGTCACATCTGATATCGATTACAAATTACGTCTCCAAATGAACAGTTATGGTATCCGTTGCAGTTACACATATTAGCACACATTAATGCACACGTCTCTACTAACACCATTAACTCGATCATTATAATTATTCCTCAAGGAGAAAGCGGCGACGCCCAACTGGCCGCAAAGCACTGGTCCTTAAATAGAAGCAAGTTCAAGTTCACTATCTCTCCCATGATCGCGAATATTGGTCCGGAAGCGTGGACCCGCCGAAGAGGCAGCACAAAATAGTTGAGAAGCAACCAGCACCAATGGCACTGGCAAGACGATGAATTCCTCGGCGAGATGAACTTTTTTTATCCGGGGTAAAGATCGACCCGTAACGACCCCAGAGCGGCTCACAGAGAGACGAGCACACGCTCGAGTGGCCAATAAGAGTGTCAGGCAGGGCCTCGTTATCTAGAATCGCTTGCTGGCCGATAGAGCTCGTCTTCGTATATAGTTGCAGTTGAAAAGCGAGGATCAGCCAGAAGCGCAGTCGAAGTGGCACGAATACGATCTGTAGTCGAATATAAACTGCCCAAGGTGCCTTAAATCGGAGGCCAGTTCAGCGCGTCCACACACGGGCCATCCTCATCCAACGAACCGCATAACCGTGAGTAGCCCCTACCTTACTTTCGTAATTCCTCCACGATTCGGGTTCTTCTTTCAATCGAATTAACATGCTTCCACTGTGCGATCCCCGTGATCCGCGTGCGTCTTCAGCTACACTTGGAAAAACGGTACCCAGCAATAGAGACTCTGCTGGGCTGCGTGGAACACTTGACGATAAGCGTCTCGTAGGTCTACGAGTGGTTGACTCAGAGCTCTTGCCTCTTGGGGTCAGTTTTCTCAAGTGCAACTGGGACTTTGTTTCGAATTCTCTATTCTACCGGGTGACGTTTTTGCTGGTGAGTCTGTAGGCAACATTGAGTGCCCGAGAGTGACCATTTGTATACACAGCGCGTATGTTCTACGTGGCTGGGCTAGGTGCCTCTGTGCCCAGCACTCTGGAAAAGAGTTTTTGTTGTTGCTTTGTGTACGAGATGCGCTCATGTGCGAGACGTGTCCTCGAGCGAGGTGTGGCCACGCTGAATCTTCGAGACCCGACACCTTGGATGGGAGGTGAAATGATGCGTTGCATAACGTAACCTGTTCGTGGTACAGTTATTTCTTTTGGGTGCTTCTGTGGGAATGGGGAGTCTGAAAAGTTATTCGTAATTGGACGAAGGGAAGTTGTTGTTTCTTTGTTCTGTGTTTAGGGTTTGGTGGGATGTAAGTGATGGGGGAGAGAGAACACAAGTCGCAATGATAAAAGTGCAATGAGAATGGGACGATAGGTTTTGCAGCAACTGGCGGATGACCTAGATTCGATAGTTATTTTTAAAAGGCATCATAGCGACGGCGAACGTTGATAACAGAATTATTGTAGTACGATCTCTTCGTGAATGAACATTTTATCTAGTTTGATGGTGTCTTGAGTCTTATTGGAAGTGCAATTATTTGTGATACAAGAAAATTTGACAAATCAGAGTTTCGCATCATAATACAATATACAAATTAATATTCTTTTTTTTATAAAAACACACATATGTTTATTTGTCAAATAATTTTATAGTATTGTTCATATATTACGGCAAACTTTACTGCTGTTTCCTGAAATTGCTGGGATTCGTCGAAATTTTTTGTTTCATCTGAATTTTTTAATTTCTTTTTGTCGAACAATATTGAAAGTATGAATTTGCCGCCATCGTGTTCGGTCATGCGCATTCGTGCTTACTTTCGAATCAAATATTCCCGCGAAAAGTACACTCGTGATTATCGAACGAGCAGAGTCGCGTGCAGTTCTTGGCTGTAAATAATAGGTGACGCATTCGTTGTAATTTCCTAGCGCGCTGATGCGAGCCGTTATGCAACGACCACGATTTCCAAAATAGGGTGGATTCATAAAATACTCGACTTTTGTATCAGTTAAAATTTTCTGTATTTTACGCAAAGCTGTTATTTTCATAAATAATTTTCTTAGCCAAGTCTCTTTTATAAAATAAATATTGTTTCGTTAATCTTATCCTGTTTATTCAATACTGTGTGGATAAATTTAAAAAAATTGGTAGATCAGAATAATTTTTAATTTCTTGATAGTGAAATTTATTATGAGTTACATAATTTAAATATTTCATTATTAACGCTAATATTATAGTAATGACAGTAAAAGTTTTTAATAACAATACACTTTTCAATTAATATGATTTAATAATAATATCTATAGTATTTATATTATCGTTGAAAATATTTTGCTTTATAAATGAATCATATGTATATAATTATAATTCATTCAACTTTTATATAAGAATAGTAACGGAAGTGATAATATAAACTAACACTATTTTTAGTCAACCGTTACTATTTTACCGTCGAAAAGATCGATAAGCGTTCAAATATTAAAGTTTAAACTGCCATGCTTGCTAAAAATAACTTAGTTCAAAATACAGCTGTTGACTGTCCATACATACACACGTGCATATGTACATACATGTACCTACACACATTGGACTGCTTGTTACGAAACGATAAAACAGAATTATAGTACATGAACAGGGCAAAATCCTTGGGTAGATTCAACTTTTGGTCCAAAATACTTCACTTTCTACATTCAAACATTTAAGAATTATTTTTTAATTCCGATGCCTAAAATTCTTTCAGGAATTTAAGAGATTCGGAAGTGCAATTTTCAAGAAACTGTATCCACGGTCTTTGTATGTTTTTGAAATTTAATTTTAAAATTTTTTAAAATATTATTTGAGACCCTCGTGGGGCGACTATTTGCAAACAATATTCTACAAGGTTTTACAAGAAAAATAGGTTTTAAACGATAATAATGTTAAAATTTACATGTCTGTCAAACAAAAATAGGTGCAGTAGATGTTTAGAGTACTTGAATTTGGTAAATTGATATTAACGATAGTTTTTATTAAAAAAAGTTTCTAATGAATGGCTATACATTATTTAACGAAGATGGCACTTTAAATTTTCAGAAAATGATGCAAATTAAGAAAGCCGAAAAATAATACTAACATCAACTGTACTATTCTATTAATCTTGGTGTAAAATTAAGATATATTAATTATTAGCAATGACCTTGATTTAGAATGTTTTAATAAGTTACAAATGGTTATTTCAAAGATTTTACACTAACACGTCGCAATTAATTTATGAAGGTTGACATGAACATTTATCGAATTTTTTAAGCGTATTTCTATTTCTCAGAATATCTGTAAGCTTTTCCTGCAATCCATTCTTCAAATTCTTTAGTCTTCTTCTAACAGCTGCAGCGACAACAGTTGTGCAATATCCTACAGCAAATAAAAACCATTAGAATTCTTCTCGAATCTAATACAACTTCAATCTAAACTAAACCTCTTAAGAAACTTTGTTCGAAATACTGAAAATTTGAAATTTTGATTCTCTATTTACTACGAAAATATCACGTTCGAAGGTTAAACAAATTAAACTGAAATAAATTTAGATTAGATATTTTAGATGTTAGCTAATCGGGTTCATTGTGATTACGAATTAAATAGTAGAATCGTTTAGTTTATTACACTAAGGGTATTAAAATAGCTTCTGCCTTTAATTCAATAAAAATTTCTCAAATATTTGACGGTGAAACACCTTGACATTTTATATCATGAAATGAAAAACACGTGTCTACTTTACACACCCCGCGGCTAAATCTTGAAAGATAAATTTAGATTCGATTTTTTAAATATCCAACAATAAACTTGCTTGGGTGCAATAATTAAGATTGAAACAATAGAATCGTTCAATTTATTCGAAAGGGGCATTATAATTCTGCCTAAAATAGACTCAACTCGTTTCAACAGATTGGACAGTTTACATATTTAATAAAAAGAATTCTTCTAAATTAACAGTCGTAATTTTACATTATATTATGATAGGAATTTAAGAAAATGTTCAAAATAACAGACAACTTCAGTAATGAAACAATTGCAAATGAAATTCTGTGCATTTTGGATCTATTTAGCTCGAAATTTCGATTCTAATATTTCCAGTTAGAGGTAGTAGATACATTTCTAAACTTATATGTACACAATATTTTTTAAAATACTTGAAAATTGTCCCGTAATTAATACTAAGTAGAAATACATATGACCTATTTTTAAAAAAGAAAAAAAAAACAATTTTACCCAATCAAAAAATTCTCTGGCGATGACTTTTAGCAACCTAATGCATTAAATACACTTAATAACTATAACCTCCACATAAACTAATGTAAAAAAGTGGCAACGCTACTTGGCATACTGTGGATATCTATTTTTCAATATTCTAACCCTATTACATCTATAGATACCCCACGATTCAACTAGACTTCTGATTTTATAGCAGCCAAACGGATGGTTTAAAATTGAAACTACTAAAAACTTAGTTTCCCATTCATACTGCAATCCTTTATTACGATAATTCATTGTTTCGTCATGGCAATTCTCGCGTTAATTAAACTGCAAACGGTTAACAATTTTGAACGTAAGTAGGAGAATTCCAATCGCTTTGGAGCAGGCAAGAAACGGTAAAGATGCTGGCCGGTCGAGCGAGCACGTGATACAGGCGTGATGGATAACGACTCCGTATAATCTTCCTATGGCTTGCCTCATCTCTTTCCCCCCGTCAGAGTTGGAGTGCTGGTTTTGCCATTCCCTTCCCCACTATTCGGTTTTGTTGACATTCACGATGCAACAAGAGAGAAAGAGACAGGAAACGCTCTGATACACGTTTTTGTTGAAACTATTCTTTGCATTGTGAGACGCACAAATATTTTACGACAGTATTTTTAGCCTTTGTTAAACGAATTCTTGATTTGCAGATTTTTAAGCAATTCTTAGGCTTCCACGAAAAATATAAAAATTTCGTTCACCCAAATCCTTAGTTACAACGTAAATCTTAGTGTACAGATAGATTTTGGTTTTTCTAAGTTTCTTTTTCAAATAAAAGTATATACGACATTTGTAGTGGTTTATTAAAAATTGTCTATTAGTGCAGTTCGTTTTACTGCTAGAAGAATTAGAAATATAAAAGCCCAAATACTTCTGGTACTGAATACATTCGATGACACTGAATTGAGAATTGTAATTAAAAATCAAAATACTCTGGGAGTTTTATGTATGGAAAAGGAATAGAAATTCGACAAGATATAACTGATCCATTGTTTTTTTATAGAATACTAGATTTACTACTCGAGTTCGTCCGAAATATAGATTCTAATTTTTTATAAAAATAAAAAAATTTCTTAAAAAAAATCAGAATTTAAATTTTGAGCGATGCCAAGTAGTAAAGTTGGCACTTATTTTATAAAAAGAATGGATCAGTTAAATCTTCTCGAATTTCTACTACTAATGAAAAAAATTATCTTTTTTTGTGAAAATAGTCACATTCATCTGGATTAGCTAGGCAATATGAACTGGGACACATTTCGTAACCCCAGAGTTTATCGTTCGCAAGTTTTTAGGCGTCAGACAAACACTTTCTGTTTTATATATTAAAAAATATATACATATGTATACATATTTGGATGTAACTTCATGTATTATTACGTGTTAAAGCAGAAATACATTTTAGCGCCAAAACTTGTCACGAGCTTCTTAAACGTAGAATTAAAAATCCTTAAAAACTTGAAAATCTTTCAATATTACATTGAAACGTTTCTAGCCATTAATTCTCAACAGGATTGCAAAAAGAATTGATAAATAAACAATGAGGTGATATCTATATTTATGCTGTAGATAGAAATTATATTTCACAAGTTTGGATCCAGGTCATTTTTTGCAATTAGTAAGAACAGTGCAATTTCTACAACTTTTCATTTTAATCTGAATTTTAAATTAATTTATTTTTGAAAATTGCAAAATTCAAAATATCCAAATTTTTCTAAACATTCTAAACCATCAATAATACCAGAAGCAATCCAAACCTGTAATCTATATTATACGTAATAGAAAAAATAAAAATGCGCTAAAAGTAAAAAATAATTTTGTTCCTTATTTAATCTACAATTCAATTTTTTTTTATATGTCAGTGGCTCATCATTTGCATTGTGTAAATCTGGCATAGCCTTTACTTTTTAACGCGTTTTTTTTAAAATTGGTTTTAAATCTCGTAAATCTGGCGTCAACTTTACTTTTTAGCGCTTTTTTAACTCGGTTTTAATTTTTTACTTTTTACTTATTTAAGTTATACAACTACATTTATTTAAATAATGAAGTGGGTTAATAAAACAAATATCTTATTTTTTGTGTAACTTCAAAATCACAGAACCCATTTTGATAATTCTTTCTGCGAACGTAGAACTTATTTCTTTTTGAAATCGGTTAAAAATACAATTTCTTTCTAGTCTCAAAATACAATTCCACAACGTAACCGGTTCAAAAGTTTCAAAACCGAAAAATTAATGTCCCATCGAGACATTGCTTTCCTTTCTACCATACCAACACAAAACAACTCGAAAGCATAAGAAACACATAAATCGAACGCCCATTTATTTCCAAAACATGATTGACTCCGCGTTAGCGCGCATGGGCGCCGCCACTGCGGCTCCGCCGGAAAACGCGCATGCGTGGAATCGGGAAACATTTTTGAGGAAGAAAGAAAGTGGGGAGAGAGTCTCATTGAAAGAGTCGAATTCGTGTGGTTGGTGGTGTAGGAAGCACTTCGAGTTTGTGTTGTTGGTCGAACATTTTCGTTAATCGCGGATCATTAGTCAAGTTTCTCCCCCGCGTTTCCAATTCACCGGGCCGATAACGGAAACGTGACGAAAGTGCTTGGAATTTCTCGATACACGGTGGAAGGCCATTATCGATCCCGCGGGAGACTAACTTCCTTGCCGCCCGCTGATTTTACGAGAAGCCTGGTCTACTGGCGTGGGGGCTTTAATAGCCTGACTGTTCGTTTTGCAAAGGAAAAAATGGGCAGGGACGTGGTCACCTTCTTACATGACAACCTACGAGTTGAACGCTTCAAGAAGTCGTATTTAGGTAAGAGCAGTACCGGCACCTCTGGGCGGAGACACTACGCAAAACTCTATTCGCAATTCCAACACTGTATGTATGACACTCGCTTGCATCTCCTCGTGTTTCTGTGACAAACGTTATTCAATATTCTTCTAACACAAACGTTTCTTTACCACGCTCTCCAGAATTTTATTTTTATGACATGACATTGCAAATTTTATCTGTAGGAAATAGTTTTATATCGCTAACATATTATTTGGAACAATTAGGGCACATTAAAGTCGTTACAAAGATTTGTCAGTCACAACAATTACGAGCCTCTGTGTTCTAGGGTTAATGGCAAGCTTCAAGAAGTTTGGGGTATAAGTATGTAGTACAAATTCAATTTTGGTGAAATCAAAAAAATTTGTAATTTCGTCGAAGTATAATTTTTTGACGAAGCAACCAATATAGGCAAAATAATTCTATCTTTTATTTGAATACCTACTGTATTAAATATGGGGTTTATTTTTCAAATGATAATCGAGAAAAGTTATTATTAGATGGGTACAAAGTCAAGTGAAAAGTTTTTGAAACCCACTAGAAAATAAAAGAAAATATTAAATGACACTGGAGTTTTTGAAAAGTACTTAGGAGACTACAGAAATTTTGAAAACGAGCACTCGCGAAATATGCATGTTCTATATTTCTAACCTACTCTATCTTGACTTAATTCTAGAATTATAAATTTGAACATTTAACAAATATTAAAGATGTAACTAGTGCATATTTCAATTTGCATTAATTCTTTTTATTTCTTTTTGTTATCAGAGTTTAAAGCAGTTTGTTATGAAATATTCTGAAATACATAATCTCTGAAAATGATCGGAAAACTTAATATAATGATAATAAAAATCATGTATGCCAAAAGTAGTCGTATTTATCATTTTGGCGTGAAACACTTATCAAACTCAATAGAAATGTGCATTAGGAAATATATTCAAATATTCACTGACAACGTCGTAACGTATGCGAATAGATACTATATCTACACGTGCTTCGCTCGTGCCAGCGTGGGGATATGTCACGTACGCCACGCGTTAGACCGCTTACGATTTAAATTGCGCGCGCAATTGCGTATGTTTCGAAAACAAAGCCTCGGGTTACAAAATACAAACGCATTTCATTTTGGATAAGCAATTTTCATATAATAGCTTGACCTACACATAATTTTGTACATTCTGGTATTTTCAATTCAAATTTTTAATTTCAAATCCGTTCAATTTTCACATAGTAATTTAGAACTGTAAATCAATTATCTTCCACATCAAATTTAATTACTGTACTTAATTGCGGTATTAAAATTAACTGCTCGTAATCTTTACCCGCAGTAAACCCTTTCCTTCTAAAGATATCGCGGGCTTAAAAGTAATAAAGCTGTTATCGCGATAATACGATTTATTCCGACATCGTTCCAACCAATTAGCGAAACAGAATAGTGTCAATGGGGATCTGCAAATTAGTTTGATACTCTGACAAATACGTGCGAAAACCTAAATTTTTTGTATCTCTACAATGATTATGTAATACTTCAGTGAACAGGGTATATGTGAGAGATTCGTCGATATCCTTCTAAAAGGAGCTTTTATTCGATTTGCAGACATGGCACAATTTCTGTTTTCTGTCACGTGGTTCACATTACGGTACTAAATCTTCAAATGGTATACATGGACCGTCTGTCTGCCTTCGATTTCGTTTATTCTGTTTCGTTGATTCTGAAAAAACTCTCCAGTGTGGAATGCATTTAGATCAAGGTTGAGGTAAAATGGGCAACTATTGTCTATTTTTACTCGTATTCTCTTAGAATCATAGATGCACTTGTGCAGCTTTTGTAAGGACTCCACTTATTCATTCTCTTTTGAAGTCTAGCATCAATTGACTTAACACCCTTTTATCTATAATTGTGTCTCATTCCACAAGCAGTTTGTGCTAGTGACATAACCTCTATTCTCCATTTAGAGCAGAAGGAGTATAGCGAAACTGTGACCTCCCTAACTCGGTTCGATTACATACTGCAGGTTTGCTTATAATAAATATTATAAATTTTGAGAACTGAGCTAAGATCAATATTTTTCCTATTCGTTAGCTTCGATTACGGAACGTAGACTACTAGCAGTTAAATCATTATTTAAATAATGATTATATTCATGATATTATAATCAATTAACATATTATGACTATAATAGTAGAACGTAATTTTGCATATTACCAAAATACAACATAACTTGCTTATTATAAAAAACTTAGAGCCCATATATTTAATAGTTCTGTTAAGTCTACATTTGCTTCTAATAGCAAAGCAAAGGTTGCAGTACTTTTTCCTAAAAGGTCATTTTTAACGATTAGTTACAAAATGTCAATCTGCATACAAGGAATGCACCATTCGAATTATTTACATGCACAAGATTGTCAAGCTCAGATCGATCTAATGAAGAGTTTGCGCGTTTGTGTAGTACTGTTTCGGTTCCAAATACTGCGAGAACGCCATCTAGGTCAGAAAGCTCTGTAATCAGGTTAGGCAGAACTGCTGTGACACAAATTTTGAAAAAATGCAATAATGTTTCTATTGTTAAATAGTCTGTCAAATTTGTAAAATTATTAAAATCATTATTGCATTTTTTCAAAATTTGTGTCACAGCAGTTCTGCCTAAATTTTACAAATTTGACATCATACACTCGGAATTTTATAGAAGGCAAACAATTTATTGATGCACGCCATTTAACATACTTGCACATAGGGTGATACTTCCTTTTCAATTTTTAGTATTTGCTTCCACATTTTTAAAAGACTAACTCTCCCATTATTTCCGAAATCATTTTTAACAAGCATTATTTCATTACGTTTAAGAAAATAATAGAAACGGACAGTAGCGTCAATACACGTGTTACTATTACAGCCATATACACAACAGTATATTTTGCTTTTAGTTTCCATTAGTGGAAACTTAACTCCCACCGAATCTCCCATTTTTTTTTGTAAAATATCCACCGAATATTTTAAATTCAAGTCATGTCAAACGATACTGACAATGTACATATGTAGTACTGTTGCGTACAGCGCAACCCCACTATAAGTAGGATTCAGGGCTATTGTTAGAAGGTTGTCTGCCATGAGAAATAGCCAAAAAGCTTTAAATTCCAATTATTTATAAATAGTAATATGAAGGGTACACATAAAAATAAATATTATAATTATAATGCCTTATGTTACGCGTCGTATATTTAATCATATCTAAGGCGTTAAATACTCGCTCGGCAACATTCACACCAATAACATGGTTGTGACCTTCAATTTTTTGCTCCGCATGTAGGTACTATGTAATCCGCTCGACGCTGAAGCAGTTGTTACGATTACCGCATAAACGCAAACTAACTACACCTGAGATCCATTCTTTTCCGAGACGCAGTAGCGAGAGCATCTTCATTTCAGTCTCCATTACAAGTTCTAATTTCCAACGTAATTCTGTTAGAAATAATAGAACTCGTTGAAAGCTATAAAGAGCGCAATCGCTTTGTTCATTGGAAGCCGAATTTACGTCTAAACGTCGACGCATCACCGAGCAGAGCGGTTCACCGGTCTACGGACACCAACCCAGTTCCTAGGACCATCATCGCGCCGGAGACCCGCGCATAGTACAGACGGCTCAAACGATTGTGGCCGATCGAGATTCGATTGTGAGATAACTTACCACGGTTGGCCTTTTTTCTACGCTAACATTCTACTGTGTTTCGTGAGCATGGTTTAGGGCACTGTAAAGTCACCGATTCCCGTTTAGAACACTTCTATTTCGTGAGGAAATTTATTTCACTGTAGCGCCATCTAATATGAGACACGTTCACGTGGTCCTGTCACAAAATTTAATTTACATTGCTTCGCTTATGTTTACTTTCCCGTTGTTGACATTAAATATTGGATAGTAGATTTTAAAATTAATGCGTATTTGTTTTCCCCTACAGATTTCCACTAACACTGAGCGTCTTACATTTTAATCTATGAAGACTGCTACAAATAAAAGTAGAAAAGACTATTCATCCCGTTATTCAGGTTTATTATTTTCATTGTTGCTTTACTTTCCCGCTTTATTTATTTGTGTCTTCTATTATGCGATGTTTCCCTCGCGAAATGGAAGTAGTCTTGTACACGGGAATCATGAAATACAGTAGAATGTTAACGTAGGAAAACAGCCCATCATAGTAAGCTATACCCACAATCGAATCTCGATCGGCCACAATCGTTTGAGCCGTCTGTACATACCCCTGATTCATGTGACAGCTAACCTGACATAACTGCTTTTAATTTTCGCCACCAGATCGCGTAGCGGCAATACATAAATCCCAATAGAGTAGCATGTGTATACTGCGCAGGACAGAAATACTTGAGTGAAAGCGGTGGAAAAGTACTGAGATGCAGGCACTAGGCACCCGAGGAAGGGTGCTCTGGGCCACCTATGCACCTAAAGTTAAGGGTGTCCCATAGGGTACATTTTGAAATAGCAGGAGTCTCGTATTTTAAACAGGTCTACGAAAAAATCTAGAATTTGCTGCTTCCTCATTTTTTTCGCGCAAAAGAAGGAGCTACCATTTATATTTCGGGTGTTTTTTGTAACTGAAGTTTTGAAAGGAATGGGAAATTTCTGTAGAATATATGTACATCATTGATTTGGAACGTTTAAAGGTGCACACGTTGAATTGATGATTTGAAGACTGATAACGAATGTGAATAAAATTGAATTTATTACTGTCTATGAAAGTACTTGAAGATGCAAAAATTAAAATAGTGGCTTCTCAGTAGACTTTTCTTGTTGAGGAAAGTGGGAGTATTTTTGTATACAGAAAATAATTGTTGCAATTTTTTAAAATGTAGCATAGATTAATCTCCAATCAAATCTTCGTGAAAAACTTCCTCAAATTTTCAATCAATCAATCTATCGAACTTTAGATAAAAAATTACGCTTCTCAGTGTCCACGTGGAAACCATTCACGCAATAAATGAATCATTGAAGTAGGTACTCGAACATAAATTCTCCGTACCAATCAATCACTTATCAAAATATTTTTGGAAGTGTTATATCGCGAGTCGTCACACAAAACGTACATATTTACATCATCTCGGCCTCCATAGTAAACACAGAATCATGCGGCGAAGAATCGGCCAGCGATAACCTGGAACAGACGCTCGCTATAACCGGGCATGCAGCGGGGACTGAGGGACGGGGGCCTGGGCGAGCACGTGCTCACCGAGTGATAGAACATTTTTTCCCCCCTCGAACGAATAAGGTGACCCTACCCCGATGGTGGGGCCCCGCGAGCGAGAGAGACGGGGCAGCGAGTAAACGCGCAAAATCCAGGAGACAGCGACGTAGAACGGGGGTTTTGCGCGTTTGCTGCAAGGCAGGATGAGCGGGAGAAGGAAGAAGCTATGTAGATACTGTGAACGGAACGAGGACAAAAGTCTGGGAGCCGGTCGGTGAGTTGGAGGGGAGCGCAGGTGCGATAGCGGTGGGGGTTACTTTGTGAATATGTGCACGCATAGCAAAGTAATGATGGCAATACACCAGTGAGCGAGTAGAAAAGAGATGGAATATTCGAACGAGGAACGCCTGCGTGAAAGGGAGAGATATGAGTATTTCTGTGGCGGAGAGAGAAGGAGGTGGCGTCAGGCATTGTG